>JACEFO010000198.1:0-35762 GCA_015342445.1 Digitaria exilis | reverse complement strand
CGGGCAAGAACTTGCTCTCGGGCGTCTCCGGCCACCTCTACCAATGGAGGCACCGCTGCGCCGCGGGCTCTCTCCTCCTCGCGCCGTATCCGCCGCTGACGCTGCGGATGAGCTGTTGGCGCATCTCCGTTGGAGGTGAGAGCCGGCGGGGGCCGTGGCGGTCCGGGCGAAGAAGAAGAAGAGGGGGAGAGGTGAGACGGCGAGGAGGAGGAGCGGGTGGACACGCACAGCTTTGCGCCCAAGTCCGGCGAGGCCACCGGGCTGTTTCCCGAGGCCGTCCTGCTTAGAAAGGTGCTGACTCTTCTTCTTCATCTTTGGGTTCACGCCAGGGGCGACGAGGAAGGAACATGGCAATGGTCCCTTTCGGTTTATGATTGTAGATTCTCTATACTAAGATGATTCAAGGATTTTTTAAATTGACGGTTATCAGGCAAATAATTGGAGTAGATAGGCGCTAGCGATTTGATGGTGGTTTTGCTGGATTTGAGAGTCTAGTATTATATAACTGGGTTTGTGTGAAGCTCTAGAATGCAATGGTTTCCTTATCTAGTGCTAGTTTTCTCATGTATGGAGGTTTCTTAAGCCATTGCCAATGCGATAGAGCCATTTGCCTACATAACTGAAATTCTTGGAAGGAACTGCTAGTTAGTAGAACTTAAGATAAGTTAAGTCTAAACTACTACAGGAAATAGTGAAAAAACTATGCATTTTCTGCTGTCTTTGCTCCCAAAAGAGCATGGGATAGCAGGTGAAAACTCTGGAGGTTGTCATTTGTAGAAGAAACAGGAGATACACTGGAAATTACTAGTTTTTGTTGGTTCTGTTTTGCAGAAAATGGCAAGAAGAGGATGGTCAAGTGGCACCAGAATTTGCTGATGCAGGGGAAGGTGATATTTGTTTTTGTGCTATAAAGTTTCCTTTTCTTTTGAGATGTTCATTTTAGTACTTGTAAACTTCCCTTTGAGGGAATATGTAAATATTTTGATCATTCTAATCCTTTTTTTTTGCAGAAAAGCTATATGACTTTCTTAACATTCAGCTTGAGAGTGATTTAAATCTAAAAAGAAGTAAGAGCCCTTTCCATGTGACTGTCTGACATTTGCTTGTGCTGGCATTTCATGTTGGCCATTTGCATGTGACTGTCTGAGATAAACTTGATCTTCTTTCTTTCACAGTGCGGCATTATGAAGTAGTTTTATCTAATTCATGAGGATCGCGTTGAAGAAGTTGAGGATGTTGTATCGAAAGTACAAGGTACATAACTTAGCACTCATACATCACTTATGCATCTATGTATTCTTTTAGCACATTGGAGCACCTTTTCTCTCTGATTATAACTGAAGTGTTATCTTAATCACCTAAATGCAAACTAAAGTACTTATATGTCATGTTTGTACTTGTAAGAGTTTGGCTCTCTCCTATAGCTGTTCCCTGCTAAACTAGGTACAATGGTACAGAATGTCTGCTTTGCTTTGGTGTCTTTTTTTTCCCATCTCTATATGCTATCTCAAGGACGGGCAGTGAAATGTTGTTTTCTCCATTCTTTTCTATTGTTTGGGGGTAATTTTTCTGTTACATTTGTTTCAATCAGCCCAATGTGCCTGAACCTATACATGTTATGTTTTCTGGAATAGTCCAATAGTTTATCAATATACACTGAAGAGTTGGCATGTATGTATTCTCTTTTTTCTTTTCTCTTGTAGATTTTGTTAGGGAGAAGAAAGGAAGGATATGGAGGCTTAATGATTGGGGATTGCGCAGGCTTGCTTACAAAATAAAGAAAGCAAACACATGCCAACTACATCTTAATGAACTTTGAAATAGAGTCAAGATACATTAATGATGTCAAGACCCTGCTAGACAAGGATGAAAGGATCATCAGACACCTTGTTATGAAACGGGATGAGGCAATTACTGAAGACTGTCCTCCCCCACCAGAGTTGCACACTCTGCGAGCTCAACAAAATTTTGATGACGAGTATGAAGATGAGGAAGAGGAAGAGGAAACGAAAGGGGAGGAGGATTGGGATGGCAGGAGTGAATTAGAATCTGCCGATTATGATGAGGACAATGTTGAAGCTGGCGACGAACCTGAAATTATTTATGTTGATGAAGCTGATCAGGATAATTACGAAGACACTAGAAGAAGGAACATGAAGCTGAAGGTGAAGAAATATACAGCAGAGAAGGTATTGAGGTAGCATTAGCATGTGGTTCAGTTAGTTTATTTTAGTTCTTATAGCAATGACCACCTGTGTCTGTATGATGAGGAAACTTCACTTAGTGCCTTTTCTGGTGCCAGGGACCACTACTATGATAATGAGATAGGTATATGTGTTATTGCCGGTATAACCCTTGTATATGCCTTCTTTAGAGCATCTTTGCTTTTTGTGAGTATCACTTTAATTGGCCGAGAAAACCAAATGATTAATACTACATTATGAGTTCAAATACAAGTTATGAGTACACACTGAGATTGTAAAGGTCGCCTGCCTCAACTGTTCAGAGTTGCACAATGTTGTAGCATTCAAGGGGTCTAGTTGTAAGCCACCCTTTGGTTTTTGCCTTCTGTCCATCTCAAGTAGTGTGGAGCAACATCAGGGTTGTTGTTGTTCCCTCAAAAAAAAAAAAAAAAAAAAAGTACTCTGGAGCATAGAAGCTCCCCCAATCTGATGATCTACGAGTATTTGGTAGGTCTGTTCTTTTACTTTTCCTTACATTGTAGAGAAATCCATGCATGATATCACTTCAAACTTTTGTATTGATGGGAAAGCCCTTATTTCTGTTCTTTACAACAGCATGCTAGATCCATATTGTTTTTTTTTTTGAATAAACAAGATCCATATTGTTACACTGAACATATTCAGCATCCCCTCATCATCAGTGCACTGAATGTGTTGACTTGAAGCCAGGGAGCAGGGATTAACATTTCCCACTTTATGTACTGGAGGGACACTACTAGTTATGAAGAGAACACGATTCAGATCATGTGATTACAAGTTGGGGATGCCGATGCTGATTGGGAGGGGACCTTATCTGAACTTTATTAATGATCAAACCTTTCAACAGTTATTAATTATCTAACAAGTTATACAGGTTGAGATCTATCAAATTATCAATAACTAGCATTAATTAGGGAATCTTGCTCCCGTCTCAGCTAACTTGTTAGCATTTTAGCTGCAAGGTTGGGGTAATCATGGATTTGCTATTTCTAACAGAAAATCTTCTTGATTGATCAACCTATTGTCAGCATAATATAGTAACACTGCTGAACAGCTATTTATCATATCTGAGTTTTTCTTTGATGGTTCAGATCTGCTATTAACCAGGGACAGATCATCTTTGTATCATGATGATGATCATTCTCACATATATTTGCTTATGTTACGTCAAGCTGCTTCACATTTCCATAATATTTTATTAAAAAAAGTAATAATTGCACCTCGTTTTCGAATTTCTTTTTCCGTAACTTGCCCCGATGTAGCATTTAAGACTCCTTAGGGCACCCGCAATAGTTATAGAGTGCATGCTCTCTATATTGTCTCCATGTCAGCTGTAGAAAGCATCTATAGATAAGCCACTTAACGGATTGACTATAAGCTTCATTATTTTATTCATCTTCTTCTTCCCTCTACCCTTTTCCCCGTCCCTTCTCCGTCCATCCGGCAGCACACCTCCGGCCGTGTCTCTGTTGCCTCGCCGTCCTGTGCCCGCCTGCCGGCCCCTCCGCCCAATGCCTTCCCGGCCGTTGAGACTGCTGTGCTCTGCGAGACGAGCCGCAAGAGCTCGCCGTGCTCGTGTAGCTCGTCCCGGAGCAGGCCGTAGTGCGTAGATGGCAGCCATGAGCTCGTTAAGCGCAAGCAGTAGCACAAGAAAGCCAGGCACGGACAGCACCGGCAGCGCCTCGTCTCCGCCAACGCCGGCGACAAAGTTCCCTTCCTGAACATGCAAGGAGAAACAGAGGATGTGCTGCCGGGGAGCGGAGAGAGAACCGAAGAAAGATGCAGATGCGCTGCCTTGGAGCTGAGCAGGTGGGTGGGGCCCGCTTACCCTCGAAAGCAGCGCCTATCGGCTTACGCCAGGTTCGGCGATGGTTGCTTGTTCTCTTCCCTCCACGCAAGACGAAAACCTGACGTGGCTTTGTTGTAGAGAGCACTATCGCCCCGTTGCTGGTGCTCTTATGAGTTTGAGATGATATTGTGATCACAACTTGTATTAATTGTGGGGTACATGAGAATATCAATCATTTCATACTAATTAAAGGAATATTCCTGATTGATGAGCCAATTGTGAGTTTGCGATTCATGGCCATAATCTACTTTATGTCACTGTAAGGACCACCCGCTGTTTTCGCGTGAATAATTCACCGAATCGTTTGTAGTTTGTCCATTGATGCACTTCATGACTGATCAGTCTAAAAATCTCTTAATCAGTGTACTGCTACACATGTAGATGCTCCTGTGTATTCAATCAAACAGTGTGGCTATGATCTGGATGATCCAAACAGTGGCTACGATCTGGAAGTTTATCAAAAGGCACCCGTTCGCTTTATTATACTCATACAGTGTTTAGTGCATTTATTTTTATTATTTTTTTTTTTGCCCTGTGATGTCTGTGCTTTCTTGAACAGTATAGGTACGGCCTTGAAGGTCTCGTCATCTCTCTTTGCGTAAATCTCTGTACTGGCCAATGGCTATCCTAGGCTCCTAGCAGGTTGGCTGGCATGCGACCTAGACGTCCTATTTCAGCAAATGATGGTGAGGAATATAATCCGGCTTGAATTTCATCAGTCAGTTCATTTGCAATTCAATGTTTTCCATCACATCAAGAGATAAATCGAGACATCATTTTGTCCTCGAATTCGGTTAAAGTTAAAGCCAGTTGTGCACAAATTGAAAGAAAACAAACACTACACATGGAGGAAACCCATGTGTGGAAACAACCAAATGGAGATTTTAGCCCACCGCCTTGCAACTGGGAGACATTTATAATGTGGCTTTGCTTTTCTGGTTTGGTTGGTCATATTTATTTTCTTTTTGTACTGTGATCCGGAAAAGCCTTGCCCCTTGTCTGTGATGTGCTTAAATTCCTGAACGGCTTAGTGATTATCATACTGGCACAGAGGCACTTCGCAGGAACTAATGCTTGTGCGACGGTTAGTTTTGTTGTTTTAATTTAAAAAAAAAAGTTTTGTTGATTCCTCAGTTACAGCATGGATCATGTGTTTGCTCATTCGCAGGGTAGGGTGTTAAGGTCCTCAGTAAAAGCTCGCCGTTGGTGTTTGTTATTCCATTGGGAAAAAACAGTGAACTGATGCCGTTGTAGCATGTTAGGAGTGGTTTATAGGTAGTTCTTAATTTTAATGGCACGAGCGCGTTTGTAGTCCAACGGTTAATTGCCTTCCAAGCAATAGACCCGGGTTCGACTCCTGGCAAACGCATAGTTTTTTAGATTACGCGTTGTATTTCTAATATGTTTGAGGATTTTTGAATTCATAATTTAAAAAATCCTATTACGCTCCACGTGTCATCGCAGTGCAATAGTGCGCCATAGTTCTTTCCCATTCTTACAAGTTGGATTTAGAGAACCTGATCCCGGCCCTGATAATAGTAGGTGCTAAACTGCTAACCATCTACAAGATATTGCTTGATACTCACATTAAATCATTAACAGTGTGGCTTTTTGATTGGACGCTGACCATATTGATAGGAAACGCGACCTTTTGGTCACTCCTACATGACTCTATCTTGTGGTAAGTCATCATCCTACATACCCCTTTTTAAGCAGCTAACTTACCTTTTTTTTTTTTTTTTGAGAATGACAGCTAACTTACCTTTGGGAGGACTCACCTGAAACCGTTCGAGAAGCCCACCCAAGAAGCGGTTCCAAACATGGCCTGACAATGTTAAACACATAGTATGACATAATACTATTTCCTTAAGTATAAGTTACAATATTTTTACACACATCAATAACCTAAACATTAATCGCATCCACAGAAAATGTAAAGAAAAAATGGAAATCAAGGCATCAAGCAACTTACAAATATACCTAAACCATTCATAAAACAAAAATACTACTATACTATTTCCCTTCTTTCCCTAACTCTCTTTTTTTTCTTCCGAGAACATACTGTCACCATTTTACTGTTTTATCCACTGACAGCACCAGCTGGCACACGCATGTCGGCGCACGTTCGCCGTGCCGGTGGCGGCGGCGCCGCCACGGCGCCATCGTTGCCGACGAGCATTCGGTACTTATCCTTCCTGGTGAGCGTGGTGCACTCATACCCAAGCGCCGCCGCGATGATCCCCTGCACGCGGTTCGCCACGTCGATGCTCTTCTTCCCTTCCGCCGCCGCCGTGTCGACCCTCTCAAGAAACTCCACCGTGTAGCACATCCTGGGGTTGGCCAGGTAGTAGAACGGGTCGACCCCCTTCCACCCGCTCGCCGTCGTGCCATAGAACATGCTCGTCTCCACGGCGAGCGCCACCGGCACGACGCCGCCGGCGACGGCGAGCTCGGCGAACAGCGGGCTGAACCGGAGGAGGTATGGCTCCCTGCATGTGGTCCCCTCTGGGCAGACGACCACGCTGTCGCCGGCGGCGAGGAGCCTCGCCATGGCGGCACCGTCGCGTTCGCGGTCGCGGGCGAGGCGCACGGTGGCGCCGATCGGGGAGAGCACGTCGGAGACGCGGCTCAGGCTGTACGACACGGCGCGCACCGGCCGGTTTAGAGCGATGGACACGTAGACCGGGTCGATGAGCGTGCGGTGGTTGCAAGCGTAGAGCTCGCCGGAGACGACGCCGGAGACGTCGCCGCCGGTGGACGGAGGGAGCGAGCCGCGGAGGCGCCATGACTGGCCTGTGGCGGCGTGCACCACCGTGGCGTAGCGGTAGGGGAGGGCGAGTGAGATGGCGAGGCGGAAGATGGAGAGGATGGCGCCTAAAGGGAGCCACATGAACATGGCCATGGTCGCCGGCGGCGTCGGTAGGAACGCCAGCCGGCCGTCGTGGAAGACGAGTGGTTTTGGGTAGTCGCGCCGCGGCAGGCGCCGCCACTTGCTCTGCTCCTCTGGGGTCACCACGTACAGCTCCTGGAACGGAACGAACAAGAGTTAGCATGTACTACTTATACAATTTAATCATTTTTCTTGTTTATAAAAGTTAGCAAACATACTAAAATTGAAGTCTTAGAATGAATTTTCATTAATATAAAAAATGATAACAACAAAATATAATATTTTGTTTTTTAATACTCACGAACGACAAGGCGGCCATCGCTGTCATGCATGAGATTGTTCAATTCAATCATCTCAAGCAACAAGCGAAAACCAACCATACCTTGCAAATGGATGCCAGAGGGCTGGAAAGGAAGCTCGTAGAGCCGGCAGCAGAGAACCCCACGATGACGTCATCGTCTTCACCGCCTCCGGCCGCCATGTTCTTCTTCCTCCTCAGCAGCACCGACATCGCTTGAGAGTTTCCATGGCAGCCGTTCTCCATGAGGCCGGTGTAGAACCCCCACACCGTCTTCATCTCCCTCGCCGCGACGGTCGCCTCGCCCGGCACCACCTGAAGGTACTCTCTCAGGAACGGCTCCACCATGACCCTCGGCATCGAGCTCGCCCACACCTCCCTCGCCGTGTCGTCGCCAGCGGCGCGCCGCACGGCGTCGAGCGCCTCGGCGGCGACGTCCTCGAGGAGCCACCTCGGGAGCACGGCGCGGCCGGCGCGGAACGTGGCCCCCGCGCGGAGGCCGCAGAAGGCGACGGCGGCCATGGCGCGCACCGCCGCGTCGCCGCCGAGGAAGACGACGGCGGGGAAGAGGAGGAGCAGGACGAGGCCGCGGAGGAAGCCGCCGGCCTCGAGGGCGACGAGCATGAAGTAGGCGAAGAGGGAGCAGCGGCGGCGCGGGAGGAGGAGGGCGCCGTCGACGTCGACCACTAGCGTGGTGGTCCCCGCGCCGCCGCCGGCGAGCAGCGCCGCCGGAGGGGCGCGCCTGTTGATGGTCGCCGGCGAGAGGCGAGTGGGTGGTGGTGGACGGGGAGTGGCTGTGCCGCCGGTGAGGAGGAGGAGGAGCGCGGAGAGGAGCTCGTTGGCCGCCGGCGGGAACATCTTCCTCGCCATGGAGAGTTGAGTTCTATCTGTGACTGTGTGCTTCACTGCTTCTATTGCTAGGCAGCTGGTGTTGCGTTACACTACACCACTAACAATTGCTATATACACGTATATGTAATATATATACAAGTACCGAGTAGGAGGAATTGTAATGTGCCTGCCTCATTAAGTCAAAGTTGTTTGCCCCATCCCCTAGTTAATGTGCTGCGGCAGCGATCCATGCCGTTCATTTTGCTCTGAGATGTGCGTGTGTATGGAGATACAAAAGAGTGACAACGAGGATAGAGCCATGCCAATCCACAGGAAGGAGAACCTCCAAATTACTCATGTAAGGGATAGCTTTCTCAAAATAAAATTAGTGAGGTAGACACACATAACAAACAACTTATGTGGGAATGAGCTCCCCAAATTCCGCCGGAGCTATAAGGAAACTGTAACTTATGCTTAAGAACCAATATTATGTCATATTCACTAGAAGATGATGGGTTTATTTGGTAGCATAACCAATTTTTCATTATGTGTTTCGAGTCTATGTCACGAATCCAACACGGGTCCAGGGAAATCTCGAGGCATGTGATGAGTGATGACGTGGCTCTCGTTCTAAAGGAGGTGTGAAGTGTCACATCTACATGACCCCAATATATATATATGTACCATTTCATCGTTGAAGATTTAGACCACATCCGGCGCTCCCGGACTCCTAGCCCGCCACGTGGACTGCACGGTGAGCAGCCCCATCCTGCCGTTCCGTGCTGCATGTTGACGGGAGTAACTCTTCCGTTTTACCCCTATGCCTACTCGACGCGTGCCAGACCCGGTGGAAAAAAAAACCTGCTTGACACGTGGCGTGTGCATCGTCAATGTCTCTACGAAGAATTCCTGTCCACACGTTCAATCCTCCCCACCGTTCAACCTCTCCGGCCGAACTGCGCCGCCATCGTCAGGCACGCCGCGGCCACTTCTCCTACCATCGCCGCCGCCGATAGGTCGGACGACCACGGCAACGACGCTGGTCTTCGCCTTGGCAACGTTCATAGTTGTAGCTTTCATCGGAACAAGGCAGACCAGGGAGCAACTCGACGGTGGCTGTGCCAGCGAGGCGCAAGGCCAACCTTGGACGTCGAATCCGTCGATGGGCTCGCCAGCGGTACGACCTCCGGGCGTCGTGCCAACGGCGCGAGCGTGGGGCTGAGCTCAGGGGCCGCGGGCTTGCCGACGACACAAGCTCGAATTTCATCTCCCCGGCGGCGCAAGCTCGTGGATGACCTCGCGGGCGGCCGCAGGGCCAATCTCAACGTTGGGAGCGCGTGAGCGCAGGGTAAAGCAATGGAGCTTCGACGCGCCGGTTTGCCAGCGGCACCACCTAGCGTGACGACCAAGGGCCCACGCTCACCTCCTGGCTCATTCACAACTGCCCCGAAGCAAAAGACTTTGCTGTTGCTTCCTGGTGCCTGCTGTGCTTGGCGGATGGATGCAGGTGCAGCTGCCGCCTGTCGGACTGCACTTGTGGCCCATTCAATGGGTGACCTGCTCTCTGTTTCCGACCGTGAGTATGTTTTCCCTACCTTGGTTTCTTGCTTTGCCGAGTCATGCAACAAGCACGAGTTTGCTGCCTTGTGATTTACTGCCAGGTCACTCTTCACCACATGATGCTATGACTACATAAAATTTTAGTTTTGTGGACTCTTTATTTGTATATCCTCATCATACAAATGTACTAATAATGGGCCATGGCTTTCAACTTCTGTACAGAATGTTGGCAAATTGGGAAATAAAGATGGCTTCCAATTTTTTTATGATGTGTGAGGATACTGATACTGATTTTCATTGTGCCGTATAACTTTGATCGATGAGTTGCTGCTATATTTAATCCCACAATACATATTTGCTTCTCATCAGAACCTTTGGAATCAGCTGTAGAATTTCAAGTACTAAACATTAGTCCATGTATCTGGCCCTTGTGATGGGAGCTGTACAACAAATGCAAATGACCAGATGTGCAGTGGAATGTTTGGAAAAGTGGAAAGATGCATTTGAGCTCTCAAAGCAATCAGAAGCATAAGGTTAGCCATCATGCTAGGATGCATTACAGACATGGACAAAATCTTCCCATTACATGAAACACTTGCATCAACATGACTTCTTTTTCACCTTTTTTTGGATTTGTTTCTGGTCAGTTCTTAAATCCTTCAGACAAATTAAAAAGCTTCCACAGTTTCATGGCCCGTGGGTGGATCTGTATTCTGGACCACAGAGTTCTTGATTAGGCTCCAATTTGATATTATCATATCCTTGTGGTTAATAGGCTCAATTAGATACTATTCTTTTTTTTCCTTATTGCACATCACATCTTTACCTCTGCAGACGCCAGGTTAGATATAACTTTGTATATTTTTTCAGTTTGTCCATATATGTCCTTTTTTCTTACCTTTCTCACTGTACAGTAATCTTGACATCTTAATTGTTTACTTCAGCTATCTTGACAGCTACATTTGAGCCTGTATACACTCGCTCCATTGCATTCCACGACGACACAGTGAATTAGTAGGTGAAATATTGTGGTGGCCTCTTCATATATAGTAAGCTACTTAGGAGTTAGGAGTACATTTCTCATTCCATGTACATGCTCATGTTTCACATTTGATTTAATTATTGATCCCAATTGATGTTTACTTTATGCAGCTTACAAAGAAAAGATAAGCAAAATAACGAACCATGTTTAATGCCTGCTTGCGAGGTGAATAGAGAAATCATTCTCCTGCAAATTGTAAAAAGCAAACCAGGGATGAGGTGTCTTTTGTTTGTCTTTGGTTTGTTTGACCTTCACTAGATTTATCAGCTCTCCATTTATCGATGCACTTATGCTAGGAGGCCAACTAATGTGTGAAGTTACTTTAAATGTAATTATGAATTGTTTATAATAGAGAAGAACATTGTAGCGATCTCACCCGAGAAATGGGCCCACTTAAGTATATTCCACCTTCCATTGGTGCTAATACACGAAAATGTTCCCAAGTGCGGATTCGACCGTCGAGTCAAGCTCGACCAACGGCTACTGAGGATCGTCCGTCCATACTCTCACTCGGAGGTGAGTTCCAAAGATCACACCATTCCACAATTCAATTTACAACAAGGTTCAGAGTTATTACATCCATATTGAAATGATAATAAAATAAATAGTTTGAATTCATGCAGCGGAAAATAAACGAGGTACTAGCGGCGATCTATAGTATCGTCACGATGAAGTCAGCCGTGACGCTACTCCTCACGATCCTCGGGAGAGGTCGGCTCCCACTTGATGCTGTAACCAGGAGGAAGCTGGGAGGCCCAAGCCATAGAGGCAGCTACCTCCTGAGGGGACGGTCCTGAAAAAAATTAAGCCACAAGCAAGGCTGAGTATACTAGTTATACTCAACAAGACTTAACCGACTGGTGATCACTACATCACCGACTCCTAAGATGAGAGGCTGTTTGGCTAGTGGGGTTCTTTTGCCAAAAGCGACTAAGCTGTTCTCTAACTTCTTTTAATTTACTTTTAATTCTTTAGTCTATCCATTCTAGGTGAGCCTAGCTAAACAATCAAGTTTTTGCAATACAATTATTTCATACAAAGATTTCATCCTTCCAAGTTCCATTTCATAATATGCCATACATCGGTCAAGCAGTCTCATTAACCGCGAGAAGCGGACAGTTCGAACCGAATTTACTACCTGGCCAGGGGAAACCCACATATACGGAATGGTTGGAAATGCCAACACACCCCAATCCTTTCTCATCAATCCACAATTCGGAACCGAGTCCATTTCCTCAGGATAAAGGTTTACTGCTTCACTCACAGTCTCACGCACTTATCCACAAGTGTACGGCAAGGGAAAACAATGGTTTCCAAGGAGAGATGGCTGTCGGCCCTAGCTGCTTCAATCTGATACCGGGACTTACCGGTCCCATAAACCGTGCATATATGTGGTACGTTCAAACGCTTGACACAAAAGTACCACATGTTTCCATTTAAACATCGATAGACGGGTATCTACAATCATCCGTCCATCATCTCTAGTGATTCTGATATGAGTAGTCATACAACTCCTATATCTCGCGAGTGTCGGAAACACTCGACTTCTAACGGTCTTAAGCATAGCAACTATCGAACCTAACATACTAGTGTTCAATCAAAGGAACCTATGATCATGCAATCTAGGGTTTCATTCAACTCCTTGAAACTTAAATGCACCAACATATAATCAAATAAATCGCGTAAGTAAAGTTAGGTTATGCTCCGGGGCTTGCCTTCCGGCTCGAAGCGGTACTCCTGCTCTGGGCTCGGATCCACGTGCACCACGTTCACCTCGGACTCCTGGGTGATCTCCTCGGCAGCGGGGACTAGCTCGTAGACCCCGTCGGCGAGACCCGAATCTATACGAAATGCATGGAATGGTTAAGTATCGTGATTTAATTAGGGAGTGTTTATTTAAATCTTGGTTGGTAAGTTGGAAAGGATAAATATTATTTATAAGTGAATATTTCCTTTTCATGTTGAACCTTTACTTTGATTTTCGAGTTTTAGGTTTTTCTCTTTTCTTTCCTTTTTCTTCTCTTTTCCTTTCTTTTTCTTCTCTTTTCTTTTTCTTCTCTTTTCCTTTCTTTTTCTTCTCTTTTCCTTTCTTTTCTTCTCTTTTCTTTTTCTTCTCTTTTCCTTTCTTTTCTTTTCTTTTCCTTCTTTTAAGTCCTTTTTCTATTATTCAAAAGGTGAACTAAGGAGTATTATTTTTAGGTGTCACTTGACCAGAGGCTTACTCATGCCAAAGCAGGAGCTTAGCCCAAAATTTGGCTCAAGTTGATTTTCCTATAATTTATTACAATTTTTCTTATCTTTTGCCTAAAGTCAAACTAAAATCCTACAAAAATAATTACAAGGTTTTTGTCCAAGCCACTTGGCACAGTGACTTAGGGTACCAAGGGTGACCTCTCTGCAAGTTTGTAAGTGATTTTGAGTTTTGGTTATTTTTGTGGAATTTCCCATATTTAAACTTCCAAAAAATCATTTAGCCATTTTCCAGTGTCCAAAAATTATTATTTTCATTTTTCTAAGGTTTCTTATGTCTTGATTGAATTTCTGCGTGAAGGGGGTGATTTTTCACTGAGTAATTTATTTTCTATGATTTATTTGCCAAAACAGCAGGGTATATGTTTGGAAAATCATAACCCTAAATCCACTGGATATTTTTGTGCACCCTTTGCGCATTAGGCTAATGACAAACACCCTAACAACATATCCCAAGTTCAGCTCTAGTGCATGTGTAGATTTTGAACTATGATGAAATGTGTTCAAACCTAAATGAATTTATAATTCAAAATCTACTGCCCAACTGGGTGAGGTGCAATGGAAGAATTTGTTCTTCTAGATTCACTGGTCACTACAAAATTGGTTTGGCATTTTTCTGATTTTTCTACGAATTTCTACGAATTTTTGAACATTTCAGTGAATTAAAGGAAAAGGGGAAGATTCTTTTTACCGCGGGGTCCCTGGAACTTTTGAAGATCTTACGAAATGGCCCTTACATCTTTCACTCGGCCCCCTGGATAAACGAGGAAGACACAGTTAGGTCCAAGGCTCGCCGGCGTTCGTGCGCCGGCCAAATGGCGGCGGCTCCGGCCCGGGGAAATGGGGGGAATCAAAGAGGAGCTCACCGTGAGTCCTTTGGGCACGGTCTCGTGGGCGGAGGAGGTCGGGAAGAGGGTCGTCGACGGCGGCGGCGCTCGGCTCTGCTCCGGTGAGTTGCGCCGGCGACTGGAGTGGCGGAGGAAGGGGGAAGGGGGCTCGGTGAGAGACAGTGGGGCACGGGGAAGCTGCTGGTGGCGGTGGTTTGGCTGGGGGAAGCACGGAGGAGGCTGCCCACGTGCGACCCAAGCGCGGCGGCGGAATTGGCAACTCCGGCGAGGGATAGCGGTCATATGAGCGAGGGATGAGCCTTGGGCTTTGTAGGGGAGGGAAAAGGGAGGCCAGGGGATGCTCGGGCAGGGCTCTAGGGTCGGGCGCGGGCAACGGGCAGCGGCGCGGAGGTCAACGCCTGCCATGGCGGCCTGAGCGGCGTGGGCTCGCGCTGAGCGGGCAGAGGGAGCAGGCCGAGGCTGGGCAAACGCTCGTGGGTGTCCTGGCGAGCATATACGGAGGCAGTCGAGCGCGAGGACCGCGTGATGGAGACAAGGCGGCCGGCGGACCGTTGGTCCGAGCGCGACGGCACGGCGCGTCGGCGTGCGCTCGCGCGCAGACGCGCGTGCAGGGTTCGTCAGCGAGCCAGAGCGGGTCGAGCGCATGCGTGGTGACCAAGGACACATCGTGCAGTGCACGGCCGGGGCGTGGTTGGCAGCTGGCGACGGAGCGGCATGGGCGGCGCGCGCGGGCGAGCGCGCGAGCTCCCGAGAGCGCGCTCCGCGGCTCAAAGCCAATTTGGTGAGCAAGCTCCAAACTCAAAATTTTTAAACTGAACTCGTGAAAGTGTGAACATGAAAGTTGTAGAAGGGATAGTGGGACACCTCTCTGCACCGGAGATTTGGAAAGAAAATTGAAAATTTGGCCGTAATTCGAAAGGGGGTAATTCCCTGTTTTGAGCTGAAAATTTGAATTTTGAGGGGCTAGATAGCAAAATTGGCCAAAGTGCCCAAAGAGGCAAAGTTCAGAAATGTGAAGATGTACAACTTTGCTTTTTGGAGATTTTTAAGTTCTGTGGTAAAATCTTGAGATATGGCTAAGATTCCATTTTCAGCTTTGAATTTGAATTGAAAATTTCAAATTCCCGGTTAGGGTTTGAATTTTGAGAGGCTTCCAAAAGTTTTCAGGCTATGGTTTGAAAAGAAAGGGTCCTTGTTTTGGTCTCTTTTTCAAGGTTTGTATTGGCCGAAAATCAAGTTCTCATATGAAATTTGAAGTTTTTATTTTGCCTCTTTTTGGAGTGTTTTTGTCTCTTATTAGATTCTTTTGGTGTTTATTTGAATTCCTTTTCCTAAATTGAGCTTTGTTAAACTTAATGCTTGTTTAACTTCTTTTAAAAAAAAAACCGGGATGTTACAGCCTACCCCCCTTAAACAGAATCTCGTCCCGAGATTCGAAGGAGGAGAAGAATGGAACGTTTCACTCGAAGGAAAAGGCGTTACAGATACAACACATCAAGGTCCTACAAGATTCTCGGCTCGAAGATGCTAACTGATACAAGATCTCTTAGACAGTATCACGGCGCTCATGCGGGAGCGGCCGATGAATGTAGACATGGAAAGCTAAGATTATCAAGATCTCGCATAGAAAACAAAAGTAATATACCAACACTGTCCACTGAACTCCGGGACCAATCGGGGGAAAGAAAGGGAAAGACATGGGTGGTGGCGAAGGTTGAATACTTCCTTGCTTGTCGACTTCAATCTTGCGGAATCCTCGGGTGGCTTCTGCTCGAACTCCTTTGGTGAGGTTGGGGTTGTGGATCTTGGCGAAACGGCAAGGTAGGTTGCAAAGAGGGCGCTTCCTGGTGGCTTCACGAAAAGGTGGAGGCGTAGCTTGCTCAGCGAGGAAGAGACACACGGTGGGGATGGGTGACTTGGGCACCGCAGAGGCTGCCGGAGGGAAACGAGAGCGGCGGAGTGGTGTTGCTCAAGTGGGACGGCTTGGAGTGGTGGTAGCCGATGGAAGGTCACCTTTATCGGCGGCCGGGGTGGAGGGATGGTGATGGCGTGTCGACATCGTCAGGTAGGGGCCGATGGGGCGATGGCGTGAGAGCAGCGCATGGCGCGGTAGTGGCCGGCATCGAGATGCCCTGGCGATGGGACGTTGGTACGGCGATGAGTACGTAGGCGATGGTGGTGGGGAAAACGAGGGCAACTGTGGCGAACCGGTGAACGAGGCGGAGCATACGGCGCACGGATACGGAGGGTGTCAACTGGCCTGTGAGATTTGCGGTGATGGCGGGAAAAACAGGGTAGGCGGTCCTTGAAATAGCCATTCATAGGTAGGATGCCTAAACATATAGAAGTCAAGGTAATGTAGTTTAAAGTATCAACGTCAAGGAAGGTTTATGCAATAAAAACTTCATCTCAACGAGGAGTGGTGAGAACAATTTAATCAAGACATGAAATTTGAAGTGTACCGAATCAGGGATAAAAAGGTTTGGACGGTAACACACCATAAGGGAATAGGGCATGGCTTAGGCTCGGAATTCAAGATTCTACTATTGACGGAAGTTAGGGCACGGACAAAGATCCTCTTACACTTGAAGTTGTCGATCCACCATTATTTTAGCCACTTACATGGCTGATCATGAAGAAAGATAACACGAGGAGTAACCATAGGTCTATCTGTTTTCCGTTTCCCAAGAGAAAACAACTGGATTTAAAGGGCTGGACCAAGAGAAATGGAGGGAAGTCGTTTATATTTTCTTGCTTCAAGGGAATTGTCGAAGAGCAGAACACACGGAAAAGATGTCAGAGTTTGAATGAAAGGACAACTTTTGTGGACAGATAGCGAGCTCGTAGATGAAAAGCCGTAGCTCTCAGCTCCAACAGTTGAAACTTTTTATCTTTGTTCGGGAAAAGAAAACTAGTGCCCACTAACTGTGGCATTCAGCTTAGCACTAGATCACTTGGACGGGGTTGCAAATTTAGTTTTCCATCGTTGTTTTGTTGTTTTTCATAAACCGAGGTGTATGGTTTTTGGGCATAACTTGAATTATGAAAATCCGAGGTCCTTATTTTTGGCGTGACATTTGTTTATAAAAATTTCACACAACTTGGTTATTTTAGGATAGGTATAACTGACATGGGGGTATAAAAATGTTATTTCAATTTGTCGTCCCTTGTAATTTTAGAAGCACAAGGTCACAATTTAATTCATAAAATTGATTTGATCGGTTGGGTTTTGACTCTCTTAAGTTTATTATTACTCCGATTTTAGTTAAGAGATGCATGCAAGATCTAAGCGTCCTCACATTTTAAGTCAGACTTGACTTTCGGAGTTAGTGCCGGTGGCGAGGCATAGACGCGTCTCTCTCTATAGGTCTAGTCGGACTCCTATTCGTAAACCTTACGTACCAGTCGGAGGACTCGCGACAAAAGCCTTTTAAAGATTGGGTTTCATGAAAGAGCAAACATCAATCCTAAGTTAGACTATGCCACCTAACAAAGCGCAACCCTTAACCCTTAAGGACTTCACGTTCTAGTTTTATCCTTAACGATCCTATTTCATTCCATTTGCTTAGGCACAATGGAATCGGGGTTTGGTAGGTTTTATTTTAGAAAACGGTGGTTAGGGCCTGATGCTTTCTTTGGTGCGTATGAACGTCGGCTCTGATACCAGCTGTAGCGATCTCACCCGAGAAATGGGCCCACTTAAGTATATTCCACCTTCCATTGGTGCTAATACACGAAAATGTTCCCAAGTGCGGATTCGACCGTCGAGTCAAGCTCGACCAACGGCTACTGAGGATCGTCCGTCCATACTCTCACTCGGAGGTGAGTTCCAAAGATCACACCATTCCACAATTCAATTTACAACAAGGTTCAGAGTTATTACATCCATATTGAAATGATAATAAAATAAATAGTTTGAATTCATGCAGCGGAAAATAAACGAGGTACTAGCGGCGATCTATAGTATCGTCACGATGAAGTCAGCCGTGACGCTACTCCTCACGATCCTCGGGAGAGGTCGGCTCCCACTTGATGCTGTAACCAGGAGGAAGCTGGGAGGCCCAAGCCATAGAGGCAGCTACCTCCTGAGGGGACGGTCCTGAAAAAAATTAAGCCACAAGCAAGGCTGAGTATACTAGTTATACTCAACAAGACTTAACCGACTGGTGATCACTACATCACCGACTCCTAAGATGAGAGGCTGTTTGGCTAGTGGGGTTCTTTTGCCAAAAGCGACTAAGCTGTTCTCTAACTTCTTTTAATTTACTTTTAATTCTTTAGTCTATCCATTCTAGGTGAGCCTAGCTAAACAATCAAGTTTTTGCAATACAATTATTTCATACAAAGATTTCATCCTTCCAAGTTCCATTTCATAATATGCCATACATCGGTCAAGCAGTCTCATTAACCGCGAGAAGCGGACAGTTCGAACCGAATTTACTACCTGGCCAGGGGAAACCCACATATACGGAATGGTTGGAAATGCCAACACACCCCAATCCTTTCTCATCAATCCACAATTCGGAACCGAGTCCATTTCCTCAGGATAAAGGTTTACTGCTTCACTCACAGTCTCACGCACTTATCCACAAGTGTACGGCAAGGGAAAACAATGGTTTCCAAGGAGAGATGGCTGTCGGCCCTAGCTGCTTCAATCTGATACCGGGACTTACCGGTCCCATAAACCGTGCATATATGTGGTACGTTCAAACGCTTGACACAAAAGTACCACATGTTTCCATTTAAACATCGATAGACGGGTATCTACAATCATCCGTCCATCATCTCTAGTGATTCTGATATGAGTAGTCATACAACTCCTATATCTCGCGAGTGTCGGAAACACTCGACTTCTAACGGTCTTAAGCATAGCAACTATCGAACCTAACATACTAGTGTTCAATCAAAGGAACCTATGATCATGCAATCTAGGGTTTCATTCAACTCCTTGAAACTTAAATGCACCAACATATAATCAAATAAATCGCGTAAGTAAAGTTAGGTTATGCTCCGGGGCTTGCCTTCCGGCTCGAAGCGGTACTCCTGCTCTGGGCTCGGATCCACGTGCACCACGTTCACCTCGGACTCCTGGGTGATCTCCTCGGCAGCGGGGACTAGCTCGTAGACCCCGTCGGCGAGACCCGAATCTATACGAAATGCATGGAATGGTTAAGTATCGTGATTTAATTAGGGAGTGTTTATTTAAATCTTGGTTGGTAAGTTGGAAAGGATAAATATTATTTATAAGTGAATATTTCCTTTTCATGTTGAACCTTTACTTTGATTTTCGAGTTTTAGGTTTTTCTCTTTCTTTCCTTTTCTTCTCTTTTCCTTTCTTTTCTTCTCTTTTCTTTTTCTTCTCTTTTCCTTTCTTTTTCTTCTCTTTTCCTTTCTTTTCTTCTCTTTTCTTTTTCTTCTCTTTCCTTTCTTTTTCTTTTCTTTTCCTTCTTTTAAGTCCTTTTTCTATTATTCAAAAGGTGAACTAAGGAGTATTATTTTTAGGTGTCACTTGACCAGAGGCTTACTCATGCCAAAGCAGGAGCTTAGCCCAAAATTTGGCTCAAGTTGATTTTCCTATAATTTATTACAATTTTTCTTATCTTTTTGCCTAAAGTCAAACTAAAATCCTACAAAAATAATTACAAGGTTTTTGTCCAAGCCACTTGGCACAGTGACTTAGGGTACCAAGGGTGACCTCTCTGCAAGTTTGTAAGTGATTTTGAGTTTTGGTTATTTTTGTGGAATTTCCCATATTTAAACTTCCAAAAAATCATTTAGCCATTTTCCAGTGTCCAAAAATTATTATTTTCATTTTTCTAAGGTTTCTTATGTCTTGATTGAATTTCTGCGTGAAGGGGGTGATTTTTCACTGAGTAATTTATTTTCTATGATTTATTTGCCAAAACAGCAGGGTATATGTTTGGAAAATCATAACCCTAAATCCACTGGATATTTTTGTGCACCCTTTGCGCATTAGGCTAATGACAAACACCCTAACAACATATCCCAAGTTCAGCTCTAGTGCATGTGTAGATTTTGAACTATGATGAAATGTGTTCAAACCTAAATGAATTTATAATTCAAAATCTACTGCCCAACTGGGTGAGGTGCAATGGAAGAATTTGTTCTTCTAGATTCACTGGTCACTACAAAATTGGTTTGGCATTTTTCTGATTTTTCTACGAATTTCTACGAATTTTTGAACATTTCAGTGAATTAAAGGAAAAGGGGAAGATTCTTTTTACCGCGGGGTCCCTGGAACTTTTGAAGATCTTACGAAATGGCCCTTACATCTTTCACTCGGCCCCCTGGATAAACGAGGAAGACACAGTTAGGTCCAAGGCTCGCCGGCGTTCGTGCGCCGGCCAAATGGCGGCGGCTCCGGCCCGGGGAAATGGGGGGAATCAAAGAGGAGCTCACCGTGAGTCCTTTGGGCACGGTCTCGTGGGCGGAGGAGGTCGGGAAGAGGGTCGTCGACGGCGGCGGCGCTCGGCTCTGCTCCGGTGAGTTGCGCCGGCGACTGGAGTGGCGGAGGAAGGGGGAAGGGGGCTCGGTGAGAGACAGTGGGGCACGGGGAAGCTGCTGGTGGCGGTGGTTTGGCTGGGGGAAGCACGGAGGAGGCTGCCCACGTGCGACCCAAGCGCGGCGGCGGAATTGGCAACTCCGGCGAGGGATAGCGGTCATATGAGCGAGGGATGAGCCTTGGGCTTTGTAGGGGAGGGAAAAGGGAGGCCAGGGGATGCTCGGGCAGGGCTCTAGGGTCGGGCGCGGGCAACGGGCAGCGGCGCGGAGGTCAACGCCTGCCATGGCGGCCTGAGCGGCGTGGGCTCGCGCTGAGCGGGCAGAGGGAGCAGGCCGAGGCTGGGCAAACGCTCGTGGGTGTCCTGGCGAGCATATACGGAGGCAGTCGAGCGCGAGGACCGCGTGATGGAGACAAGGCGGCCGGCGGACCGTTGGTCCGAGCGCGACGGCACGGCGCGTCGGCGTGCGCTCGCGCGCAGACGCGCGTGCAGGGTTCGTCAGCGAGCCAGAGCGGGTCGAGCGCATGCGTGGTGACCAAGGACACATCGTGCAGTGCACGGCCGGGGCGTGGTTGGCAGCTGGCGACGGAGCGGCATGGGCGGCGCGCGCGGGCGAGCGCGCGAGCTCCCGAGAGCGCGCTCCGCGGCTCAAAGCCAATTTGGTGAGCAAGCTCCAAACTCAAAATTTTTAAACTGAACTCGTGAAAGTGTGAACATGAAAGTTGTAGAAGGGATAGTGGGACACCTCTCTGCACCGGAGATTTGGAAAGAAAATTGAAAATTTGGCCGTAATTCGAAAGGGGGTAATTCCCTGTTTTGAGCTGAAAATTTGAATTTTGAGGGGCTAGATAGCAAAATTGGCCAAAGTGCCCAAAGAGGCAAAGTTCAGAAATGTGAAGATGTACAACTTTGCTTTTTGGAGATTTTTAAGTTCTGTGGTAAAATCTTGAGATATGGCTAAGATTCCATTTTCAGCTTTGAATTTGAATTGAAAATTTCAAATTCCCGGTTAGGGTTTGAATTTTGAGAGGCTTCCAAAAGTTTTCAGGCTATGGTTTGAAAAGAAAGGGTCCTTGTTTTGGTCTCTTTTTCAAGGTTTGTATTGGCCGAAAATCAAGTTCTCATATGAAATTTGAAGTTTTTATTTTGCCTCTTTTTGGAGTGTTTTTGTCTCTTATTAGATTCTTTTGGTGTTTATTTGAATTCCTTTTCCTAAATTGAGCTTTGTTAAACTTAATGCTTGTTTAACTTCTTTTAAAAAAAAAACCGGGATGTTACAAACATCAAACAATTTGTTGGACTTTGTAAAGGCAAAAGGGCAACCTTGACACCTACATGATAAATAACAATTTCTGAATCCCACTGCCTATTGGGGGTTTAACCTTTCTTCCTAAACAATGTGTGCAGCATATTATGATTATTTGTGGCATCGAGTTCGGGTCTCAAAAGGAAAGAAAATAAATAAATAAAGATTGTGTCTTCAGCTGTAAATTATTTGTCATTTTATACATTGGTGTTTATAGGCAACCTCTGTTCTGTCAATGAAAAAGAACTCAAACTGCAAACCGAGATACTGCTATATACAGTGATGTACGCCTCATGCTAAGCACATCGCATGTTGACTCTTTAAGCCCAAGGCTCTGTAATGTTGTTTTCAACATATGCAACCATAGTTTGTTAAATCAGGACTTTTCCTGGACCTTTAGCCATAATATAATAATTTTTAATGCATTGTAAATACTATACAACAGTTGAAAATCCTGATGTATACATAAATCAATAATGTACCACGTTGACCAAGAGCTGTCCACTTACGGGAACGGCGGAGCGCGCCATTCTTCCTAGTACTCCTTATGTGTAAGTGTATCCCATGACTCACATCGGCAGTTCGGCGTAATATTCCATCTCTTGCCTCTTGGTATACTGAGTTCATGCAATCAACACCTAAAAATTGAGGCTAACAACAAAAGATATGATCTAATAATCGTACTTCAACATGTACCAATGGCCACACGAATGATTGAAATGGCTGCAATTGTAGGTAGGGAAGAGTATTGGTGGCTGCAGTGACCTCAATCTGAAGGCAGTCTGGTTTACTTCCAAATTTAAGTTGCTTTGCCAGGTCGATAACTAACGGCGTGCACCTCCTACAAGTTTCCCACCCCTTTCTAGTGAGAAAAATGGCGAAACATGCTGGGAACACCATAAAAATGGAATCCAAGCACTTCTATTTTTGTTGGAATGATGCATGATGGACATCATGGGCTGTGGCGTTCTGGACAAGTGATTATGCAAAAAAAAGAAACCCAAAGGATCATTGCAAGGGAGAACATCCTCTTTAGGTAACAATTTCCAGGAATAATGCATCAAAGAAAAATATACCCCGAGAAGCACCTTTCATTCCTGAAAAATGTTTTAGACGGCTTCCTAAAGAGCGATAATTCGGTCACCACTTGTCACATACTGTAGCTCAAACATTCTTATTGGAACATCCTAGTGCATTACCCTGAATCATAACTAAGCTAGCATGGCTGCAAATTTTGGAATTATGTCAGCATGGACACCAATAAATGAGTTAGATTCTTTTCTTCTAAGCTTACGTTTTCGATTCAAGGACTTGGCAGCAAATGTTGAATCAACATTTCTGTAGATCATAAAGAACCACTGTTGGAGCGTCTCCAGCACTTGCTAGAAATCGATCAGATCAAACCTCCATTTGTCCATTGATACAGGAATAATGGATGCAAACTGTCAGGAAGGCAAGATTTTGGACCAGGAATGAAATAATTTGGTGATGTAGCCAGCATGTAATTTTGCAACCTGACAATACAACAAGGAAAATAACGAACAAAAAAAAGGGCTTCACGTTCAGACAACACAGTATCCAATCATGAATGGAGGGGATGTCATAAATTCTGAAGAATTTTGGAACCATGGTGAAGATCTTTCCTGATTCAGAATAAATTCCCAGGCCTTTAGAATTTGGGAAGAAGACAACACTAAAAACTGAGGTGTTATTGGGTTGACAGCAACTGTCATCAGTGTATTATTAAATTCTCAAACTCCGTTGATTGCATCATTAGGTGGGCAAAAAATCAAACAACATTCATTTGAAGGCGCCGATTGGAGATGTATAACACCACAAATTCATCTTGGAAATAATTCGAGATCCCTGATCAGAGAAAATATAATTTGCCTAAGCAATCCTATAATTCCTGTCCACACGACACATGGCAAGCTGAACAAATTAGATTAAGTCAGACTGAAGTCCTAACCGGCAGCAACATACCAACCAGGCAGCTCAAAGAACTTATTAACTGCATACACATGCTCACGGAGGCTTCTGTTCCATGTTGGCGGCAAGAGAGATTGAGCCAGATGGCTCATTGATTGCATAAGCTCTCTGAAGCCTGAGATGGAGTTCTCCAAATCCTATCCGTGCCGCTGCATTCGCCATGTCGACGTTGTGGGCAGCGGTGATGCAGAAAGATGTGTACGTTGCATAACCTGGTCAAGCATTTATAAGGCTAGCTCCGACCAAATTCAAACTCTGCCCAATAAACTGGTCAATGCACAAAACTGCATTTTGTACGGTGTCAAAGTTACTGCAAGGCTGTGACAGAGTTCATATTACTGACTTCAGCTTCCATGTGAACATTCGGTAGTTCAAAGAGAAGATAGAGATGTCGCAGTCAGGCAGTTGTTAGTTACCCGTGATTGAAAAGGATCAGTCAGGCAAAGCTATCCTAAACGCCTAATGCCCTAATCAACCAGGCATTATTTGTATACGACCTGTAAAACTAGACCAAGTCAAATGGGAGCTCTAGCAGCAACAACACATCGCTGACCAAATTCAGGGGGACGTTAACTACACAAAGATGAAGAGTTATGGGGGTAGCATCAGTGTGTTAGCCTGTATGTGCTACTCGGATCGGACGATCAGAATTCAGAACACGCAATGCTTGTGAGGTTCAGACTTTAGGGGATCAGGGTATGCAGGTGCAGGGAGCTGAACTTTCTTCTCCTCGTAGACAGCGAGATGAGGGCTGACCAACAAACTTCTTGAAGGTTGCATCCTGTGCTCTAGGAAAGACCGGCCTGTCGGCAGTGGCGGCCGCCGATCGTCGGCGAAGTGGGCGGCGGCGTCCAGAAAGGCGCGTCAAATAGTGAGTTATAGGGTTAGCTTTGGCCAAATCCAAATTTGATGGTCAACTCTTAGCATCATGAAGTGTAGTTGAGCTCTGAGCATGTGGTTAGTGGAAGTCTGTATCTCAGTTCAGAACCGACTTGAGATTTTCATGTAATAGCGAGGCTTTGAAAACTCAGTACTGCAGATACGAAGAGGATATGACTCACCGATGGGTTAAATCAGGTAGTTGGATCCTGTTGGTGCATTAGGACAGCAGATCCTGACGGAGGCATCAGATTTCCACAGTAATATCCTGAGTGAAATCTGAGCACACGGCCTGTTCCAGGGTGTCAGTTCACTGGTCTGGTAGCGGAGGACAATAGGAACCTCCAGAAACAAACAGGAGCAGGGTGAGGGAGTATGTGGAGAAGCTTGCTAGTATGCGGAACGTCAGAGGAGGAAGATTCTACGTGGCCATTGCAAGCATAAGAAAAAGACCTGACCTTGTCTGAGAAAAAAAAATAACAGGCTCTGAGAAAAAAATAACAGGCCCAAACAAGCGTCAAGGTGCTCATTCAATCAGAAAAAGAATAAGAAAAAGAATAAGTAAAAACAGGACATTGCTTAGATCACCGATATGGCGATATCCACCATCACCAACTGGCAACAGGAATATCCACCATCACCAAGCGGCACAGCCCACAGCTAGAAACGTGTGTGGCTCCCCTTGCGTCTAGGAATCAAATGGGCCAGCACACTATCGGGCCGACCCGATTTCCCACTAGTTTTGGGCCGTTAAAAGGGCCGGATCCTGAGCAAACTCCATGACAGTGAAGCTTTCAGCCCAGTCGCTTGTGCTGAAAACATATACACCCAGTCACACCAGAGACAGATGGGTCAAATCAGGCAGTTCGCAGCCGCGAATTAGCTTGACCCAGCTCTGGCATAGGAGTTCCTAAAAAAAAAAAAACACTCTGGCATAGGAAGCTAAAGATGATGCAGTTGTCAGTTCATAATATGCATAATAATACCATTATATGTTGTAGAACATGCAATTATTTTTCTTAAATTAGCAGGCCAGTAAAAAACTCAGCCGATTGACACGGCAGATACCGACCCATAAACTTTATCGCGCCACAACGTGTATGGGCCGCATGTGCCAGGCAGGCAGAACTAGCTGGGGCTTTCTATCTATCTCATGGAAGATAAATAAGTCATCCATCTTTAAAGCTCAGTATGGCCCAGTTATATTGTGCAAACAAATTAAGTTCTGCAAATATACACAACATTTATATATCTCTAATCAATATCTCTGTAGATTAGATCCAACATTTCCTTTAAACGGACCCAATATTTGACTCCTGAACTGTTGAAAGTACGAAGAATATTGAAATAGCACACCGCGAATATTGAGACTACAAACAAAAAATATTGAAATAGCACACCACGAATGTTGAACATTTTCCCCCCGACGACCAGTAGCCACGTATGTACATGCTTACTAGTACACTGTAACCATTTGACCTGATTTTATATTACGAATAAGTTCAGCTCAATCAAGTACTTAAGGGAAAGCATGTTTAACCATAATCTCTTCGCCATTAGAAGTTCAGCTCAAATGCTCAATCAAGTACTTCTTGCAGTTCCCGTAATAAATAAGGAGTTAACCTTATTATTCTGTACACTAACCTATCTACCACTTATAATAGATATAGTCATATCATTAATACTGCTTGGCCGAGTAGCAGCAGCTGCCCCTTCGTTTTCCTAGCCTTACCAGGTTGAAAAATGCTGGGTGCTTTGGCACAACCAGGGCCATGGTTTGCTGCTTAGCATTGCAACAACATCTAACATGGTAGGTCGATCAGCTGCTTTCTCTTGCACACACAGCAATGCAATGTTCATGCACCTCATCATTTCTGCTGAGTCACGAATGGGAATCAATGATGCATCAATGAGTTCGCTCCATCTTCCCTCTTTATATAACTGCCATGCCTGTTTGCAATTTCATCGTCAATTTATATACAGAGGATACCAAATAAACAAGAGTAACTTTTCAGGTCATATGTGCTATTGCAACTCACATATCCAAGGAGATTGAAGAAATGTCCACATTTATGGCCACCAGAATTCCTTCTTCCACAAATAATCTCAAGAACGAGGACACCAAAGCTGAATACATCAGATTTGATTGAGTAGAGGCCTTCGGATGCATACTCAGGAGCCATGTATCCACTAAAATGAGACATATATCAAATATTTGTGTATAGTTTAGCTGTCAATTATTAGTGGATTGATTTGTATGAAACTTACTATGTGCCAACCACTCTTCTTGTAGTGCTTCCTTCAGTGCTACTTGACGTAAATATTTTTGCTAACCCGAAGTCTGAAATTTTAGGATTCATTTCTCTGTCCAAAAGAATATTGCTTGGTTTAAGATCCCTATGTATGACACACAACCGGGAGTGCTTATGTAGGTAGAGAAGCCCGTGTGCTATTCCTTCAATTATTGCAATACGTTTGTTCCAATCCAGGAGGGCTCTTTTATTTTCATCTGTAAATCAATTAGCATACTTCATTGTTAACAAACTATGTCTCATAATTTCTGTCAGTCCAATATATAGTAGAGAGATCTCACTATAATAATTCTAATGGGCATGACAGAAACAAATAATTCTCGAGTAATTTTTAGTCCATTTTTCTAAATAAGAAATGTGAATGTGTGCACAGTACCAAAGATGAAGAAGTCCAAGCTTTTGTTGGCAAGTATTCATAAACCAATAACTTCTCCTCCTCTTGAGAGCAACATCCCAAGAGCCTAACCAAATTCATGTGTTGTAGTTTGGCTATGAGCTGGACTTCATTTTTGAACTCTATGAAACCCTGTTCCGAATGCGAAGCAAGTCTCTTCACAGCTATCTCCAGTCCATCAGAAAATTGCCCCTGGGGAAATAAATGTTAAAACTTGAAAGTGAGTCTCTTTACTGCCCGCACTCCACCTCCCCACAATGTGAGACTAGCTAGGTTCGAAACAAGAAGGTAGGATCGTATCTTCATACTACAGTCACCACATGCTACATAGCAGTGTGTTTGACTATGGTTCCCTATAAAAGATGGAGCCTGTTTTTTTTATTTAGAAAATAATGACGGATACAATGATATAGTCTATTTCTTCAGTGATCAAATAATGAGGCATGCATTCCATTCATATGCAAGTAGGAGTATTATTTTACCTTGTAGACTTCGCCAAAGCCACCGTGTCCAAGTTGGTTTTCTTTTGAAAAATTATTTGTGGCCTCCCGTAACTGCTCAAAGTCAAACACTGAGAACTCTGAGTTCTTGCCTTGCCAGACTAATTCTTCCTCTCCCTGCAAGTCCCAAGGACGCCTTGATCCTGCTTGTAAACATCCCCTTTTACTTGAATATGTCAATGAGAATACATCTCTTTTTTTCAATCTTATATATGAGCTAACATATTCCACTAACTGGAGCTAATCTAAACGACATGATGGAGCAATAGTTCGGTAAAATATATTAATATACCTTTTCTGTACTTTCTGATCCAAGGGGAGCGGCAGAAGATGGAGCAGAGAATTGCTGCTAGAGGAACTGCAACTATTGGAATTGCCCAGAAATGACTCATCATATGCCCTGATGCATGACAAAATTCATCATCGATCCATTGTGTAGGCAGGAATTGCATACTACATCCATTCCAAAATACAAAACGTTTGACTTTTTTAACCTCAAGTTTGACCATTCGTTTTATTCAAAAAAAATAAAATAGTCAAATTTAAATCATTCATGAAATTCTTTTATTACTAAAGCAAGTTATAACAAAAAAAATATGATATTTTGCACAATGTTTTGAATAAGATGAGCGGTCAAACTTGGGGTAAGAAATATCAAACGACCTACATTTTTGAAACGGAGGGAGTACAAACAAGCTTGGGAACT
Organism: Digitaria exilis; assembly: GCA_015342445.1. Lineage (NCBI taxonomy): Eukaryota > Viridiplantae > Streptophyta > Magnoliopsida > Poales > Poaceae > Digitaria > Digitaria exilis. The sequence continues at coordinate 7,365 of JACEFO010000198.1, read as the reverse complement.
TAATTACTCTACGTTTTACCGTCGACGTGGTAGGCATGGGCACCGGCGATGGCGGCTCGACAAGCACCATGGGTTGGCTGTCGTAGAATCTCGACTCCTCGTACCTGATGTAACACCGTATGACATGAATCTGTCCACCCTTCCGAAGTGCTATGGTGGTGTTGACCATGCCGAGGAGCCGATTCAGGCACGCCCAGCAGCTGGCCTCTGACAGGTCCGGCGTGCACTGCGCCAAGGTGTAGAACACCATCGGCTTGCCCATCATGCCCGTGGCGAACCGCCTCGGCGTCGTGCTCGCCGCCGCCGCCTGCGCTGTCTCCACCAGCAGCTGGTGAAGGAGGCCGACGGTGAGGCTGACGTCCTGGGCGTCGCCGGTGATGTTGTCGATGCTCCAGTGGGCCCCACCGCCCCAGCTGTACGCGTTCCACCGCGTGAAGGGCTCGTCGTCGCCATTGCTGCTGTTGCTGCTGCCATCTCCCGTCGTGTTGAGGATGTCGTCTACAGAGTAGATGACTGCACAGAGGTCACCGTAGTAATAGGCTGCTTCGTAGCATTGCTGCTGCGGTGGTGGTTTCAGGTTCAGTAGAAGGTTGAACGTGCTGGCCATGCATCCGCCGCAGACGGAGTCGTCGACGTCGCCACGGCAGAGGGCGAGAGCGTAGACGACGTCTGGGGCTTGGCCGAAGGTGGTGGTTGAGAAGTGCAGTGGGGAAGAAGAGGTGTTGTTGGAGAGGGTGGGGGCCATCTGTTTGATGTTGTCGCAGAGTACGTCGGCGGTTGATGGGAAAGGAGTGAGGCCGGCGACGAGCACGAGGAGCAGCAGGACGCCCAAGGCGGCGTTCATCGTGGTGGCTTGGTAGGCTAATCGTCTGGGGTGTAGTGCACTAGTGCTTGATTTTCACCTTCAGGCCAGATGTGATGATGCTCTGTCTATCTATGAGGTATTCAATCACCGCTACCGACTGCCATTAGAAAAAAGAAATAACATAGGAAAATATTGATTGTTATGCTTTCAGTAGTCAATGGTCAATGCTGAATACTACCTTAGAAAACATCATGGCACAATCAATACCTTGAGTGATTCATTTTCTTGTTCTGGGTTTGAAGAAAGATCATTCTAGACTATAAGAATGGACTAGATGTACTCAAGCTATAAGTCAGTAGTCTGGAGTTTATAACAAATTTAATTTGATTTTGTTCTCTTGTGATCTATTTCCTTGTCAGCAAAAGATACCATTTATCTACATTTTGGAATCGAAAATAATTCCATGACGTCATGATAAAATGGCTACGATGCATTCCCAATCAGTGCATCAACGATAGAAATATAGTTTTATTGTTACGGTGCAGCATGGCAAAACAATATTTATGTGCAGCTTGACAGAACAAAATTTCTCCTGTGGGGCAAAGACAATTTTCATGTCAGCTTAGGGTGTCAGGAATAGAAGCAATAAAAAAACCATTTTTTAGATAATGAATAAAAAAACCATTGACCATCAATTTCTTTGTGGGCCTAGTGCCGATATAAAGAATGTTTCTGTCGGTGGCAATTTTGATTTCCCCATCGAGCTACACCTATATTTTCTATTTTAAAATGTTTCTGCTTGGGACCGATGGAAAATTGGTTTTCTATTTTTCTGACGTTGTTTTGTATTTTCCTATCAATTCTTTTGCCTGGCAGAGGTATTCGGGTTTCCAATAGTGATATCCTTCTAGTATAATGTTCAGGTTGGCGTAAGCCTACCATAGAGTTTCTGAAGAAAAAAATATACATGGCCCCTACTTTTGCTACAATAAACTAAAGATTCGTGAGTGTAAGACCAGTTTTAGTGAGAGTTTTAGTGAGGGTTTCATGAGCATTAAATGACATGACACATCAGCAAAATTGCTTATATGGCAGGATAATTATGAGGAAAGAGAAGAATAAAGTGTCATCACCATGTACAGTTACCAAGACATAAAACTTGCATTGAGAGCTGTTTTGTTTTTCCCTAGACACATTTAGTCATACATCATGCGAGAATTTAATGTTGCAGCTTGCATATGAAATTATGCCATGAAACTATGCACTGAGAGTGGGTGTTTCATCTCATGCTAAATGTAACATGGCAGTCTTGGTAACTGTGCGATGAAACTTTGCATTGAGGCTTGCCGAAGACATCGTGGTGTTTCATTAAAAAGGAATGTCGTCATCACGGTGTTCCATTTATCTCAAATACCAAGCTTGTCCTGATTCCCATTTTCAGGAGATAAATGGTCTTCATCGCGGTGTTCATTAAAAAGGAATGTTGTCATCGGTGTTAGATTCCATGACCACTGTACGACTAACCTGCACAAACTGTCTTCGATTTACTCATAAATTGCCTCCAGCACCGTTGGCCGGCCGGCAAAGGGCAACAAACTGGTGACCGTCAACCGAAAAAAGAATGGAGAAAAGAACTGGTCGCCAGCAACCAAGATCGACTTTTACAACCTTGATGATCACTACCAAGTCGATTATGCTGAAATGGTTGTTCTTCTAACTGCGATTTGTTTAACTAAGGACGCAACCTGAACGCATGCATTGTGTCAAGCAGGTGCAGCGATGGATATTGTCCAATTATCCTTGGAAATTTCAAATAATTGGACTTATTTTGATTGTTCCGTTGTGTCACAAACACAGACTCACTCTTTGCGTGCCTTTTCAAACCACTTCCTCTTTTTGCCCTTCATATTCCTTCATTGCACCATCCCACTATGGCATTACAACTTTTTGTAAAATTTGGTTAGGTAGGCTGATGAGTTCCTAACGAAGAATTGGGGGTAAATCGATTTTTTTCTAAAAAAGCTAGAAAAATCATGAAAATTTTGAGATCCAAATTTAATTTCTCCATAGTCATTAGCTAGTGTGCATTCTTAAAAGTATGTTAAACAAACTGCGGTAGCCTGTGGGGTGCAAGTATAATATTTACCTTTGCTAAGAACTTACAGTTAGTATGAATGATTTCTCCTTCCGTTCTCCTTGAATCGGTTTTTGTTCAGCCTCAAGTTTTACATGATGTCATATGTTTGCACGGTCGACACGCACATTAATCTTTTTGTTTTGAATTTGTTGTCGTCCATCTCTAGCACGACGACCGGCTCTGGCAAATAGGATCATCAACTGTGCGTGGGCTGGAAATGAACCTAAAAATTTGGTAGAGAGATTTTATTCATTAATTGGGCCTTTTAATACTTGACATTTAGTAGATGCTCTCGATACGGGTTGTTCCTTTTTCGTTCATTAGTTAATTAATATAAAAAGATATAGCTTCTTCTAGCCTGTTTATATGAGAAAAATAAATGCGTGTTTTAGAAAAGAAAATGGTATTATTATTATTATGAACTGATAGCTGCAGCATCTTAGCGTCCTATGCCAGAGATGGTGTCTCAAGCTCATTCGCGGTTGCTAGCTGCCTAGTTTGACAGTTTCTTGGTGTGTGGTCGAATGAATGATATTTGGCGTGAATCTTGAACATTAGAAAGACGGGGTCTATCTGAATATGAATAAAAATTCCGAAAGCACGAAAGTTTGATGGAGCAGCCCATGTCATATGCGATTTAGCCCAGCCCAAGCTCTCCTGAACAGAAGCCCCCACCGGGTAGCTGCGGCCGCCAGGCTCCTGTCATCCTCCTCCCGTCCCCTTCTCCGCTTCTCCCCGTGCAGCCGCCCTCTGCTCCTCGTCCAAGACCCTCCAAAAACCTCTCCCAGAGCTAAGCAGCTGCTCTTCCACAAACCAGCCGTGAGATGGCCACGGCGGGCCGCGGCCAGCGGCCTCGCGGGGGAGATGGAGGTAGAGGCGTATCGCCGCCTCTTCCCGCTGGCCTTCCTCGAGCGCCACCTCGGCCAGTCCATCCGCCCCGATGCACGCCGCCTCTCCCAGGTCCGCGAAACCACGTCGCCCTCGGCGCCGTCTCCACGCGCATGGCTCCGCCCCTCGTCCGCCTTGGCGACACGTAATGCCGCTCGCTCCTCTGTCCTCTCCCCCCTAATTTCCTCGTGAAAGCTTGGCCTCGCGCGCGCGCTCCGCAACTGCTTGAACGAAATGCCTCTCTGCAGACCATGATTGCGGCGGTCAAGCTCGAGGTGATGTTCGCCCACGGCCGAGTCTCCAGATGAAGGATCCGTCGGTCCGTGGCCCCCCCCCCCCCCCCCCCCCCCCCCCCCCCCCCCGGTTGTCCCATGGATAACTGCTCTGCTTCTGTTTGCCTTTGTTTGTTGTTATTTGTTAATTATCTATGTTTTGTACAGTTGTGAGTTCCATATGCCACCATCTGCTCCCCCACTGGGTCAGGCCAGGCCGGCCCGCCGATGCGGCGCCAGTTATCTCCCAAGGCCCTTGAAGATTTCTCATGAGGTTTTTGCTGTCTCATTTTGTTGCTCCATTGGCTTCAGCTCTTTGATTGAATGGATAGATATAGATGCATAATTGAATTCATTTGCAGAGAAGAGGGAAGTTTGCCAGGATCAAATTTTGTTGATCTCTACTAGAAAGTCCTGACTTTCCACTAATCTGCTTTAGAGTGGAGAGGACTGGTTTGGCATAGCCATTCTTTTAAATATTAGACTAGCATAACATTTGCCACTTCAGTTTATTTAGCTTGGATCACTTTCTGTAAATAGAAATAACAGCATGACTCCTTCCATTTTGTAATTACTAGACATAAATATAGCTGTAGAAAAATAATAGTTGTAAGTTACATGTCAAAGACTGAAGTAAAAAATGTAAAAAAAGGAATAAATGGATTAGCATTAGTTTGCTTTATTGACTAGCGTGCATGTAAACTAATTCTCTGATTGTTAGGCTTTAGTAGCTACTTTGTCTGTACCTTTTTTTTTTGTGTCACTTTGACAGCCTAATATTGGTCCCATAGTGGCACAGAGGTAACTCTGTTCCGTTCTCTTTTGCCTCTTATGCAGTTCTGGAATGTTGAATTGAAGGAGCTCTGTTTGATCAGTGGGAAGGCTTCTTGGCTGGCATACCTGGTAATGCATCTAGGCTTCTCTTCGTTTATAGTTGAACCGAAATAAACAATTCCCTGACATGAAATCTCATTTTGTCACTACAAAGGGCTCCACATTGTACTTGTAGTGATAAATTAAATAAGTTGAATAATATGAGAGAGGGACAAAAATAATACCCAGGGGCTTTAATTTGTCAAAACTGAGTACCTAAAAGATCAGGTGACCTGGATAGCATTATTGTAGTCGACAAATGCTAGAATAATAATACGCTTTATGATTTGTGATGTTTTCAGAAATTCACTGCCTGTTTAAATATGCCTTACAATCAGTATAAAATATCTTTTCCATACGAGTTTTAATTATCCTATCCTGTGAATGCTAGAATAATAATATGTGTTATGATTTTGTGATGTTTTCAAAATTGTTCATGCTTGTGACGCCTTTCCTCAAGCGACCCTCTTGTTTTGCTGACTTAATTGTGATCCCTCTGTCATTATTTTCTACTTTTTAGAAGTTGAACCCACCTTCATTTCATGTCTTTCCTCTTCTCTGAGCACTTTCTTATTACCTTTCCAAACCTTCTTTTACTATCATCTTAGTATCTCATTTGAACTTCTGAAGGTTCAGATGATAGCACCAAATATGATGTTTTCTGTAGACTGATGCGCTGCATGTGCATTTCTGATATGAGTTCACAGTAATGCAAACGGCGTTAAAATCATGCAAGTTGGACCTGCGACCTTTCAAAATTTTTACCACATGGAGAATGCTATAAAGTGAACTAGTTGAAATTGTAACCTAAAGTAAGTTTCTTTAGTCTACCACTCCAAAAAATTTTCAAAAATCATTGCCATTCTTACTGTTCTCTTCTTTGTGGCACCTAAGGTGCTGTTTTCCCCAATGAGCTCCACATACAATCATTAAGCCTTGTTGTAAGTCTCTGTTCTGAAAGGCGGTGCCTTGTAAGAAGCTTTAAAAACTCAATTTATATATGAAAGTGGAACAAATTAAAGGTGAAGGTCAACGAACTATGGTCATGGAACTGTAATGTCTTAGTATGCCACATTGCCCTCTGTTAAACTTGTCATTACTGTAGCACTTGTAAAGGTACAAACGCTTAGGCATACCTAGGCAACGCTTAAGCAGTGAGCACTAGACTGAGCCTTACCGCCTAGCCTAGTTATTCTTGAAACATTATTGCCAGTAGCCTCATGGTTTACTTGCGTCATACATTGCTCTTACTTTAGCTTTCTAGTGCTCTTAATGATTAGGCATGGAGCTTGCTGGATTGTCAGCACAGAGAGGGCAACCAAGAGAGAGCAGAGAGCCACATGTGTTAATAATGTTCAATGATTAGATAACCCTGTTTGGGATGGCCTTTGCAATTTAGGTTGAAATTTTACAAATTGTTACATTCTGAAGTGGCACAGGTCTAATTTCCTTGGAAACAAGCTGAGACGTTATGGATTCTAAAATAAGTCATACTTGAGGCATTGTGTTTTAATCTTTTTCTTGACGTAAAACATTTGCAGGATATCTATTGTTTGAATGCTGATCGGGTCTCTGTTTGATGCTGCACTGATTTCAGCAGTGGCTGCCTTCACACACTGTATGTTCCTTTATTTTCACTGTCCATATGGACATTGTGTCGCTTCCACCCACATATCATTATGTACAGTATGGAAATATCAGTATAATACCCTGATACTCTGCTGCTGTTACTTACATTGCGAAGTATGTGTTCATGTTACTTCTATTTTTTTTTTGTGAATTTTCTGATGAAACCAACTGAAATGAACCAGCCTCTTGAGCAGATTCTTGTCAGGCCATGGTAGTATTGAATAAACACAAATGTCATTGTGACCCACCCAACCCATTAGGGACCATGCAAGGGAGCAACAGAATCAGACATACTAGAGCTGGCTACTGTTTATACAAACAGTAAACCATGGAACAGACACCTTAGAGATAGATTAGATTGGCTGTTCCTAGGATCAAGTTGTCCATCAATATAAGGGAAGGGATTGTATCTCTTTAATTAAGCTAGAAACAGGTTCAAGAGTTCCTATCTCTTATCCCGTGACCGTTATGTCGGCAGCTGTTCAGTCATCATGGTTATGATGTGCATTACCTTCTGGGTCGCTAATATTTCAGTGTTTAGGTTTTCGGAACCTGCTATAAGTGAGATGTTTCTTCCTACTGGTTTGAAGCGTACTGTCAGATTATGCTGAAGATTAGAATAGCAATGTATTTCACGTTGAGCTCTGATATTTTTTTTGTAAAGAAGTTCTCTTTTAGGAGGAATGAAATATGGTGTATTTTTGTGTCTGAACTACAAGGTTTTTTGGTTGATTTGATTAATTTGGAATATGATTTTTTCA
>JACEFO010000197.1:0-126697 GCA_015342445.1 Digitaria exilis | reverse complement strand
CCTACTTTTGCTACAATAAACTAAAGATTCGTGAGTGTAAGACCAGTTTTAGTGAGAGTTTAGTGAGGGTTCATGAGCATTAAATGACATGACACATCAGCAAAATTGCTTATATGGCAGGATAATTATGAGAAAGAGAAGAATAAAGTGTCATCACATGTACAGTTACCAAGACATAAAACTTGCTTGAGAGCGTTTTGTTTTTCCCTAGACACATTTAGTCATACATCATGCGAGAATTAAATGTTGCAGCTTGCATATGAAATTATTGCCATGAACTATGCACTGAGAGTGGGTGTTTCATCTCATGCTAAATGTAACATGGCAGTCTTGGTAACTGTGCGATGAAACTTTGCATTGAGGCTTGCCGAAGACATCGTGGTGTTTCATTAAAAAGGAATGTCGTCATCAACGGGTGTTTCCATTTATCTCAAATACCCAAGCTTGTCCTGATCCCATTTTCAGGAGATAAATGTCTTCACGCGGTGTTTATTAAAAGGAATGTTGTCATCGGTGTTAGATTCCATGACCACTGTACGACTAACCGCACAAACTGTCTCGATTTACTCATAAATTGCCTCCAGCACCGTTGCCGGCCGGCAAAGGGCAAACAAACTGGGTGACCGTCAACCGAAAAAGAGATGGAGAAAGAACTGGTCGCCAGCAACCCGAAGATCGACTTTTACAACCCTGATGATCACTACCAAGTCGATTATGCTGAAATGGTGTTCTTCTAACTGCGATTTGTTTAACTAGGAACGCAACCTGAACGCATGCATGTGTCAAGCAGGTGCAGCGATGGATATTGTCCAATTATCCTTGGAAATTTCAAATAATTGGACTATATTTTGATTGTTCCGTTGTGTCACAAACACAGACTCACTCTTTGCGTGCTTTTCAAACAACTTCCTCTTTTTGCCTTCATATTCCTCATTGCACCATCCCCACTATGGCATTACAACTTTTGTAAATTGGTTAGGTAGGCTGATGAGTTCCTAACGAAGAATTGGGGTAAATCGATTTTTTTTCTAAAAAGCTAGAAAAATCATGAAAATTTTGAGATCCAATTTAATTTCTCATAGTCATTAGCTAGTGTGCATTCTTAAAAGTATGTTAAACAAACTGCGGTAGCCTGTGGGATGTGTGCAAGTATATATTTACCTTTGCTAAGAACACTTACAGTTAGTATGAATGATTTCTCCTTCCGTTTCTCCTTGAATCGTTTTTGTTCAGCTCAAGTTTTACATGATGTCATATGTTTGCACGGGTCGACACGCAACATTAATCTTTTTGTTTTTGATTTGTTGTCGTCCATCTCTAGCACGACGACCGGCTCTGGCAAATAGGATCATCAACTGTGCGTGGGGCTGGAAATGAACCTAAAAATTTGGTAGAGAGATTTTATTCATTAATTGGGCCTTTTAATACTTGACATTTAGTAGATGCTCTCGATACGGGTTGTTCCTTTTTCGTTCATTAGTTAATTAATATAAAAGAGATATAGCTTCTTCTAGCCTGTTTATATGAGAAAAATAAATGCGTGTTTTAGAAAAGAAAATGGTATTATTATTATTATTGAACTGATAGCTGCAGCATCTTAGCGTCCTATGCCAGAGATGGTGTCTCAGCTCATTCGCGGTTGCTAGCTGCCTAGTTTGACAGTTTTCTGGTGTGTGGTCGAATGAATGATATTATTGGCGTGAATCTTGAACATTAGAAAGACGGGGTCTATCTGAATATGAATAAAATTCCGAAAGCACGAAAGTTTGATGGAGCAGCCCATGTCATATGCGATTTTAGCCCAGCCCAAGCTCTCCTGAACAGAGCCCCCACCGGGTAGCTGCGCCGCCAGGCTCCTGTCATCCTCCTCCCGTCCCCTTCTCCGCTTCCTCCCCGTGCAGCCGCCCTCTGCTCCTCGTCCAAGACCTCCAAAACCTCTCCCAGAAGCTAAGCAGCTGCTCTTCCACAAACCAGCGTGAGATGGCCACGGCGGCCGCGGCCAGCGCCTCGCGGGGAGATGAGGTAGAGGCGTATCGCCGCCTCTTCCCGCTGGCTTCCTCGAGCGCCACCTCGCCAGTCCATCCGCCCCGATGCACGCCGCCTCTCCCAGGGTCCGCGAAACCACCGTCGCCCTCGGCGCCGTCTCCACCGCGCATGGCTCCGCCCTCGTCCGCCTTGGCGACACCGTAATGCCGCTCGCCTCCTCTGTCCTCTCCCCCCTAATTTCCCTCGTGAAAGCTTGGCCTCGCGCGCGCGCTCCGCAACTGCTTGACGAAATGCCTCTCTGCAGACCATGATTGCGGCGGTCAAGCTCGAGGTGATGTCGCCCACGGCCGAGTCTCCAGATGAAGGATCCGTCGGTCCGTGGCCCCCCCCCCCCCCCCCCCGTGTCCCATGGATAACTGCTCTGCTTCTGTTGCCTTTGTTTGTTGTTATTTGTTAATTATCTATGTTTGTACAGTTGTTGAGTTCCATATGCCACCCATCTGCTCCCCACTGGTCAGGCCAGGCCGGCCCGCCGATGCGGCGCCAGTTATCTCCAAGGCCTTGAAGATGTTCTCATGAGGTTTTTGCTGTCTCATTTTGTTGCTCCATTGGCTTCAGCTCTTTGATTGAATGGATAGATATATAGATGCATAATGAATCATTTGCAGAGAAGGGAAGTTTTGCCAGGATCAAATTTTGTTGATCTCTACTAGAAAGTCCTGACTTTTCACTAATCTGCTTTAGAGTGGAGAGGACTGGTTTGGCATAGCCATTCTTTTAAATATTAGACTAGCATAACATTGCCACTTCAGTTTATTTAGCTTGGATCACTTTCTGTAAATAGAAATAACAGCATGACTCCTTCCATTTTTTGTATTACTAGACATAAATATAGCTGTAGAAAAATAATAGTGTAAGTTACATGTCAAAGACTGAAGTAAAAAATGTAAAAAAAGGAATAAATGGATTAGCATTAGTTTGCTTTATTGACTAGCGTGCATGTAAACTAATTCTTCTGATTGTAGGCTTTAGTAGCTACTTTGTCTGTACCTTTTTTTTTGTGTCACTTTGACAGCCTAATTATTGGTCCATAGTGGCACAGAGGTAACTCTGTTCCGTTCTCTTTTGCCTCTTATGCAGTTCTGGAATGTTGAATTTGAAGGAGCTCTGTTTGATCAGTGGAAGGCTTCTTGGCTGGCATACCTGGTAATGCATCTAGGCTTCTCTCGTTTATAGTTGAACCGAAATAAACAATTCCCTGACATGAAATCTCATTTGTCACTACAAGGGCTCCACATTGTACTTGTAGTGATAAATTAAATAAGTTGAATAATATGAGAGAGGGACAAAAATAATACCCAGGGGCTTTAATTTTGTCAAAACTTGAGTACCTAAAAGATCAGGTGACCTGGAATAGCATTATTGTAGTCGACAAATGCTAGAATAATAATACGCTTTATGATTTGTGATGTTTTCAGAATTCACTGCTGTTTTAAATATGCCTTACAATCAGTATAAAATATCTTTTCCATACGAGTTTTAATTATCCTATCCTGTGAATGCTAGAATAATAATATGTGTTATGATTTGTGATGTTTTCAAAATTGTTCATGCTTGTGACGCCTTTCCTCAAGCGACCCTCTTGTTTTGCTGACTTAATTGTGATCCCTCTGTCATTATTTTCTACTTTTTAGAAGTTGAACCCACCTTCATTTCATGTCTTTCCTCTTCTCTGAGCACTTTCTTATTACCTTTCCAAACCTTCTTTTTACTATCATCTTAGTATCTCATTTGAACTTCTGAAGGTTCAGATGATAGCACCAAATATGATGTTTTCTGTAGACTGATGCGCTGCATGTGCATTTCTGATATGAGTTCACAGTAATGCAAACGGCGTTAAAATCATGCAAAGTTGGACCTGCGACCTTTCAAAATTTTACCACATGGAGAATGCTATAAAGTGAACTAGTTGAAATTGTAACCTAAAGTAAGTTTCTTTAGTCTACCACTCCAAAAATTTTCAAAAATCATTGCCATTCTTACTGTTCTCTTCTTTGTGGCACCTAAGGTGCTGTTTTCCCCAATGAGCTCCACATACAATCATTAAGCCTTGTTGTAAGTCTCTGTTCTGAAAGGCGGTGCCTTGTAAGAAGCTTTAAAAACTCAATTTATATATGAAAGTGGAACAAAATTAAAGGTGAAGGTCAACGAACTATGGTCATGGAACTGTAATGTCTTAGTATGCCACATTGCCTCTGTTAAACTTGTCATTACTGTAGCCACTTGTAAAAGGTACAAACGCTTAGGCATACCTAGGCAACGCTTAAGCAGTGAGCACTAGACTGAGCCTTACCGCCTAGCCTAGTTATTCTTGAAACATTATTGCCAGTAGCCTCATGGTTTACTTGCGTCATACATTGCTCTTACTTTAGGCTTTTCTAGTGCTCTTAATGATTAGGCATGGAGCTTGCTGGATTGTCAGCACAGAGGGCAACCAAGAGAGAGCAGAGAGCCACATGTGTTAATAATGTTCAATGATTAGATAACCCTGTTTTGGGATGGGCCTTTGCAATTTAGGTTGAAATTTTACAAATTGTTACATTCTGAAGTGGCACAGGTCTAATTTTCCTTGGAAACAAGCTGAGACGTTATGGATTCTAAATAAGTCTATACTTGAGGGCATTGTGTTTTAATCTTTTTCTTGACGTAAAACATTTGCAGGATATCTATTGTTTGAATGCTGATGGGTCTCTGTTTGATGCTGCACTGATTTCAGCAGTGGCTGCCTTCACACACTGTATGTTCCTTTATTTTCACTGTCCATATGGACATTGTGTCGCTTCCACCCACTATATCATTATGTACAGTATGGAAATATCAGTATAATACCCTGATACTCTGCTGCTGTTACTTACATTGCGAAGTATGTGTTCATGTTACTTCTATTTTTTTTTTTGTGAAGTTTTCTGATGAAACCAACTGAAATGAACCAGCCTCTTGAGCAGATTTTGTCAGCCTATGGTAGTATTGAATACACAAATGTCATGTGCAGACCCATTAGGGACCATGCAAGGGAGCAACAGAATCAGACATACTAGAGCTGGCCTACTGTTTATACAAACAGTAACCATGGAACAGACACCTTAGAGATAGGATTAGATTGGGCTGTTCCCTTAGGATCAAGTTGTCCATCAATATAAGGAAGGGATTGTATCTCTTTTAATTAAGCTAGAAACAGGTCAAGAGTTCCTATCTCTTTATCCCTGACCTTATGGTGCGGCCGCTGTTCATCATCATGGTGTATGATGATGCATATCCTTCTGTGGTCCTAACATATTTCATGTGTTAGTTTTCGGAACCTGCTATAGTGAGATAGTTTCTTCCTACTGTGTTTTGAATCGTCTGTCAATTATGCCTGAAAGATTAGAATACAATGTATTCACGTTGAAGCTCTTGATATTTTTTTTGTTAAAGAAGTTACTCTTTTAGGAGGAATGAAATATGTGTATTTTTGTGTTCTAACTAGGTTTTTTGGTGATTTGATTAATTTGGAATATGATTTTTCATACTTAACTGTAGCGAAATGGACATCTGGGCACCTTATCTGATGGATTAACTGATTATGCCCTTGCATTTCTCTGTTATCGAAGCAGCTAGTGCTCTTTTCTCTTTTGGCCATGCTCTGCTTGTCAATCGATAGCAGCTGGCTGTAGTAAGTAGTGGTAGTATGCAGCATGTAGCGATGCAAAAAAAAAGAGCTAATGTAGAAGTATGGTTGAGCTAGTAGTAGCTGGTATTGGGATCACTTGTACCTTGACCTGTGCCATACCTTGTTTATATGGAAGAGATAGGAGCAGCTGCAGCTCAGTTCAGCAGTGCCAAAGCAGAGAGTTTTCTGTTCTCCTTTCTTCCCTGTCAGTGCCCAGTTTACGTGTGACTTGAGGTGTTGCCGGGGTTGAGCTGACCAATATTATCTGCTACTGGAAAGATAATTATGTCTCGTTTTTTACTTGACTGAAACTGGCCTATGCTTAGCTCACTTGTACAAGAAAATTACTAGAACCAACCTTTACTGTCATTGAAATTTGAAAGTATGATGACTCTGTTGCCAGTGTAACTAAGCCTGTGATATCGTCCAATGTTGTTCTTGACACCGACCTCGAAATTGGTGCCTAGCTGCCTTCATATGCGTTGTGGCACTTGGCACCGTGTACTCTTGCCTTTTTATTGTTGAGTTTTGTTGGGTGTGTTTGTTTTTGCTGTTTAGTTGGTGTGTTTTGGGTGTGTTGTGTGCTCAGGTTGGGCCGTTGGGGACTTTCCCTAACCTTTGTACCTTTTTTTTTCTAACTTAATAAAATGACACATTTCTGCGTTGTTTGAGAAAACAAGTTGTGTTTTGTGGGTCGACACATTCACTCTATTCATCTTCAAATAGGTTTGGTTCATGGATTCCATTTTGTGTTCTGCTCTAGTGCCTTAGTGCTACTTTCTGGTTATACACTCCGTAATTTTACCTAATTTCATACTGGCACTAAAAAAATAAAAACGACCAATACTCTTCCACAAAAAATAAACATCAAGTATGGTGAGCTGTGAAACCCTTAACCACCGCCCAGATCCAAAGTTGGATCTCATCCTTAATGATCTGAGTGACCTTTGGCGGCTAGTGAGATCCTGTTGAATTAGTGCTACTATCTGCTGGCACCTTGGTCATTTGTTACTAATAACTAGTTCACTACATTTTGTTTTCTGAGAATGCACAAGAGAGATGTGTATCTTTGCATTAAGAAGAATAAACATGAGTTCGCTACAACTCGAGGCAGCGAAGCTCTTACAAATCACTAATGACTACTAATTCTATGTTATTTTTGCAGTGGAGACTCCTTTAGTTTCTGTTGGTGATGACGGTAGAGTATTCACTGTTGGAGGCAATGAAGGAAAAACCAAATTTGAATTTGTAAACAGAGAAAAGAGGAAGCTTACACTTGGCGACATTCCATTTTCTCTTACATGTGCACTTCACAAGGATATTATTCTAGCGGATCCAACTTCTGAAGAAGAATCAATAATAGAGACGTACGTGACTGTTGTTGTAGATTCGTCAGACCGCATAGTGTCAATACAGAAACTCGGAGGCTCAGTGGCTTCCATGGAAGCTATTAAGGTTAGTTTAATCTAAGCTTTTTTTCCTAGGATGTTGTGTCAGAAATATTCATTATATTTTTTTATCTTTGGAAAATGCGATGCTTATGATTGTTTGCAGCAATGTGTCCATTAGCAGAACAGTTTCTTATATTTTGTTTGATAATGATATTATCACTATGTATTAGGTAACTGTGGTCAATGTGATGCTAGGATAATATTTGTTTCTAATTGTATTTTGTACCTTATTCTGCAGGGTTGCATAGCTTGCCAAAGAAAGGAGGCACCAGTTAAGAGATGTTCTGACAAACTCTGTTGAGGCCATGGAGGTTGACCAAACTGAATAAGTCTGCAAATAGATCCAGTTAGTCTAACCAGATTGTTTCTTAGTGGTTCTTTCTCTGCTTCGACTACGTTGGTTGTAGCAGCGGTTTTGTTCTTTTACCTTACTGTTTAAAATATTTCTCCAGTGTTTCGCGTTTTACTGTTTAAAATATTTCTCCAGTGCTTCGCGTCAATTTAGCCTAAATGGCCACTTTGGGTGATATTTCAATGTGGAAGACATATTGCATGTACTTTTTTTTGGTGACATGTTGCCGACGCTCACGGGTTCGGTTACACAGCCCGCAATATTGCTCTACCAACATGTAACAGGGTTATTTACAACCTTCGCTGCTTGAAGAGCTTATTTGGAAATGAGTGCATTAGAGTTGGATGAGGCGGACCGAGTTTACATTTACCTATTTTTTTTTTTCACCAATCCCTCCCATTCCACTTTAACCCGCTAGTTTCTGAACAAGCCTTAAATTGTGTGTGGTTGCCATGTTCATTTTCGCTAGACTTCTTTAATGCGTGACGTGTAAATGAAGTGATGAACGATGGGTCATTTGTTGCTCTGTCGGTGTAGGTTTAGACATTGTTAGCCACGGCACCGTCAGTCGTAGGCAGCCAATGTGGTGAAATGTTGCCAAAAGCATGGAAAGAAACACACCAAAAATTACTCACAGTACGTATTTAGGGTTCAGAGTTCAAATAAGACACATTTGGATCCTATGCTAAACTTTAGTCATTTCTTTTTAGCACTGATTAGATGGAGTAAATCTCTTTATACTAATTCTGGTGCATTCCCTGCACGAGGAGGTGGCCACGTCGGCCACAATTCCTCGGCCGTCGGATCGGCCGATATGACGGCCAGAATAGCTGGGGCGTAAATTCTTTTAAAAACACCCCCGAACTTTAATAGAATCAAATCGTAGTCTATAAATTTTTTCAAAATAGTCCCTATGTTTTTCAAAAATACCATAAACTTTGCAAAAGAGACCCTATGCTTTCAAAAAAACCCGAACTTCAATGAAATCAACCCGTATAGTCCATGTAATTTGACGAACGAGCCCCCAGGCTTTAAAAAAAACATCCCAAACTTCGGTGAAATCAACCTACAGTCCAGGGAATTTTACAAAAGTGCCCCTACACTTTTCATAAACCCCCAAACTTCATTTAAATCAACCCACATTCCATATAATTTACAAAAGAGCCCCTAGACTTTTAAAAAACCACGAACTTCATTGAAATTAACCGTAGTCTATGAACTTTCCAAAAGAACCCCTATGCTTTGTAAATATAAATCTTACAAAAGTCCCCCCAAACTTTAACGAATTTGACATGTACTCTATTGATGGAAATTTGACCGTCGAATTGGCCGATTCGACAGCCACGAACACATGGCTAAAAAAAGACCCCAAACTTCGATGAAATCAATACACAGTCCATGGAATTTTTCAAAATAGCCCCTAGGCTCCTCAAATTGCGAAATCAACCCGCTTAATGTACATCGATGACGGGTTAAATCGCCTCGCACATTCATACACCGCACACCTGTTACAATTCCTCGATATACATTTGTGCCGGGTCTCTCGGACGTTCCATACACATATCTCTATGGACTACATTTGACCAAGCCTATGATAAAATTTCATAAGTACAATATATACATCTGTGACGGGTCTCTCGGGGAGCGCCAACGGCGCAACATTTTTCTAGTAATAACTAATTATAAAGGCAACATATGAGGTCTGTGTAAATAATAACTAACATTGATTGCATAAGTTACGGCTAATTGTAGAGGCCAACCAGGTCCATCTCGACAATTAGCCGCGACTGTGAAAATATTTTTATAGTGAACTCTATTTACTCTATCTAACTGGCAAAGAGATGACTAAAATATAGACCATGAGATCCAAACGAGTCCTAATAAATGATGGGGCCCAGAAGTCGTGGCATATTGTAAGATGAAATATATATCCTGAGAGGGCAACACTTATATTCGAATACCCACGAAATGAAAACTGAGAAGGGATTGATTAATGCATACAACCACATGTTTTGGGCCTTTATGGTCTCGAGCTACGGTTGCGGCACCCTGATGCCATGTATTGGACTCTTTTGTGTTGCTTGTGAGCATTGAAAATGTGCCTTTTTTTTTTTTGCTTTGCTCATGACAATCTTTTCAATCATCTTACTATACCTAAGTGAAAGCTTCTTTTAGAATCGCATCTATATTAATCCTCATGAAACAGACAAGCTAAAAATCATAAACCATTGAAATCCTTAAAAAAGCGATGACATGATGGAAGTTAATTCGTGATGACGATTTGAAAAATGTTTTTCATCTCCTTATTCTTCAGATTTTGAAACAAACGATACTGTGTTGCTGTCCCGTACAAATTTTCAGGTAAAGGACAATGTTTAGATTAAACTCATGATGATTTGACAGCGTGTTTAATTATCTTCTAGACCTCTTTTCTTAATGGCGCATGCGTTCCTAGGCATGTGTTGTACGTGTCACTGAGAAGAGTAAATTTTATATGATGACTGCGCGGACTAGCTAACTAGAATGACGACACTGCCACTGTACTGGATAGCACCTTTTTTTTTATATATCAGGAAACAAGTTGCCATTGTTATTCTGATCATGCTTTGATGCTCGTCCATCTAGAGTCCATGTTCCATGTCCTTAAATAGAGGAACATTGTACTCATCTCCACACACATCTCAGCACCACACATCACTAGCCTTTTACTCCCTTTCAAGCTATAGCTAAAGCTGCCATGGCTGCTTCCACCACTGCTATCAAGATGGCCGCCATCGTGATGCTGGTGCTGACCATGGGCCAGCTCATGGCTGAAGCGTCGCCGGCGCCTCGCCGGCTGCTGGAAGAACAAGCGGAGAGCGAGGTCGTCGGGAAGCCGGGCCCCGAAGACGACGGTGCCCTCGTCGACGGCACCCGCGGCAACCCCACCGCCGTTTCAGCTCCATGCTCTTTCCACTGCGAAATATATCCGGCTGGTGTATCTGCTAATTGCCTTAGTTTGTGACTTGTGAGGTCGATCTGTTCGCTGTCTGAAAATAAGTTCGCTAAAAAAACGGGCAGGGGGTATGGTGTTGCCCTTTTTTGCCTCTGTGTAGCTTGGACTTTGTGTAGTGCCTGGTGCATGTCTATGTCTTACTGGCGTGCTTTGTGTTTGGAGTCTCGAGTGTGTGAACTCCGTTAGGCCTTTTAATTCACTTGCTGTTGCAGCGTTGGTGCCGCCTTGGTGCCGCCTTTGTATCTTTATGCCACAGTTAGAATATGTGTGAACTTCAATAATGGATAAGCTGATGGTGTCTCCTAAATCTTTTCTTCATTCTCTTGTCCCGTCCAAGCTTTCATGATAAAAGTTTGGGAGGACAATTTACTTAATACTATAAGTTTATGGATAAAATGCTATTGTTTTCTAGAACAAGTTTTAGGGCCTCACTCAATATTGATCACTCAAGGAAAATCAGTTCTATGCGAATCTCGACTCTCGTAACGTACGCTAAGCTGCACTTGCTTCTTCGATGAACTTTTTCTACATTACCAAAATGTACCGTAAAACAACACTATAACCAAGGAAGGCGTCAAATTCTCTATTTGTACAGTTAGAATTATATGAATGTAGAGTGCTGAGACAATGCGTTTGCTACCAAAATGTCTAAGGAAGAAGGCATGCAAAACCATCTTTTGGGCACCGAGTAGAGTTTTCTTCCGATGTACTGAAATGGCCACCGTGCCATCGAATATCTTTGGAAAGTTGTGATCGTAAGGGCAAATGTTGTGTGAAGTGTAATAGTGGCGGCTTTATATAAAGCTGGAATTTTTCTAAGCTGGTATAATTGAGTTCTTATCTTCTTTGCTAGCTCGAAAAAAAAAATTAAAACACAAAACATTAACATGTGATCTGGATCACCGGCCTATTATTCTTCAGTGTACCTACCGACTAGTAGATCGGATGTCCCTACTAGCTAGTTTTGGGTACATTATTCTATGACGCTGAGGATACAACGTCGTTTTATTTGAGTGCAGCAGTTAGACTGACATGTGCACACACTTCCCATTTTTATTCGTGAGGAGAGTACGTAGGTGACAGTGACACACGCTCAATTTGGCACCTTCTGTATGAGTGAGAGGTGGGCAGGTGAATGCAGAAGCGAAAACCACGACTCGGGAAGGTCACGCCAAGCGGCGGACGGAGCTCACCTCGGATGCGCCCGCGGCTCGATGGGAAGGCAGATTGCAATATTGCAGCGGCACGACTTTTATTTATTTATTTATTTTTGAGGAAGCGACATGCAGTTCTTGCTTGCACTTGGAGATGAATTTGTTGGTCCTAGTTTTTTTTTTTGACAATGTTTGTTGCCTCCTAGTTGAGAGCGACCGAGGTATGAGAAGGCCTTACAATTTCATGCATGGTAGAGCGACAGTCCATCGGCGGCAGTCGCCACCGGCTCGCCGGCGTAGTGCCCGGCGGTTTGCAGAAAGACAAAAAAAAAGCAGGTAAAACAGCCTGTTTCATTCAAATGTGGATTGGTGGTGGCTGCCGTGAGAAGCTTGCACATGACTACCCCGGATTGCAGTCAATGTAGAAGTAGAACGGTCATGCATCCGTGACGCATGAGCGGCGAGCGTCACGCTCAAGCTGGAACCCACACGAATGGTAAATTACTTTCTCAGAATGAATCCATCAAAACAGAACATGGGCATGCAGTGAGTATCGTTTTCTACTATTGGAGTTCCAACACCATAACAAAACAGAATAAACGGACACATTGTTACACGGCAATGGAACCATCAACAACGAAGGGCACGCTATGATGGACTAATCTGCCAGAGGTCGCAAAAGGTACAAAAAAAAAAAAAGGTGTTCCAATCTCACTGGCTGGCCCGTAAAACAACTGATCAAGTTTCTTTTACAGCCTGCTTGCTTCTCCGCTGGTGCACATCCCAGTTGAATACCCGAGCAATTGTAACCTGATCAAGATATCATTCCACAGAACAGGTATGAGATATCATTCCACGCAAACTTAAAGAGCATCTGTTCTACTCATAAGCATTTTACCTGAGTGATGGTTTGCTGGTCTCGCAAGAATTGGAAGATCAGCAACAAGGACTTCTAAGCTGGCCTTGGCGTTTTCCAAGTTCTTTTCAAGAGGGTGTTGGCCTGCAAAATTTCCGAAATAAGAGGGCTGGCCCCATAAAAAAGTGCAATGAAGATACAGATTGCAGAATAACCTCATCGCAGGAGTACTCCAGCATCACGTTGCACCCAACCAGAGGCACACTGAGTCGGTATCCTCAATTTTCGCACGGGAGTAGATCCCCTCAGATAATTCAAAGTCAGCAATCAGTGCCTGCATTGGTTAATTGCAAGCAATAGGTAGTTTAACATTCACTGATATGATTGATGCTCTCAACTCAAGTTCCAACTTGTCCATCAAGATCTCAAAAGAAACTACCGAGAAGCCTACAACCTAATTTCCTGAAAATGGCGCTATGCGCATGCAGTAGGCAAGTTTAAATGGAGCCGCGCTATGTGTAGGAAGTAGGCAAATTTAGATGGGGTGGAGCTAACTATTAAACTACTTAACATGTGTATAGCGCAAGAATATATAAAACCACTGGTGCAGGCACACTTGCCTTATCCAATCATAACATTCTTGGGTACTTTAGTAAGAATTCAACTTTTCATGTACTTTCAATGTTTATGCTTTGAACATTTCTAAACTATAAATTTGTATTGAACATTGATGATACTGCATACATAGTCACTAACCAATATAAGTTACACATAATACACAATACAACTATGGGCACTGTTGGAAAGCAATGTGTAATACAGGCTGCGATTTGAGATAGTAAAAGTACAGGATCGATAGTTCTGAGGTAGCAGAACCAAGTCCCCTGAATGAAGGAACCAATGGACCACACAAGCATCAAAACTGAACACCTTACTGGCCAAAGAGCTAGAGTACAGCCTTCAACGAAAGCACCATTGTCATGATAGAAAATGAAAAAAGTAACCGGCTTCCCAGGATACTGTACAAACCTCACCCAAGGCCTTTTTAGCTTGTAATGCTGCAACAATATCCAAGCACTTCTCTATGTCAGGAATTTTTGCCTGTCGACAGAATAGAGGTAATATGTTACACCTGCCAACATCTAACATAAGTCACATTTATCACAGTGCTGAATAATATAGGCAACATATCAGGTGCAAACCAACCCTTCCATGCAAATTATGCAAACTTCAATCTAGGCCACACGATGGTGATCCAAGGGGGCGCTCAGGTGAGGTGCGAGGGTGATTTGCAAGGTGGGAGGGGTGATTAGAGACACTTTTGCAGATCACCCTCCCAACACAAATGAGCGCACCTTTGGATCAACATCGTGTGACTCAGATTAAAGTTTGCATAGTTTCCACGGATATGTTGGTTGCACCTGATACATTGCCAATAATATAAGCCCATTCCATGAATGATATTTCAAACTTTTATACCACTCATTCAGTAGCATATTATTATTGATACTAGACTGAGAAAAGTATCATGAAAAAGTTAAGAACGCTCGAGAGGTATCATATATATTGCTAAGAGGTTCAAGGCAAAACCTCAATATATAAAATCAAACCGTCATGCTTTCACTAATAAGTTCACTTTGAATCATTATGTAACACAGAGTTTACTAGCCAGGCCTACAAAATTCCAGTGAAACAAAAGAATGATCACCTGAAGATCCCTTTGTTGTGCTAGAAGCTTCATCTCCACTATTTTGTACTGCTGCAGCCTAAAAAAAAGTGGAACACATGTTACGTTTCTTCTCAAAGAAGCACAAAAAGGCAAGATGAAAATACAGACATTCACAAAGAGAGACAACTTATGAACAATCTGCTACATTTTTTTTTCTGAAAATAATGTCTGCCCTAATTGCATCTAAGATTTCTCCAGATAGCACACTAGTTTCACAAGTAATACTGTCAGTTGATAAGGTAGGCTGAATGCAAAAGTTTTGTGAATAGAAGCAAAACAATCTCAATATCCTAAGGCAAGCAGATAATTATTGTTAGGGTGCATTTGTATGATAAAGGTTCCAAAATCCTACAACCCTGAACACTGACAAGGTTATGCAAACTCATATTTTTGCATGCATATGCCTGGCCCTGGAGGCAGAAGCCAGTCCCTAAAAAATACCATGATCCTACGACCCTGAACACTGACATGGGTTATGCAAAATCAGTTTTTTGCACCACAACCACTTAATCAATGTGGAATAATCTTTGCCATATGATTGAACAGGGGGGGGGGGGGGCTTCCACTAGTTTATCGTACAGCTTATGGAGAAGAATATTATTTTAGCACTCAGTTGGAGCCTTGGACTCATTACCCCATTTAAATACCGGCCTAGCATAAAGACACTTCTAAAAATGAAAGAAAAAAAGAACATGTTACAAAGACAATGTCCCATCTCAGAGCGAGAAAATCAGTAGTCCACGATTTTTAAGTAGAAATATCGAATGAATGGAAAGCAACCCTTCATAAAAGATGATAAATAAATAGCTTTTCCCAGACGTCCAGACCAAGCACAATACAAGGAGGCAACAAATCTGGCGCAAGCTAAGACAGCAAGCTTTTTCCTGCCACAACCAGCTAGCCTATATTTTCATTCCTAAGTGCATAATGAGTAAGATTGGATAAATCCTAAACAAAATAACGGAGGTACCTTGCAAATTACCATACGGCAACGTCCACAAACCATTATACCCAGTATCTGTGCTGTGCAATGAAAGGAACTGAACCACCCACTGGGTCTCCGCAAGGGTATTGAGTATCGAGATTGAAACCCAGAAGAGATCTATTCTAAGCGAAGGATCAACAACATATATGAAGCTAGGAACTAGTAGCCACCACTCTCACAGAAACCTGAAGCAGCAAGCGATTCGGTTCATCCCAGATCGTCAGCTCCACTAAGAAGCCAAAGGGACAGGGACAGGAGCCACCACTGTCACAATCACGCAGCTAGGATCTAAACACAGCAGCCACGCCTTCCGCCCCACGGACTTACGCATAAGAGGAACTCGCTGAGAGGCAGGCATACCGGGTACCCACGCCGCAGAAGCAACTATCCCAATACGTGATTCCCGGATCAAGCGCGGGGTTCCGGAGCATGGTGAGATCCCTAGGCTACCAAATTTATTCCGGGCTCTCACCTTTCCTGGAGGAAGGCGAGGGCGGAGTTGACGTCGAGCCCGGACTGGCGGAGGTAGGCCTCGACATCCTCGACGAAGGCTGCGGCCGGTATGCCCGCCGCTCCGCAACCCCTTGCGGCGTCGACGCCGCCGCCACCGCCGCCGCCATGAGAGTGGGGAGGAGGACGAGGAGAGAGGGGGAGAGGAGAAGGCCCAAGTGGACTAGCGAGAGGAGGCCCAGCCCAGCCCCAGCCAGAGAGAGAGAAGAAGAAGTGAGAGAGCATTGAGTTTTCTTTTCTTTTTGCTCGGTTCGGTTGTGTACATGGAGGCCCAAATCAATGGTAATCTAATAGTGGGCTGGACATTAGAACCTATGCGGCCTACGGGAGGGAGGGAGGATTAGGGCATCGCTAGCGTGGGAAGAAACGACAACCCGACAACCCAAATCTAAAAATGCATCGTCACAGTAGATTTAGGTTTCCATTTCACCCTCCAACGGACGACCCAAAGGCGGGACGCATTTTGCGTCGCGCATCGCAGGCGACGCAAAGTTGCCTCGCGCTCCCACTGCAACCCATTCCTCTAGCGACCGCGGTGGTGGGCCCACGATAGGTGCGGCGCGAGGCGGGAGCATGGCGAGCAGCAGCGGCCCGCGCGGCTTGCTCTCGATCTCCTCCACCACGGAGGCCGAGCAGTGCCGCCTCCACCCCTGCTCCCTGCTCGAGCTCACTTCCCGCGCAGAGCTGCAGGTAGAGGAGCAGCAGCTCTGCTTCCAGATGCTGCTCGCGGCGGCCGCAGCAGAGCCAACCAGCAGCTTCATTTCGAGGAAGAAGAAGAGGAGCAGGAGCTGCCTGGTGATGAGCATCGTCATTTGGGTCTTCCGTTGGAGATCGACATCTTTGGGTGCTGCCTCTTTGCCACTGTAGCGACCCATCCATCTATTTGGGCCTCCAATTTGCCTCTCCACTGTTGGAGCTAGCCTAAGCCTCTTGAGGTCGACCTCGTACGCTAGACAACTGACCTTAAGCCGACCCTAAGGCCAAAAGGTTAGAACCCGGTCGCATACTTGAGACCCGATCTTAACAAATAAAAAGCAGGAAAAGTGGAAGTGCGATGGCAGGTTGCGTGGACTCTTCAGTAAAGGACACAGAGACCATAGAGATCAGCCTCTCTGAGAGTTTTTTTTAGTTTTTGAACGGGGCCCACACTAAGGCCGGTCTGGGTCATATCCACACCAGCATCGGTCTCAACCTGCCACGGGTCTCACCGTTAGGGTCGGTCCAGTCTTATATGTTCGTGATGCCCTTATAGCCATGCCATCCGTCTAGACCGGCAACATATCACCAACGTCTTCGTACTCCCTCCGTTCCAAATTATTAAGCATTTTAGATGTCATTTTGAGTGTCTAAATTCATGACATCTTCTATAAATCTAGACATATATATTTGTCTAAATTCATAGCATCATCTATGAGTCTGGTAAAAAGCCAGGATGACTAATAATTTAGAATGGAGGGAGTATAAACTATGCAGACTTTAAACTATGCCACACAATATTCATCCAAGCGCTCAGGTGAGGTGGGAGTGTGATTTGTAAGGTAGAAGGGGTGATTTATAAGGCAACATGTTCTATGGAAACCAATCTCTCCGTGGAAACTATAGAAACCAAAATCTGGGCTACATGATGTTGATCCAAGGGCGTGACGGGATCAGGTGGGAGGGGTGATTTGCAAGATGCTCTTGCAAATCATCCCTCCCATCTCCCATGAGCTTTGCAAATCACCCTTCTATCTAATCTGCGCACGTCCTTGTATCAACATCATGTGTGTGGTTCAGATTAAAGTTTTCATAGTTTTCATGGAAGTTGGTTTCCACTATATATGTTCCCAGGAAGGTTTAGGGCGTCTTTGTTCCCAGCGACCATATATCTAAATACGTCGGCACTGCACGCCACGTCAGCTTGTTTGGTTACCACACTTCATGTTGTTTTTTCCTCATCGCATGTTAGGCAGCCGAGCCCCTAGGATTGCCGCTGCATGTGGACGCTTGATGGATGATGTGCAGGTGCACATATGCAATGCAGGACGAGTGCCCTAGCAGCAACGCCCACAATAGCAGAAAACACTCAGACAATAGCCTAAGCTAGATTATACAATTTAATTTAAACAGAAACATCCCTACATGACGGTTACACATAGATCGTCTTCCACATAGTCCCTGTTTGTGCCATCGGATCGGAGCTGTACATATGCTATATATGCTACTCGTTCTTATAATCAAAATTGTCACCAAAAAGTCTGAGGCCGTTGAAGAAGTTGGAGAGGATGTTTATGGTTATATTCAGCTTGCCACTTGTCATCTTGAGGATCACGTAGATGGCAAACGCCCATCCTAACACCCCCACGGACACCACCCAGCCTGTCCCGGGGGGAGCCGGCGGTGGCGCCTGGGGACCATCAGCCGCCGGAACGCTGCAGCCACCCGGCGCGACGACTCGGAACACGCCTCTGGCGGTGAGGAAGAAGGCGTCTTTGCTGCTGTCCTCGCCCACTGACAGCACGCGCCCGCCGATGCCGCTGCCATCGCCGCCGACACCGATGCCGCCGCCGTTGCAGGGCACGGGGCTCTTCTTGGAGCATCGGACGTGTAGGGGGCTCCTCCTGCCGATAGTCCACACACGGGAGGAATACACATACAGGTACCTACAATACATACATGCAACACATGCGATCAGGGCGTCACTGGCATATAGCAGCCGGCTGAGTGCGTTCTAGTGTTTGTTCAAACTAACAACTGCGCCAATATGCATGCCAGGAATTTAAAGTCTCTTATGTAATAATGTACATGCATATATACCTTCCAGTGAGCCAGGGATCAGCAAATCCATGGTACACAATGCCGCCGACAATGGATGGCATCCTGCCTTCCTTGGGGCGGCCACGGTTGATGAAGGTGGAGATGGTAGCATTGGACGAGGACCTGCCGTATCTTCCACCACCTTCCACCAGATACACCACCTCGGAGAGTTGCTGCACGGTTAATTTAATTCCCAGGCAAAGCTCAGATTAATTAAGCCGAATTATCTAAATTCCTGGAATAATAATGCTTCGATGTCCTACATCATTGACGTCTGCACAAAAGAGGCGCCGAGGACTGTCCTTATCGAAGCTGCACCCGCTCGGGTTGTCAAGACCCGTAGCATAGATCTCAGGCTTCACGTCCATCATATTTGGAGTATTGCCACCGCTGCTTCCTCCTAGAAATTAAATCAAAACACCGAGCAGAAAAATATAATCATTATTGCGCGCATTCGAAGTATAGTACAAGATGGATATGGAGTACTGCTTGCTAGGCCGCGTTAATTCTTCATCACATACCCTCGCCTACATTGAACCTCAGGATCTTGCCGAACAAAGACGAGCTCTGGTCCCGGGAGAAATCACCATGCCCGGTTATGAGGTAGAGGTAACCATAGCTAACACCAGGTTGGATCAGGATCTGCCCAACATGGCTTTGGTAGGTATACAGCTCGTGGGCCCGGGGCAGACCCATGGTAAAGATCCTCCTCACTTCAGATGGAGCAGCATGATGATGGCCTAGCATGCAAATTTATATATGCACACTTGTGTGAGGAGGAGAGATTAATATATCATGCATACAATCAGAGCACTAGGAGCATTAATAGAACCATTTCTTGGAAGAGTCAGCACTACCACCTTGGGCAGAGAACTCCGCGACGACAAGATGGTACCTATGCGTCGGCGAGGATCCATTTCCGGCAGCGGCACCACAGGCCAGCGAGGAGGATCGGCTACTATCGCAGATGTAGGAGACGAAGAACCGGCCGTTGGTGGCAGGGTGGAACGCCATGCTCAGAAGCCCAAGCACGCCGTCGTGGTACACTCGATCCGTGAGGTTGGCGAAGAGGTGGACGTGGAGGGCGCGTACAGATCCTTGTCTGGGCATTGTGGCCTCCCAGATGTTGCCATCCATGGTGAACAGGAATACCCGGTCCGAGCCGTCGTCTGCGTGAGCAACCATGGTTTGGAACGAGCGATCGCTGAGTCTCTCGAGGCAAAGTATGGAATTCTCCTGGTGCGATGAGCTTGTTGTTGTTCCCGTCCTGATAGTACCCATGGGTTGGTCCTCGGCAGAGCTTGAGGAAGAGGTCGAAGCACAGATGATAGGAATTAAGCGCTTAATGGCAGCTGTGTTGAGCCCAGACGACGAGAGACCTGGGACGCATCTCTGCAAGAACACCGTACCAGTGAAATGTACTGTATATTAATAAAGTGAGCTTTTTATTTCTTCCACCAAAGTTAATAATTATTATAGGCTCGTCCGCGCCATCACATAACCATGTCAGAATAAGAGCACACGTAAGCCTAGCTGGATAGTCGGATAGAGTTAACCTCTTATTTTCTGCAGGTTGCATTGATTATCTACTGCAACGAGTTTGCACAAACATATCCTATACGTATACTATATAAAGAACAAGATCAATAACTGAAAACGATCCTCACCAACAATCGGCTGCCACCTTCCATAGCAGCTTCCGACAATGGAGTCTCAAGTTTAATGCTGAATTTTTTTTCTTTTAATCTCATTACAAATGGTTATTTGATTCCCCATCCTTCTTTCAATGTGCTCATGCTTCAGAGTAAAAAATTTACTTCTTGCGGGCCTCAGAATGAGATCACCAATAGGATTGAAAAGAAATTTTGGATATGGTTATTAGGAAATTTTATTTTCTTTAATTTAGTCCTCTATGCATGTAGGTAGAGGCCGCGAGCTAGGGATGTGGCATTGCTCATCTATCGCACATGGGTGAATGAATGAAAACATGGAGTGAGAATGGGGATATATAACAACTTCATGAAAAAGGTAGCCGCCTATGATAATTGAAGGTGAAAACTCATCACACATAATTTCTGCAACTAACCATTCAATTTCCGGAAGTTGGAACTATTTTGTGACTGACTGGCAGCATGTATGGTTTTACCATGAAGGGTATATCTATTCCAGATATGTGATGCATTCATCTTCTTCAGATTGTGTGAAGTGATCTATAATAAGGATGATGGAATAACCTTGAACATCTCCAACACAATTGTTCCAATGTTAGTCTATTTAATTTTATCACTGGTTGGCACAATTCATGCGGAGGTGCAAATATAGGCGCTGAAAAATCCGTGGGACAGTTACGTCTATTTTCTTCCCAAATTGCATTGTTAGCAATAAGCACAGTGGCAAATCTACATCCATTGGTTATGTGGAGTTATTTGATGAAGAATGTACGATAGAGAAATGTGTATGTTGTAAATGCTGTTGCAAATGTTTAGTACTTTCCAGTTGCATGAGGCACTATACTTGTTTGGTTAATTTAGGGTCATTACTAGTAATGTGAAGGAGAGCGATTAATTTTAACCGGGGATATTACAATATCTCATAAGATGTACATTCTTCCCTTATATAGGATGGTTTTTATTTTCCTTCATATCCACTTTTTTTGGCAAGTATCCTTGTTAGTGAGAATTGTATATGCTGCATGCATTTCTTTGTTGTCATGATACAAACACAAAATTACAGGTACTTTCTTTACAGCTTCTAACTGCTTTTAGTTATAGCGTGAGTGAGATTAGCAGTAGGAAACCATGGAATTGTTTCCAAAACATTAAATCGTGTGAGTGTTGTAATTTCTATGCGTACCATTTTTAATGGATATTAGTTTGTAACAAGTGCTTAGATCATGTAGCGGACCTTGCTATGCCACACCTTTATATCCCCCGGCCTTTGATTATAGAAAAATTCACTTAGCAATAAGTAAAAAGATATTAATCACTTTCTCAATGGTCATATGCATGAATGTAGAATGTTATTATTATAGCGCTATTATCTCTGTGTTCCGCCATATGCATGTCGTCACAAAGCTTATTTTATTTTTCCACCTATTAAGACACATTGTTATATTAAGGTTAGATCTTATTCGATATTGAATCATGTGACACTTGTGCGGTTAAAAATGCGATTGAGATCAGCCCTAATGCGTTCTAATAAAAAAATACTAAGTGATTGGTCATGTACGGCCCTAATATTGACACTCAACCTTAATTTGTTGTCCGGTTTCATGTTTTGTCACAGGCGGCATGTAGAAATGATCAGCCTAATATAAGCAGCTCAGTACATGTATCATTCTTGAGCTTGTAACTCAATGTGTAGTCCAAATTAAAAGAACTCAATGTGTAATTACACGCAATAATTTTGTGTTCAAAATCCCGACATATGTTCCATCAATCTACCATCGTTAGTCTGACACTCAGGAGGTCATAAACAATAATTGTTAGTGCTGCTCAGAAAACACGTTCTATATTCATTTAACAGGAAATCTTGCATGGTTCTATAGCTAGCACTTCGACGCAGAAGTATGCTATATGCGCATGGTACGGTGGCATTAGTGCAAAATACGGTGGCAGTAGTGCAAATATATGCGCATGGTACGAGGTGTGGTGCCTGTGATCTTGATTTTTAGGATATTTTACCTATTTACCAAAAGAAAAAAACTATATGTAGCGTTCCGATTTACCATTGTTTGTTCATGGGTTTAATTTATGTTATATGTTAATATTAAAAAAAAGTTGATGAAAAGTGGTGTTTGATGGTGTCCGCAGTGTCTATATGTACATGCTGTCTGATATAGAACTAGCTAGCCATAAAGGGGGCATGCTTTGATGTTGCATCACTATCTGAGTAGTATTACTATTTTACTAATTCAGGTCATATATGCAGTAGTGGCCTGGGGTTTTGTTGGAATCTACTACAAAAGCATTACGTAATGTGTTTTTAGAAAAAAGGTGCTTCTTAAAAAACAGAGACGCATGACCTTTCTGTATTCTGGTTGCTAGTAATGAAACTGTGATTTGCTAGCTACAGTTGGTTATAATTCAGCTTGACGGTGTCACTCTGTTATGTATATGCTGTAGCCTGAAATAATCCTGAAACATTCTGTAAATGATTATTTCTTGCTTCCTAAGGTATTGAGGTCAAGAGTTCTTTATATGATCTTCGGATCTACATCTTATACCATCATATAGTTTCTGATTTTGTTTCTTTTAGGTTTTATATAAAATTTGATGGTTAATGATTTTTTCTAAACAATACATGATTTCTTCTAACACGTACTTGTCGCACGTTCACTACTCTATAAGCTAGTTCAAGTAAAATTTGCAATATTGGAGACATCATAATGTCAATACATTAAAAATATAATGGTGAACCAATTAACATGAGATCCCCCGGGCTACATAGCATCATGCATGCGTCGAGAGAGAGAGGGGGGGGGGGAATTAAAAGCAACACTGCTTTTTCCGTAGGCATGTTTGCCTGGCTCGCCAAGCCCTGATCGCGTCATGCAACACTGCTAAGGGCCTGTTTAGTTGTCACCTCACTAATTAAGCCACTAGGGAAAATTAAAAGCAACACTGCTTCTCTATGCGTGGTTGACAAGTACTAGCGCAAGCTAATTAAGCCACTAGGGTGCGGCAGTAGTACCAAGAAACATATGAAGAAATGGCTGAGCCCTGATCTGAAGAGCCCAGTAAGGCCTTGTTCGGCAACGCAGGAACTGCTCCCAAGTTGGAATGGTTCCATGCATGGTTTGAGTGGTTCCATGCATGTCACTCAAACCATGCATGGAACCATTACAGGTCTTGTTCCATGTGGTTTAATTCCCATGCATAAAAAAACTTGTTCGGCAGCCATGGATTCAAGACAGAGGTAAGTCATGGATTCAAACAATCACGTCTATACTGCACGCTACCAGTTCAAACAATCACGTCTATACTGCGTCTATACTGCGGTTATAAAAAAAATCTCATTGCTGCAAAAAAAAGATTGGGTAACTGCACACACGTCCAAGCACAAGAAATGTAGCATAGTTTGTGGTAACTGATACAGTTCAAGGCAGTCTAAAGTCGAATCAAAAGAACAGCAAGAATATTAACAAGTGCTAATCATTGCATTTGGTGAGCAGACATCTCCATAACAGAAACATCATGATATATTTTTCTCAATCTAAACTGCAAGCTACCACACACACTACTGATCATTGCACTTGATGATGAAGGGAGGCATCTCCACAAACTCTCCTGCAAAAGTAATCAGTTACTAATTAGAATTAGAATATGCACATATTTTTTAATTCATAAAAAATAAAACACTCCTAGTTTGGTGGGGAAGATAAGCCAGGAAAATATGACCTTTACATGCTGTTCCTTTTCTATTGCCTATTTACTTTCCATGTTTCAAAGGTTATACAAATGGGTTGCTAAAAGATGGTTCTGACAAATTGTGTGCAGCTGCATACAGAGTGCAGTATAGAAAGTTTACAGGTGCAAATCTGCACCAAGTTATTTCAAAAGTAGAATCCAGATTGCTGAAACCAGACCATCATCAACAACAACATTCAGAAATTAACTCGACCTCATACCAACCTGATGGCAGGCACATTGAATATATACATGTACATGTGTTGTTATTCTCCCAAAACAGAATATGCAAGGTCCTTTATTCATTTTCACATGAACCATCAACAAATTATTCATATTTTCTAGTTTCAACAGTAAGGTAAAGAGAGTGCATCAGGAATAACAGTAGCCATACCTAAGCAGCCATTTCACTCCGCAGCCAAAGTAGAGCCGAATCTTTGTCTTCTTCATAAGAAGATAAGAAAATTTCTCTGTTTTCTGGACACTTGAAGACAGAATACGCCTTGACCTTTTCTGCACTAATGACCTGCATTTTGTTCAACACAGCAATGCATTTTGTGATTGAGAAGTCTAGACCTTGTGCAGGCTGATTCTCTTTTGCTAGAACAGCAGCTTCTTGCTCCAATTGCTTCAACTTTAAGTCCACGTAACTTTCCATCACCCCTTCTAACCTACTAAGCTTGCCTTTCTTTGAGTCTTTTTCCTCTTTCTTGTCTTTTTTGGTTGCTGCAGAAGCTCTCCTTCCTCCTAGTCCTTTGAGCAGTAACTCCATCTGTTGCTGTTTTCTGAGCTTGTACTTCAGATTCCAGTACCTCAAGCACATCCTCTTGAGCTTCAGCTTCTTCTTCTTCTTCTTCAACCTGAAGTTCATCCTCCAAGATTTCAACATTGTTATGTGCTGCACGAAGTTGCTGAAGTGGATCCTCATCTTCAGGAACTCCAAGGGAGGTGATATTGTAGTTTCCTTCGGCAAGATGACCTACACAAGAACAAGCACAATTATTCAAAGACAAGCAATATTCAAATTGATCATAGTATTTGAAGTCATGTGATAGAACTTACCATCATATAGTTCTCCTAAAGCATCAAAAGGGGGAAAGCTTGCTTTTGGGTTTGCAAATTTCTTTATCTTTGGGTTAGACTATGCATTGAAAGAAAGAAAACAATCAAATAGATGCATTGAAAGACCATGCACGGAAAGAACTAATCATATGCACTTACGATGATAAGATTATCCCAAAGGTGATGATCTGCTTCTATCATGAACCTGTTGTGGTTCCAATTACAACCACTTTGCTTGAGTGCCTCTTTCAACATCTTGTAATCTCTTTTCAGCTCTCTTTCCTTCTCTTGTATTTGCAGCTTGGTGTATCTTGCATGCGGGTTCGTGGCATGAAATTCTTGCAAGATGTTGTTCCATACATGAGGTTTGAAGCACCCATTATCAGATGACAGTCCTTGTAGTTGAGGAGGATGTCAACAAGTGACTTCTCAAGGAGAGGGTTCCAATATGCCCTTTGCACACCTTCATAGACATTGACCAAAGTATTAGTATTAAAAAAAGTAGTGCATTGAGAAAGCATAAAGAAATATTACACACCTCCATATTTTGGTGAAGCCTTCTTCTTCTTAGAAGTTGGCATGGCCAGATTTGGCGAAGCCTTCTTCTTAGAAGATGCCATGACCACAAGCCGATTCAGCTTTGGTGAACCGCTAGCAACCAATCTGGCCTTTGGAGATAAACCCTTACCAACCATTTCTGTCATATTTATTACAACTTTATTATTACAGAAAAGTAAAGCATATAGTATGCTGCTTCCAAATTCAGGTGGTAACTAATATCATGTGATAAAAAAAAGTGTGCTACATGCATACAGATAGCATACCGGAATAGCATACTTTATTCATTGCTTGACATAAGCTAATATCCACGAAGTTGTAACCGATCCCACATTTGTTGAGCGATGTTATCTCTCAAAGTATTGCCTGCTGCATTTCCTAGATCATTGGTTGCCTGCTCTCCAGCTGGTAAGGAAACAAAATCTGCTGGATCGATATTGTCTGGCTGGTCATCTAACCATTCATCATCTCCGTCAAGCTGCCGGATTATATTATGTAAAATCGCTGCAGCAACTGGTATCTTCACTTGATTCTTCAACGGGTGAAATGTAGCGACTTTGAGAATAGGGAAGCGCTTCTTAACAACCCCTAGAGTTCTTTCCACATGATTCCTCAATTGTGCATGTCGAAGATTGTACAATTCTTTGGGGTTTTGAGGTCTCCTATGCCCAGCTCCAAATTCTTTGAGGTGATATCTTACTCCTCTATACGGTGCAAGAAAGGACTCTGTATTTGCATATCCACCATCCACAAGGTAAAACTTTCCTTGAGGTACCTCAAAACCCTTGTTGATGGCAGATTTAAGAACCTTAGAATCTGTAGCCGACCCTTCCCACCCAGTAGAAATGAAGGTGGTGTTCATGTCAAAGTCACAAGCAACCATGACATTGGTGCTTAGCGTGCCTTTCCTATTTCTGAAAGGGGAAGCTTTATCAGAAGCTATGCTGATGGGAACATGAGTTCCATCGATGGCACCAAGACAGTTTTCAGAAAAAGGATAGAACTTTGAATTCCCTTTATTTGTGGGTGTACTACATTTGGGTTAGGAGCCTTGAGGAACTGGCGAGAGAGGAAGGGAAGGACTTTATCAAAGAAACGCTTCAAGTTATGATGCAAGGTATCACCGCTATGCCCGAAGCGAACTTGCATATCTTCATACGAGGCATTGTGGCTCAACATGTACAGGAAGAAACCTAACTTCTCCTCTACTGTTATCCTTGTGTCATGAACTTGCCTTGTCCTCCTCAGGTAAGTAGCCACAGCTCTGAAGATCCGAGGCTCCATCCTAAATGTGGTTTTGCAATTCTTCTCATATCCTTGGAGTGGCCGATGAACCTCGGCCTCACCATGACCAAAAACATGACGTTGCCGTCTCTCCCCGCCTCTACTTGAATCCATAAGACACAAGGCAGGGAATATGAACATCATCATGTCGTCATCCTCTTCCTCCCTTCTTTTTCTAATGCGCTCTCTTAACGAGTTACTCATTGTAAAGCTACAAATAATTTATAGATAAAAAAATAAATATTATGATGACAGGTAAACAATATGATGACAGGTAAAGCTACAACAGGTTAAAAAAAGATGACATCATGTTAAACTAATCATGTCATAGCAGGTCACAATATAAATATTAACTTCATCCCTAAAGTCAGAGAGGTGCTATATTCAATGTCCAGCAAAATTGTGCAAGCATGGCGAAAAGTTTTGAAAGTATACAGAGAGGTGAAATTGTAAATTAAATGAGAAGAAAACTATGATTCTTGCCCCAAGTTCATCAGCCAATGGAGTTTGCTGCTATGATAACACAAAATACTAAATCATGTAAACAAGTACCTAAACATATTATAACATTAGCAAATTGTCAAATAAGACACACTACATGGTGCCCAGAAGGAGCCACAAAATATTATGATGCACATACAATCCATGGTGCACATAACTATGCGGAAAAAGTAAAAAAAAACAAGCACAGACAAGCACAGAAATTAACAATAGATCACAACATGTTACATAAAAGTGATTCGAGCTAGCAGCCATGTGTACCTTCCGGAGTTAGCACTGGGTCCCAAGATGGTGGTGCTTCATCTTCTCTGATCCTAACTGGTGCGGGGATAATCTAGAAAGAGATACAAGAAAAACCTGAAGTGCAGATCATTTTATTCTTGAAGGAAAATCATGCTTCAAGGAACTGTTCCTACAACTGCAAGCTGATTAATTATCTAAAGTACTGTTGTATGGAAACCAAAATGATCACTAGTAAATTTCCACTGGACCAGAATGCTCAGCTGCATAGTACAAAACATTTACAGTTGGATCCAATGGACATTGTTCATTGCATTTGCAGCCTGGAAGTGCATGTTTGCTTTTCAGTATTTTTCATTTTCAAGTAGGTCAGTATTCATACAACAGATGAAGTGCAAATCATTTTATCTGGATCTAAAATCAATGATTAATTAACTCACATGTATGCATAAATACACTTTCAGAAACAGTCAGGCACTGTCAAACTATTTTTCCCATCGTAGTATCAAACTCAATGATTAATTAATAGATGAAGTGCTTGTCAGTATTTTTCCCACCCTAGGGTTGATTCTTGATTAGTATTTTTGATGAAGTGCTTGTCAAAATTTCAATCTCTTCTGCATCAAACAGATTGCGACTGCTGCTCTTGTTGCTAGAGTTGGATGCCATTTCAAGATAAGTTGGATTTACCATCAGGAAAAGTGTAAAAGCATGTTTACCCGTGCAAATCAGAAAGAAGTAAGGTACCACCGAAGCGAGAGTATTAAGCATGCACAGCGAGTCAACTCAAGGATCTGCTCAGAGCAGAGAGGCATCCGCCAACCAAGGAACACCTGTAGTGGCGCGCACAAGAGCAGAAGGTACCACCGAAGCGCAAGAAGAAGAGGAGGAGGAGGACGACAGGCATGAGGAGGAGCTGCGAGAAGGCGCACACGAACAAGGGCTCGCTGCTAGATCAAGACTAGTAGGCAACATCGACAAACATGAATCAAGACTCAAGAACGGATCAAGAATCAACCCTAGGATTTGAAGAAAGGGGAGGTGAAGGAAGAGGAGGTTGGTGACGACTGTACCGGGGAGAAGATGGCGGGAAGGTCGTCGTCGCAGTGGGTTGCACTCCTTCCGCCGTGGCGTTGTTGCGCCGCCGGCCTCGCCCTTGCGCCGTCGGCCGCCTCTACCTGCACGCTGGCAGCCCTGCCCGCGAGATCCGCTCGCGCCGCCGCCTGCAGTCTCCGCCTCGACCCGCGCTCTGCAGCCTCCGCCGCCGCCGCTGCAGCCTCCGCTCGAGCCGCCAGTGCCCCCGACGGAAGATCCCAACCTCGCGACTGCTTTGCGTCGGCGAGGATAGGGTTTCGTTCCATAGGGTGAGACTCATGGATTGGTACCGGGCCTCTTTGGCATGGAATGGGCCGAATGTCACTGGGTTTCAATCCATTCCAGGCCGAGCCGAACGGACTGTTTTGGTGGGCTGGGACTTGTTCCGGACCAAAATTTTCCATATGGTTTGAATCCTAATCCAGGCCTTTCCAGGCCGAAACGAACAACGCCTAAGTAGGGTGCAGCATATGGTTTGGAGTCAGATTGTCAGATTGCTTTTGCTGTGGAGCTAGCTAGCTGTGCGGGAATGAACCTTGGACGTACGGACGGATGATCTAATTAATGATCTATATCGAATATCAGTCCTTATTTGAAAAAAAAAATTAGCACAAACTAGGTGCTCCCTCCGTCCCAAAATCATAGTATTTCTCACTTTCCGAAAAAATACTACTGCTAATTATATAAAAAATATATATTAAATTTATAATACAATATAGATATCATTAGATAGATATTTAGATCTAGTTTTTTATAAAAAATATTTAGAGATTTAAATGTTGAACGTATTTTCTATAAATATAGTCAAACTCGTGGCACGAACACCCAGAACGACTATAATTTTGAGACGGAGGAAGTAGACAACAGTGGATTTTTTTTTCGGAAAAACAGTAGTGGATCTAATATCATCGACACATGATAAACAAATCAGAGAAAAACAGGAAAGGTAAAAGGTGCGCGCTTGGTCATTAGAAATCCAAGAAAAAAATAAAATCTCACAGCGCATAGCAGCGACTTGATGCTGGCCACGCACCGCACGGCGGGGACGTCCATGGCGTCGTGCTCCTCCCGCAGCTGTTCGTCGTCCACGTGGTCGCAGCAGCTGATGCCCGTGTGGCCGCAGAAGTGCAGCGGCTCTCCGAGCGTCACCGGCGGCAACCCTGCAGCGACCGAGCAGGGAGATTCGATCGATCGATCCATGAATCCGATGGTGGAGCAGGAAGCATGCATGCAAGAGCTAGCTAGAGCCTAGTCACCTGAGCCGGCGCAGATCTGAGAAGGTGCGGCGGTGGTGGGCGCTACGGCGGCGCACGCGAGGAAGAAGACGACGAAGAAGAAGAAGAAGCAGCAGCAGCAGCAGAGAACGGGCGATTTCGTAGCAGGAGCAGCCATCTTCGGAGAAGCCAAGGGACAGGAGAGGCGACGACCAAGGTCGTCGTAGCCAGAGATAACGACTTGTGCTTCGCAGCGTGTGGGGGCACTATAACACGTTTAGATTAGTACTGTAAGTTCGTCTTCGTTCTAATCCTGTAGCTCGCACTATAGTCTATAACATGGGTTCGTTTTAGCGACTTGCTGCTAGTCTAATCCTGTATCTTTACAGAAGCCTCTGGATTTCAACGAAATCAACCTGCATTGTAACCACCCGGCCCAACAACATTTTTAGAAAACCCCTTGAGCTTTCTAACCCGCCATCCTTTTCCTCTCATGAATTTTCTTGAAAAAATATAAACTATGTGTTGGTACATTGTTTGAAGTTATTTGTATTTTATATATTTCTATTACTAGTAATTTTTAGAAAAAAACAATAAAACACTAGCAACATATACAAATAGTACCCAAATAACTTTACATAGTGCACTAATAGGTAGGTTATATTTTTAGAAAACTTTTGGTACCGGTTTCATATTTTTTATTTAAATGAATTAGTTAAGAATTTTAAGCTTAAACAAGTTTCTTTTATATTTTCGTAAAATAAAAACCACGTTTGAAACCACTAAAAGGGCTACATTTGCATAGTTTTGATATAGTTGGATTGACATTTGTTTTCGGTTTTGTATAGTGCAGGATGGCAATAAACTTTTTTTTTGGTAGTTGTAGGGTGAAATCCCGACTTTTTCCTTGTTAATTATTTTCTTGTATGATTAGGATCCACTAAAATAATGGAGAAATGTTTATAAATTCTGACTTGAAGGTTCCAAACAGATCTTCACATGGTTTCGAATCTTTTAGTAATTGGATAATAAGAAGTTAACAATCCTCGAAATACTTATTGATATACAATTTAGATATGTATAGTCATACTTCCTTATTGTATTCCTATATATTTATTAAAGTCCTTGCACCACGTCCATTTTGGTTCATTTTTTTCTTTGCATACATGTGTGTGTCTGTTTTTAATCATTTTTTACAAACATTAGAACATAATTCATACGATGGACCTAAATAATTTGAAGGCATTTAATTTCTACATATGTTTTTTTAGAAACATTCAAATCCCCACTCTCGGTGTAAAAAGGCAATGGATACTGCATAGACATGTCTTCTACCGCATCTATCACCTCGTAGTAGTATTTTAACATTTTTTAAATTTGATTTTATATAACTGACCCTTGCCACGTGAAACTCTTTTTTTACTAAAACATTGTTCCCATCAATCAAATCCAGTGAACACCATCTTGGTTCTAGTGTGACAATTTTGGGCACTACTCATCCTGGAAACATATGGTCCACCACCTTGTCCACAGTGGCGGAGGAAGGCCTAGGGCCACTAGGGCCATGGCCCCAGGCCTGGGCCAAATTTCTCCACTACGATTACTGTAGCAACCACTGTAGCAAAAAAGGCCCAATAGATTTTGTGCAATCGGCCCATAGAGTGGCCCCAGGCCTTGGGCCAGCCCAGCTCCGCCCCTGCTTGTCCATGCATCTCATGATCAATATGGTCACCCATATTGAAGTAAATGTGAACGTTGAACTCTCTTCCATTATAATGAAGTTGTTTCTCAAAACATGTTGGAAGATGTGTTTATGGTAGAGTAAAAAAGTTGGCCTTGATGTTGTTCATATCAATCCTTGTTTCTTTCTTAATGGTACATATTATTATATATAGCTTCAAAAGTTGGGCATACGCAAGTGGGTCTTCCATCTGTTGGTTAGCATGAACTTTATCTCCTTTTAGGGTTCACAACCTTCTTGCTTTTTCTCTACATGCTTTGCTCATTTGTCTTAAAGCATTATCATCATGATACACTAGTTATTGGATACATCCGGAGGATTTTAACGGTTTCATTTCTGCGCAACACTATGGAAACTGCAAAAAGAACATAAGTATTATGGGGTTACCTTTTTGCTTGATGTCTCAGGTATATGTCACTCTTGGTCGATCTAGATATTTGTTTCATTTTCGCTTTGACCTCCTTTTCGGGTCCACGCTTTTGTACGCAATCTTCAGAGTTTCTTACATGTACCTGATTGATTAGTTACGGATCGACGTGCTAAATGTTGTTGGAATGCTATACGTGTCTACATGTATAATGGATTTATGTACATTAATTGCTAAATTATATATAATGGATTTGCAATGAGGTCAAGAAAAGAAGGATGGATATATTGTGGCCGAGTAGTACCTTGTTTTTCTTTTCTTTTGTGGTTGCCGCAGAGCCTTTTTTCCTCTTTGAAAAGCCTCTGCTGAGTTGGGACAAGCAAAATCCTGCTGGTGGTATAACAGATTCTTCGTTTGTAGCAGTACAGAGATCCCGTACCCAAGAGAATCGACACGGCAGAGGTCGGGCAGCTGGTCGCCCCTTTGCTGGGTCGCTATTGCAGGATTCTTCCGCCATCAAGCACACCATTTTTTTATGCGTATATATGCATGGCGCGGCGCCTTCCGACGCGAAAAGCTGGTGGAGCATTTGGTGGCAGTGGTTGGTGCTTCTTGCGTCGTCCCGTCCAGCCAAAGTGCAGGAGAAACAAGTCAGTCGTCGCCAACGGCGCTAGATCTCCATGCTCCAGCTTGGTAATATGATTAAAAAAATATTCATACACAGGTTATAAAATATTTGTTTGGGTGTGATGGACTATCACGTGACCCCCTTCCTCGCTTCTTCATCGACTCGATTATTATGGTGGACAAAGAAAACACATACATATAACTAACTAGTAATATAATCAGGCTTATTACCTTGTGTTCTTCCTCGTCACACAGCGTCACAGCCTGATCCGCCTTCGAGAAATCGAGAGCAAAGCCTGATTTGAGCAACGAGATGAAATAAATAAAAAGGTAAAAAAGAAAGTCGAACTTCAACTTGAACAAGTGCCTAACAAATCCTTTCGGCAATTCCAGGAATTCGAGCTCTAAATTGACAAAACATTGAAATCCGCCCAAAAGAGAGAGCTCCATTTCTCTTGGTTTGGAACCTGCTGGAACGGTCGAGCGGAGCTTTGCTTGGTGAAGGAGAGCGGCTGCAGGTGAGAGCTCGCCGCTTGATGCTGAGCTGCTGGCCTCCTGCTCCTGCCGTGCGGCTGTGCCCCGTTGAGCCCATGCGTTGAGGCATTGAGCATGGCGCCTCACAATGCAACCTGAGCTACTTCGTTCGGTGGTTCAAGGAAGGATGAACAGGCAATGGTGTGTGTGTGTGGATAAGGATGATATGTGGTGCCCTGCAGTCAGCAAAATAACCATAGGTCTAAAAAACCATAGGGCCCACATGTAAGAGGGTCAGTGGAGATAAACTATCAGTTTTTGTGCCACTTTTATTCTCACAAAACATGCTTCCCACATACTCCCCCGTCTCAAATTGTAAGTCGTTTGAATCTTTTGGCCCCAACTTTGACCACTCGTCTTATTCAATTTTTTTTGCAAAATTATATATTTTTTGTTATGGCTAGCTTTAGTAATAAAAGAATTAAATAATGACTTAAATTTGACTATATTTAGATAATTTTTTGAATAAGACGAGTGGTCAAAGTTAGGGTAAAAAAAGTCAAACGACTTACAATTTGGGACTGGAGGAGTAGAATCTACTACAGTAAAGTTACACCAACTTACGCAACTAAGCACACTAATTTTCAATAATGTGAAGTCAGTATTTTTGTTAGCCCAATGTTTTCATGATTCCTATGTTATGGATTTCTTGCGATGGAAACAACCTAAACTTTATTTCCTCCATTTTGAAACCCTATTTTTCAATTTTCGTTTCATTTCATTCCAGGTTTTTCTCCATTCATGCGTTTTATATTTCTTTGTCCCAAATAGGCCTAATATGGATTTTTCCCATAATCTCTAAGTCTCAATTGTTTTGAATATCATAGTTCTCATATAAATGCAATTTTTGTAAATCCGCTTGCACTATTGTGTTCCTTGCGAGATTTACTCCTACAAACTAGAACACATATTGCACATGTTTTGGAGCTGTTTATTACACCTGTCAACTTATATATGTGTTGCATATACGTAATAAAGCAAGACAGTTAAACAAGTGCCACACGCTACACTCGACAGCGAGCTTTTCTCTTCCTGATTTGATATCTTGATTTTGTGTTTTCTTGTTTCGTGCACGATACAAGCACATGGTTGCTGCTTTAACGGAATCTTCTCTCTTCTCGTTCTTGGTACTTGCTTTGCTAGTCATTGGTCTTTTAAATTTTGTGGATCTAGCTTTAATTCGGGAAGAGCTGGTTGATTCGTGAGTAATGATTTGGCACTAATTTCTGGGGATAAACATTTGTATCCCTGTTTACGGCTTTGGCTCATGAACCGCTCGAGCCATATCGCGAGCTAGACCGAGCCTAACCAAGCGGCCTTTTGCGCTTGTAACCTTAACAGGCTAAGCTGAGCTGGCTCGTTTAGAAAATAAGCTACATGGAGTCAAGCCGATCTCAGTTCGGCTCGCTCGTTATCCACTCCTACCTCTAAATACCACCCGATACTTTAACATCACTGTCAAAGAGCTCTAGTGCACACGTATTCATATGCCAATTTAGAAGTACAATTAAGTTTGAACTCGACAACCACTTAATTTTGGAGTTGGATGATAAATTTGAATTCAAATAATAAACTAGGATAGATTGGATCCTATTAGAAAAAAGTCTACTTAACCCCTCCTCCACGAAACTAGCTTTTTTACCTCCCGAACTTTTCAGAATTGGGCAAATCACCCCCTGAAGCGGTCTTGTCAGACATTGGTGCCTCCAAAATTCCAATACAAATAATTTCTCCTGCCCGATGTGTCTTAGACACACATCTTGATGGCCGGCGGCCACGGCAGGTAATACGGGAACACCCGATCCGTGTGCTCATTCTTGCTCTTCTGCAAGCGCGTGAGCTCCATGGTCTCGACATTGACGTCAAACATCCACATGTACTCCTTGTATGGCAACAGCACGACATGCCCGGGGTTCAAGGTTTCGGCCGTGTCCAAGAATCTCCATGACCACTCTATCTCGACAAGCTCAATACCAACCATCTGGGATAGACATACTTTTCTCTCAACAATGCACTCGTCACCACCATCGCGTGACCACTGGAGAACCTTGAGGTCATCTTCGAGGATGAGGGCAAGACCGAACGGAGCCGGTGCCGCCGCCGCCGACGACCCGGAGGTTTTCCCTATTGTAGTACGTCGACAAGTTGCCACGACGCGCATCGGCCGGCATCGTGAAAACCGAGAACGTGCCGGAGCTCTCATCAAGGTGGAGTACCGTGCGTTTCTGACCACCTCGCTAGACCAGCACAGAGACCCTGATGCTG
Source organism: Digitaria exilis (assembly GCA_015342445.1). Lineage (NCBI taxonomy): Eukaryota > Viridiplantae > Streptophyta > Magnoliopsida > Poales > Poaceae > Digitaria > Digitaria exilis. The sequence goes on along the minus strand of JACEFO010000197.1, from coordinate 91,278 downwards.
CCGTACGTAATAATGAGGGTTGAGGAAGTATAATGAGACATGCCACAAGCAGACCTTGATGGCGGCCTCACCCGGCGGCGTTGGGGAAGGCACGAAGGAGGGCTCGGGGCAGTTGTAGTAGTGGCCGAGCAGGTGCGGTGGGTGGAGGCGGCGGAAGCAGCGGAGGAAGGCGGCGTCGCCGGCGATCACGCGGCGCCATGGCTTGCATGTGGCCGCCGCGCGGACGAGGCAGACGGATGAATGCGCGTGTAGGAGGACCAGCTCCAGGAGGTCTTGTGGGAGATCGTGGATGCTCGTCGGAATCGATGACTTTCTGCTCCGGCGCCGGCGCCGCCGTTCTGTCTTCCCCATGGGGATTGGGGACACGTGAAAATTGAGATTGGTAATAGATTCGTTTAATTTTCTTTTTTATTTTTTGCGGTTTGATTTGTTTGCTCAATTCGATCCACATTGAATTACGACTCCGACTCGGGGTGTAATTTGGATTCTACGAACTCGTAAGCACAACCTTCTGTACGTACAAATACAAGCTGGTGACAAATTTAACCTAGAGTACTTTTAGCTGGAGACAAATTTGACCAAGAGTACTTTCATGATCCGTCAAAATTTACCAAGCAAGCTAGATTCACCGAAATTTTAGTAATGTCTTATGGCAAAATTTCAATATATAGTCAAAACCTACTAAACTAGCAGATAGTCCATCCCTTCTAAATTGTACTCAATTAGTTCATTCCAAAATTACAATTTGTTTGAATGTTTTGACATTAAATTTAATTACTAGTCTTATTTATAAAATTTACATAAACTAGTCAGATTTGCCGCGACGACGCCTGGACCTGGATCTCTCGCGACTTGCGAGTCACTTACTCGCCTTCTCGGGTCAGGACTCGGGGTGCGGCGATGGATTGTTGATCATGTCCGTCCACGTCATAATTTTTTTAATAAAACGAGCGGTCAAACTTGGGGCTAAAAAAGTTAAATGACTTATAATTTGGAATGGTCAGAGTAGCAGCTAACATCACCTCTAGTTTGGATCAGGAATAAGGGACATTTATATAACGAAAGTTTGCACAACTTTAATGTACCAAAATTTTGTGAGAGAGATCACGGTTTTCAATAGAATGAAAGTTTCAATAAATAGTGAAGTTGAAATAATCTAAACATGCTAAGTACTTTCAAGCACAATAAAACACCTCCATGATTGGCAAAAGCTATATAAAAAAAAGCAAACCAAAAGCACTCCCCGAAAGCCCACAGCTGTTGCCGCCAACCCCTCCCTTTCGCCGCGTCGACGTTGGAGCCGACCGCCAGAAGCCTGCGCCCTTGAGAGGATGGTGAAGGGGGGGGGGGGGGGGAGAGGGCGGCATCCTTTCCTGTACCTTCATCAGGGATGCACGTCCAGAATTATAATTAGCTATCTTGAGCTCCACCAGAAAAGTCGCTTCACTAGAAGCCACATCCGAAGCTATTTTGTGTAGAGCCAAGTCCTGCCAGACGAGGCGTAAAGTATCACATCTATAGCATTAATACAATAGTAATCCTGGCATTCAACGAGACTAGATAAAAGTTCATCTTTTAAAAAGGAAACTAAGATTAATGTTAGTTTCATCTTGATCTTTTTTTTTAACTTCAAAAGTTTGAGAAACTTTTGATATAGCATATACATATGACCTTTGTCTGTCGCACAAGCACGTTTGCTAGTTACTAAAATTTTAGTGAATCCAGTTCAGTAACTTTTGATGAGGATCATAAACGTACTCCTGGTCAAATTTGTCTGCAGCTTGTATTGTACGCACAGATAAATGTTGTGCTTACGAGTTTGCATAGAACCCAATGAGAAAACCAATCTCCCTACGTACACAAGGTTGTGCTTACTTGAACAAATGCAATCACACACGGCCCAGGCACTCGTAGTTCGATTCGATTGTGGATCCAATGAGAAAACAAATATCTTACAATCCTGCTATTAGGGTGAACTAACAGAATCTCACTTCTCACGTATCCCCAATCGGAACAAGAACAGCAACGACGCAGAACGTACAGCAATGCCGCCGGATCGCAGCCGCCGCGAAGGAGAAACGATCACGTTCAAATTCTGTTGTTACATAAACTGAGTTAACATAGATCTGGAGATTCACTTGGTACATATCAGAATTTAAGTAGGCAAAGAATTCGCATGAAGCTATCATTAACACAAGTTGAAACAGGACCATATTAACTCTTCTTCTTGTCGAATCCAAATTACACTTGTTCATGGCATGCCACGTCACGTGAACAAGTCCAATTTCAGTATTTCACCCCGAGTCGTATTTCAATGTGGATCCAATGAGAAACCAATCTCAGTTCTCAAGTATCCCCAATCAGCCAATCCCCATGGGAAACAAACAAGAGTAGCCGCCACCGGCACACAGAACAGCGATGCCGCCGGATCGTAACCACCGCACAGAAGAAACAAGCACGTGCAAGCCGGCGGCTCCTCCGACGAGCATCCATGATCTCCCAGGCGACCTCCTCGAGCTGGTCTTCCTGCACGCCGATTCGTTCGTCTGCCTCGTCCGCGCGGCGGCCACCTGCAAGCCATGGCGCCGCGTGATCAGCGACCCCTTCCTCCGCCGCTTCGGCCGCTTCGGCCACTACTACCACGAGCCCCCCAGCAAGCCCCTCTTCGTCCCTTCTCCAGCGCCGCCTGGTGAGGCCACCGTCGACGTCCACCGGCTCGCCGTCTCCCTCGACTTCCTCGCCCACCATTATGACCACGGCGACGTGATGGAACTCAGCGACGGCGGTAGCCTCCTCGCCTTCGTCAAGAACTCTTCTTCGGTCGTCGTGTGTGATCCTTGCACGAGGAAACAAATGGAGCTCTATCCTCAGTCTCCATGGGAACGCAACCCTGGCAGGTACCATAGCTGCACCTTTGGCGCGTTCCTGCTCAACGCCGGCGACGGCGACACCAGCAGCTGCAGCATGAACATGTCAAGCTTCAGGTTGCTATGCGTGTCTCTTGTTAGAGACGATGTCACTCGCACCAAAACTGCATGGGCGACCTTGATCTCGTCGCGACATGATGGGTGCTGGTGGAGAGCCTTGGGCAGCAGAGACGTCGGCGCCATCATGCCCAGACCCTCGAGCTGGATCAGCGCGAGGACAAAGTTTTTAGGACGTGCCGGGGGGTCTCTGTGCTGGTCCGGCCAGGCGGTCAGCAACGCCGTGCTCCGGCTTGACGAGAGCTCCGGCACGTTCTCGATTTTCAAGTTGCCGGCTCATGCCCGTCGCAACCACTGGTCGTCATACTACAATAGGGAAAACCTTCGGGTCGTCGATGGCGGCACCGGCTTCGTTCGCCTTGCCCGCATCATCGATGACGACCTCGAGGTTCTTTGGTGGTCACACGATGGAGGCCATGAGTGCATTGTTGAAAGGAAAGTGTGTCTGTCGCAGTTGGCTGGTATTGAGCTCATCAAGATAGAGTGGTCATGGAGATTCTTGGACACGGCTGAAACCTTGAACCCTGGACATGTCGTGTTGTTGCCATTCGAGGAGTACATGTGGATGTTTGACGTCAATGTGGAGACCATGAAGCTCACGCGCTTGCGGAAGAGCAAGAATGGGCAGGCTGGTCGGGTGTTCCCGTATGAACTGCCATGGCCGCCGACCATCAAGGTGTGCATCTAATTAAGACACATCGTGCTGGAGAAATTATTTGTATTCAACTTTTGGAGGCACGATCATAAACTCTTTTTTAAGATTATTTTTTGAATTCAAATTCATTTCCAACTCCAATTAAGTGATTGTGGAGTTCAACCTTCATTGTTCTAAATTAGCATATGATGGATATGTGTGCGTGTGTGTTCTTACCAGTACCCTTGCAAAATGTCTGACCAAGCATTATGCGTATTCAGTATTGATTGTTCAAATTCTGTTGTTCCATAAACTGAGGTAGAGTAATAGATTAGGAGACCTACGGCCTGCTCCTGAGTTTCCTTCTATCCATGGCGAAGCCGAAGCGGCAGGAGCCAGTTCGCTCAGCTACGCTACCAGTCCTAGCTATGACCCTACGACGCTATTCCACCGCCGACAACTTCCTCGGTGTGCGCCAGCTCACGAGAGTAGCAGAAGAAGGTGGCTGCCTGCCTGTGCTGTGATACACACCAGCTCACGTAAGTGTGTGTTGCTGCTGTGGTTTTATTTTGTCAACTTTATATTATCATATATCTATGGAGTGGGAAGCAATGGGCAAAGCACTTGGACATAGTCTCTAGTGTATTAAAAAAAAAAGCCAAGGGGGACAAAACAGATCAGAAATGGAGTGAGTGTCACTGTCACTGTAGTACCTCAGAAGAGTAAGATAGTAGAAAAAAGGAACTCCATTTCAAATTACACAAACTTAGTTCACAAAAGGTGGTTTGTGTCCAGAAATCACCGAGACAAACAACTAGTGTAAAATAGATAAATAAAAGGTTGCCGATGATATTCTAAAATTGCAGACGTGAACAAAGCAGATGCATACAAATGAAAAGGGAAATTGGTAACCACTAGGCTGCACTCTGCGTTGTGGCCGATGCCAATTTGGTGTAATCCTTTATGACCGTTTTCAGCATCACCACTACATCTTTCATTGACATCCTCTGGTCAGATGATTCACTCGAGCAGATCAAACCCAGCTCAAATATTGTAGCAAGTAGGTGTTTTAGGTCACATGATGGCATAGAAGAAGCATCTCGTAAGAGCTGATCATCAAGAACATGGGCAATCTCTGATGGAAATGCATGATGAACCCACTGCCTGATGCTCAGATCTCCTACAAACATGGGATCCGTGGGCTTCTTTCCAGTGAATACTTCAAGAAGCATGATCCCAAAGCTGAACACATCGCTCTTGCGTGATGCCTTTCCAAACGATCCATACTCTGCTCAAGAAATTCAGAAAACAGAATAATGTTAGGTCGATTGATCAGCCAGAATAAATTGTACTGCATTACTGCTACAGCTATATCACACAAGTTGTAGTTGTAGACTTGTAGTACCTGGTGCCATGTAACCAAGTGACCCAGGCATACACGAAGTGATCATGGAGCTGTCCTCACCCAATAGCAACTTGGCGATGCCAAAGTCTGCCACATGTGCTGTCATGTCGCTGTCGAACAGGACGTTGCTAGGCTTCAAGTCACAGTGCAGGACAACCTCGTAATGCTCATGGTGCAGATATTCCATTGCCATGGACACATCTAGCATGATCTCTTTGAAGTCTAGGGCTTTAGGCTGGAGCAGGTGTTAATTACCCTTATCAGGTTGCGGTGCCGAGCCATGCGAAGAACACGGCACTCTGTATCAAAGCTTCTAATGGCTTATTCCAGCTGCATGTCTAGAACTTTTATTGCAACCACCAAACCTGGGCTCAGTTGGCCCTTGAATACTTTTCCAAAGCTCCCAGTCCCAACAGGTTGTTGTTGCTAAAGTTGTCTGTGGCATGAACGAGGTCATGGTACGACAGTAACCCGTGGTTCCTATTTCCTAATGTCTCTTGGATCAATGACACAAGGTCGACTTCTCTCTTGTTCCTAACAAATTTCATTCTGACTGATAGGTAAAGGCAAAGGACGGTAGACCAAAATGATATAGTGACAAGAGGGAGTATAAATTTCATCAAGTGTCTATTCCTTGAGTGATACTCCTGATGACATGTTAGAAATCAAAGATGTGAAGTGCCACACAACGCAACATTACCGATCAAGGATTGCAACGTGATGTTTGAGAAAACACCTCCCTCTGGTTTTTCTCTTCTAGCCTACTGAAGGAGAGATTCAAACTTTTCAAATTGGTAAAATAGGCAAGGAACTCCGGAAGAGAGGTCCAGCCACTCAAGGCTACTGAACTCTTGAAACGTCACTGGGATGAGTCAACAAACGAGTTCTGTGATAGATCCAGATAAGTGAGCATGCTTAGTTTTCCAAATGAGGCCTTGTTCGGTTGCTTGGGTTAATTCACGAGCTGGACCAGTTCCATGCATGGTTTGAGTAGTTCCATGTATGTCACTCGAACCATGTGGTTTGGTTCCATGAGGTCAGACTCATGGAACAAAACTAGCCTTTTTGGCATGGAACGAGGCCAAATCATGCTGGGTTTCAAACACTTCCAGGCCTAACCGAACAAACACACTTTGGGTTGATTGGGATTGATTTCATGCCAAGATATTCCATATGGTTTGGAGCTCATTCCATGCCATTCCAGGCCAAAACGAACCATGCCTGATTCGGGAATGCTTCCAGGTAAAAAGTTGAAAGAAATATCAACGGTAGTCACTTGTTTTAAAGAACCAACATCACTTGGTAGTGTTCCAACAAATAAATTATTAGAAAGGCCTAGATATATAATTTTATCATGGTGGAACAAACTTTCCGGTATACTCCTAGTAGAATTGAATTGATTCTCGGACAACCAGACATATTATAGCATGCTACCAATGCTATGGTATAGGGCCAACCAATCCATTATTATGGAGATAAAGTCTTTGTAAGTTCCTGAGCTTACTAATTTGTGTTGGGATAGGGCCTGACATGTCATTGTAAGAGACATCAAGCCAAGCGAGATGTTGCACCCTTGTGATAGATTCCGGGATTACTCCAGTGAGCTTGTTGTGACCTGCATTAAACTCAAGTAATTGTGAAGAAAGGTTCCACACATGTTCAGGGATTCCTCCAGTGAAGGAATTATATTGTAGCCGAAGGAACTGGAGTTGCACACAGCTGAAAAGGGTCGACAAGAAATCAAGATCCCCATTCAAGTTATTCGTGTGTAGATTAAGCCAGTTCAGAGCTGCGATGTTCCCAAGTGTTGCTGGTACTGAACCAGACAATGAATTCTCATGCAATTCCAGAATAGAGAGTTTTGATAAACTCCCGAGAGAATTTGGAATTGGACCTGTTAGCTGATTACCTCCAAAATTCAAATACGAGAGTTCATGCATGAGGCCAAATTCTTCTGGAATCTCTCCTATAAGGTTGTTGGAAGAAAGGTCAAGTTCAGCAAGACGGGTGAGATTGCTAAGAAATGCGGGGATAAAGCCAATAATGTGATTACCACCCAAGTATAGATAGGTAAGTTCTTGCAATTGAGCCAACCATGCTGGAACAACATCAACAAAGGAATTGTCATACAAAGAAATTGCCTGCAGGTTTTGGCATGATGCAAGACCTGATGGAATCTGGCCCACAAAGTTATTCGAACCAAGGTAAATATATTGCACCATCGGAAGATTGAAACTGTGATTATTGTTTGGAATAGGCCCGGTTAAATTGTTTGATTCAAATGAGATTAATTGCAGCCTAGACATGTTATAGATGGTTGGGGTTATGGCGCCTGAGAGGTCGTTCCCACAAAGATCGAGAAACCTTAACCGATGTAGCCTTCCAAGTTCAGTAGGAATGGGTCCAGTGACACTGGTCAATGTGAGGTTCAGCAGGGAGAGGAAAGATAGATTACCTAGGTGAGGTGTAAGCTCTCCATGGAGGGGCACCTCCGGCAACGACAGTGCAGTGACACGCTGGCGGTGGCGGCTGCAGGAGACGCCGATCCAGCTACAGAAGGACACGTTGGGTGTCCAGCTGCCGGCAAGGACTCCGAGAGGATCAGCGAGCTGTGCTTTGAAAGCCAACAGCGCGACGAGATCAGTGTTGCTGCCATTGTCGTTGGTTACGCTCAGGCTCGGAGATGGAGAAGAAAAGACACCACCAGCAGGAAATACAAGTAGTGCTGAAAGCAAGATGGCCAAAGCTAGAGCAACCATTGAAGTGCTTGAAGTTGCCATTGGAGCAACCATTGGCTGTGTTAATTTACGAATGTGTTGGCACATCGCAGATATATATCCATGGTCACAGGTGGTAATGTTATGTATGGACCAGCACCTTGATTGCTCATTAACCTCGCCCGCACCACACGACACGACTCCCAAGTCACGAGTCAGAGTCTTGCCGCAGACTACCGTGTCCGTACGCCTTGTTCACCACTGGCCAGCATTTGGCAGAAGTATTTTAAAGTCATTTATCGTCATCCACAGTTACAGAAATAGTCGCACCACTAAGGCTATCCTCAACCAAGACATCATCAACTAGTTTCTAGACATCCATGTCATATAGACACTATCTATAGAAACTATCTCCCCAATACATAGTTTCTTAGAATTAAATTACCGTCAAATCACATATGTTCTCTCTTCTTTTCTCTCCCAATCATCAAGTTTGTTCTTGTGTAGACATGGTTTCTCATGCAAGACACCATATCCTTCTCTCCCCTCTTTAATTCACTTGCCACATCACCAAATTGCTTACGTGGCATGCTATTTAATGCTATGGACATCATCCTAGTAGATGGGTTGGGGATGGCCTAAATGTACTAGAAGTCTATAATGTAGAATTCTAAAAAGTAATAGCCATAGTAAGACTCTTGCTGATACATAGGGGTGAGTTAATCATTGTGTAGGTTTAACTCCGGAAACATTAATGGATCGAAGTCGGTCAACCAAAACCCCTCCAAGAATGGATTGAATAGGACAGGCTGGAAAGTGACAAACCAGTTGTTGTATTTCCACATTCAGATATATTTAAAAATTCATATGGTAAAAAAGCTCCTGCTCTCCGTATCATCTCCTCTAAGGGTCAACATGGTAGACAAGCGCCCTACCCTCCGCCACCACAACCCTTCTCATGGCCTCCTATCCACCTCACTGCCACCAGAGCAGGGCATCTGAAGCCCATGTGCCTGCTAGGAAGGTGGCAATAGGGCTTCTCCTTCGGCCCGGGGTGTTCCGACCCTTGGTCAACGACACGGTGTTGCCGGATCGGAGGCGGCAACGGCGACCTACCTGAGTGAGGAGAAAGACATGGATCACCTACCCTTTTGCTGCACCTGCACGGTGGTGTGACAGTTTTGGGCCCATCTCCTTGTATGTAACAAGCTATGATATGGGGGCCGGTGACGGTATCACACGCGGTTCATTCCAGAGCTTCTATCAAAACGCGTCCCGGAGGGACGGTGGCACCTCGGCTGACTTTCAGAGAGTGGCATCATGATCCATGAAAAAAATCTATAGACATGTAAGATTGTGGTTCAGAAAAAAAGAGATATAGAGTGGAGTTTTAGAAACTTTAAAAATAATATAGTTTTCAAACCATAAAAAAATCTTCTATCCAAATACTTCATAGATATCCAAAACCAAAGTATTTTATAAAACCATGATAATTTTCTAAAACTTCAAAAATACTTTACATCCAAGCAGGTCCTTAATTAGACATGTAATTATTGTAAACAACTAGTATAACTTCAAAAATACTTTTTGTTGAAAGCACAGGAGGTCGAATGTATTGCATCAGGAAATCCCTCTATCTGTCTCTCATCTTTAGCAGAATCTTAGCTCATATGCAAGGGCTGCCTTTAGTGCATGCAGGTCACGCATTATCCGTTTGTAATACTTATTATTAGTACTCCCTCCATATCACTAAAGTGTCGTTTTGAAATTGCACTAACTCAAAAATTTTAAACTTTAATTGTAATTTTTTATATGTTAAGTTTAGAAATGTGAAAATTATGAATAGATTCACATTGAAATATAATTTCATAAAAGTATTGTTTAAATATATTTTACAAATATTTTATATTAAAAACATTAATCAAAGTTATGTTTTGGAGACTATGCAAATAAAGTTATTTTTTATATGCGCTGGAGGGAGTATATTACGAAGAATATTCTCGGTTCATGTCTTTTAAGGGTGTTGGTTAGCTTTTCCCTCTTTTACTTTAGTTGGGTTTGACAAGGAAAATTTTCCATAAGACATGTGTTAATATAATAATTCTAGTGAATCTAGCTTGGCAACATTTGACATATATCATAAAAATACTGTCGGTCAAATTGTCTCCAGCCATGCAATCTCCTCGCCTTCATCAACACTTGTTCCACGGTCGTGGTGTACTCGTGTGCGATCCTTGGGCAAGGCAACACACGGATCTCAGCCCTCCTCCGTCTCGATCCATGGCAAGGCATGTACGTGATGAGCTGCATCATTGGCGCGTTCATCCTGCTCGCCGGCTACGACGAGCCTGTCGACACCATGTCATGCTTCAGGGTGCTATGCGTGTCTGCGTGGCGACGACTACGTGATGAGCTGCACATTGGGGCGTTCCTGCTCGCCGCCGCTGCCGCCGACGACACCAAAGTGGGTGTCGAGTTCAAACTTCATTGTTCTAAATTAGCATACGAATATATGTGTATTCTTACCACTTACAAGTACTCTAGTTTGGATCAGGACTAACACTTGCAAGCATTGTAAAATACCTCCATGATTGATAAAAGCTACACAAAAAAGGGCAAACTAAAAGGCAGAACGGAGTACACTAATCTCATAGAAGAGGAACTTATGAAGAAGAACAAACATTTTTTTTCACTCTCTCTCCGTGAGTAAATAAATACCTCCAAATGCTGATGGACTAAATGCTTGCAAACAGTGACGAAAGCATACGCATGACGCGCACGAACGGCATCGATCATCGTCAAACAGATCGGATGCGATCGATCTCCACTACCGCCTCACCAGCGCGCACACAGCTGGTGCAATTCGCACGCTGTGCGCCAATGGATGAATCCATGAAAAAAAATATGCGCAGGGTGCAGCACAAATGTACAACAACATGCACATACCTTACAAATACACTCAATCACTCATACTACAAAAGGGCAAAGCTCAAAGGTATAGCTTCTTCTGGAGTGTCTATCCAACACCTGGGTATTTCTTATGTTGGGCTGGCACCTAGATTTTGGACCACCTTTTCTCTCCTCCCTCTTTCTCTCTTCACTATCCTCTTCTTCTCCATCACCCACCCCCGACGACCCCCATCTGCTGCCAAGGGGAGAGGGAGGCGGGAGAAAATAAGGTGAAGAGAGAGAGAAATCCGAGCTATATATTTCTTAGATCCTGTATTGATTTGGGTGCTAGCCCCATCAAAAACTCCCAAGTATTGATTAGCTTTTCCCTTAAAACGCTACGCCAGTTGAAGGCCTGGTTGGCTTCCCACACCAGGTCCATGGATGTTTGTCACGTTGTTGAAGCAGTTGCAGCACGAGCAGAAGATGATGGCCAAGCATCTGAACCACCCATCGCCGTCGCAGTTGGGAGCCCGCTGATGTACGCCGGCGAACACCTTCCAGAAGACGTAGAACGCGAACGCCAGCGCGCACGCCCCAGCGAACAGCAGCCACCGCAGTGCTGCCGCCGCCGACGACGACCGGGAACGGGGAGCGCGGCAAAGGCCAGGCTCGACAACTCGGTAGACGCCACCGGTGGCGAGGACGAAGGCATCGCCGCCGTTGTCCTCGCCGAAGGAGACAACGTGGCCATCGACACCGCCGCTGCCGCCGACGCAGGGTGTAGGGCTGCTGCTGGAGCACCTGGTGCTAGGGATTCGAACGAAGACGTAGCGCCCGCTGCTCTCCGGCGTCTCCACGGCGGCCCACGCAGAGACGCCGTACTTGTAGAGGTACCTATATATATATTACATTAGCTCGCATCATCATCTTTACCATGCATTATACACACATGGAGACGGGCAGACGGCGACAGGCGACTGCATGTGTGTGGTATGTACCTTCCTTTCAGCGACGGATCAGCGGAACCTCGATACACGAGGCCCCCAACAATGGACGGCGTTCCGATGCCGGTGCCGGAGACGGCTCGGCCGTAACCGACGACGAAGGAGGCGGCGTTGGCAGAGGGACCGCCGAGCAAATACACGCTCTCGTTCTGCTGCTGATGCACGTAATAAGTTTGTGTGCAATTAAAACCAGGTCGATCGTTACATATTTCAATTTTCAATTTCATGCGGATGAAATTGTGATGCAAACAACCGATGCCGTAAATTTTTCATGTATCTAGCTACCTTGTCAACGCTGGCGCAGAACATGTAGGAAGGCCTGGCAGAATCGAAGCTGCAACCTCTGGGGTTGTGAAGACCCGCAGCGAAGATCTCGGGCTCCTGTATGGGCGTCGTCGTGCCAGCAGAGCCGTCGCCGGTTGATGGTCCGCTGCTGCTTCCCCCGCTTTGTCCTGGAAATCTATATGATACCAGGATGCATAAATACGCGGAAAAGTCTTTTTAATATAATAGGTAGCTTCCTGCGCCATGAGTAATTTTAATTTCTCTGAGGAGTAATTCACAACTAGTGTTTCCATGAGTAATTTTGAAGTATAAGATCAGTATTTGTCTAGCATTAGAGAAGTAATCTTTCATATACAATGAGTATTTCATATGTCTAGAAGTAATTTTAGATGTTGATATATGTAATGCGTACAATCGTGCATACAAGTAATTTTTGTAGCATTTGGTAAGATGTATTATTTTTCTCTAAGCACAAGCTTATGTTGATCAGTTCAGGCCATGCATGATGGCTGATGCCATCACATACCATACCAGCCTGTTGGTTTCTTATATTTCTCATACTTTGATGGAATGCAGTGATAGAAGATGGTGATACACTCAGTTACGAGAGGCATGGAGATAAACAACATCGTTTGTAAGCTGTGTCCTTTGATTATGTTTTATTCTTTCAGAAACTAGTGTTTTATTTGTTTTGGCAAACTTTCCTGACTTTAGTGCTCCTTGCTGCTAGATGAACGCTGGGAACAGTCCAGGAGCTTTGAGTGCCGGGTTGCACTTCTGATGGATTGGTTTCGTTGTACTTCTGTGCATGTTGCAAGAGTTCATGTGCTCGTCTGCAGATTGTGGTTCTGGTGCAGTTGCTCACCTGCTCTCGCTGTGTCAGATGATGATGTTTTTTACATGTTTCAAAAAAAAAGATGATGTTTTTACTGCAAGTAACTCAACTGTGATGGGCACACTCTTTTTTATATTATATGTAAAATAATGGCTGATTAAAGTAATGCAAGCATGATTGGGTACACGAAGCTTCCTATAGCTGTTCTTCATGTATGTTTCCAGCTCTGAGGTTTAAAAGATTGTTGCCACCATGTCATCTAAAAAATACTGCTTTAGAATTTTAAAAACTTCTTTTATAGTGTGGATATTACTCCTTTTATGCTTGAAAAATACTCCTTCTGAACAATAATTCCTACACCACGTTGAGTAATCTTATATACACAAGTGATAATTTTGAATAGTTGTGTTTACATAAGCAAGTGGAGTAATTTCTCATATACACAAGGAATAATCTTTAGAACCCAATGGAGTAACTACAGACAAGAAATAAATTTGCCATAGTTATGTGGGGGAGTAATTTCTCAAAAATTTATTTAGAGACCAAAGAATATATTATTTTTGAAGCGCAAACTGTGGGGGGGGGGGTTCAAATAAATAAATTTTCATAAACAGATTTAGCCATGGAGAAAGGATTACTGATTTTTCATAAAAAATTTTTAAACAAACCATAAGGAGTAATCTTATAGAACAAGAAATAATTTATCACAATATCTCGCATGTTAGGCTTTGATGATTTGAATAGTGGATACATGCATGCATGTATGGCTATGTCTCTAATTACTCAAATCCATGCCTGCATGCATGACTATTTCTCTAATTACTCAAATCCATGTGTTGTATTGCTCCTGCGGAAATCTTGCTTTACATGCAAGCATCAACTACGCCGAAAATCCCTCTCCTGCTGGCTGCCTGGTTTGAATTTGGCTGCAGCTGTAAACAACAACGAACCAGTCTGATGGAAAGATAAACTCTTGGAGAAGTTCTACAGAACTACCGGCGGCGAGATCGAGGAAGAGGACCGGGGTAAAACGACAACAGCTGGGCAAGAGAACATGATTTCTTGCAGGCAGAGCTCATGATTGCTTGCTTTTACTCCCCCACGTTTAACGAGATGCACAACCACGTCGATTTTTACGGTTGCGGCATTGAACCGATAGCTGATTTTACTGCCCCGGAGAAAAACAGAGTAAATACTCCAGCCAGATTACCTCGTAGGAGCTATGACCAAGTCCAGCTGTCGCGTTGAATATTATTCAACGCGACAGCCGGAGTTAGCCCGAGCTCCGACGTGGTAATTGAGTATTTACTATGTTTTCCTCCGCAGCCGTAAAAATCAACGTGGATGCGCATCTCGGGGGAGTAAAAAGCTAGCAAGCGTCTGCGTGCTTGCAGTCAATAAGGTAGTAAAATTTCGGCCCTGTTTAGTTCCTAAAAGTTCTTTTACTTTCTATTCATCCTCCTCACAGAACACGCATCCCCAAAAATTCCTTTTTACCTTTCCTATTCATCCCCCTCACATAACACGCATCCCAGAAAAGAAGTTCTTTTTCTCCACCCATCTAAACACAGAATTCGTTTCCGCCGAGTGCGGCGCTGCCCCGAGCATGGTGGTTTGCTGGACGATTCTCTTCCTGGATCTGGCCGCCGGTAGGGTCCAGACGTAGTTATTGCTGGCTAACATGCGAGATATTTTCGGGAGGGATAGTATTTAGGGACCAAAGAAATACAACTGGCAAAATTACTCAACATTCTAATGTAAACACAACTCTAAATTACTGCATTTTCTAATGTAAACACAACCGGCAAAATTACTGCTTGTTCTAATATTACTCACTCTAATTTCGGCATTATTATTGAGAGTAATAATTTTCAAACATAAAGTAGTATTCACAGTAGCCATAAAGAAGTAAATTAAAAGTTTAGAGTAGTATTTTGAAAATGACATTACGGTGATAATATTTTAGCATAATAATTGTGCCACCTGAACATTATATACAAAACATACATGAAGATTAGCTATAGGAATTGTCGTCCACCCAAATCATGCTTGGGTTCCATCAAACCACCATTGCAGATCCAACGAATTAATTAGCCATATTTTCACATATGAAAAAGTGTGTGTTGGCTATCACAGTTGAGCTATTTCCAGTATAAAAAACATCATCCAACATAATGAGAGCGACACCATGAGGATCACAATCTGCAGCATATGCGACGAATTGAAATGGATCGTCCTATCCCTCGCGGCGCTCAAGCTCCTGGACTATTCCCAGCGGCATTCGCTGAATGGAAATACAGTTGCTAGTCACTCAGATGATCAGATTGGCTTGCTCTTTAGTGTGCATACGTAGATTGTTCTGCCACATATGGAATCCTTGGCTGCTATCACCGGTCTGCATCATCAACCTGCATCATCCCTCGATAGAGCAAAACACAGAAACGAAAAAGAAAAGATTTTACATGCAGGAGAAGTATTTTCAAACAGAGCCTATCGCATTAAGTAGTTTTCAAAGAGGAAGTGGTAATATCTACAACATGGGAAATTGAACTGTAGTATGGAGTCAATTCGACGAAAAATTACCTATCTAATATTATTTTTACTTCTTCCAACATTTAAATTTACTCATGGACCTGCTAAGATGCGAATTGCCCTGAAAGTTACTTCTCTAATATTCTTATACTCCTTCCTACTTATAAAGAAGTAATTTCTGCTTGCATCATCTGATCGGCTTAATATGTAGAAAAAATTTCCACAGTTCAATCCATTAACTTAATTACCATCTTTTTACTACTCGGATATTCTTTTTACTTCACTAAACATTAAGAATTACTTATAAATCTCTAAGATGTGAATTACCCCCTGAACATTAAAAATATTGTTGGCCATGCTATGGATGGAATAGTTGCGATTGGATTGAAAGTTACTACTAGGCATGGTACTCATGGACACACTAAGACATGAATTACTCCTTATAGAATTTAAAATTACCCATGTCTTGCATAACGATTTCCATTCTGATCAGCTTAATATGTAGAAAAAACGATTTCCATTCTGATCAGCTTAATATGTAGAAAAAATATCCACAGTTCAACAATACATTAACAACTTAATTACCATCAATCCGTCATGTGGTCAGTAGCAGACAGTGCATCAACTGCTCCTTTGGGTAAGTTCAGAAATCAGAACCAGCAATATGCACATTCAGTCTGAAAAGCAAACATCTCTCTGCATCATACAGAGAGCAGTAGTTTACAGCGACTCCCATTGGAAAGCAAACATCTCACTCTGCATCTTTCAAGAGAGTGACAGAAACAATGTGAATAAATCCCCACATCTAGCGTAAAAGATCCCCACTGCCTCCGTAAAGCTATTTTAATAAAAAAATTGATTTGAGCATATCCACATCCCCTAGCTCATCCTAAATCTTAAACGGGTGTGTGAGGATATTAGGAATGGGAAGGCAAAAAAGTACCGAATCAATAGATCCTTTGATGCGTGAAGGGATTGTCCTAGATTGGAAAGCCCTGAGATCCGAAGCAATGCATTCATGAGTAACGGAAAGTTAACAGCCTGTTGATTGATGGCGGGAGGGCATTGCTTACTGCGGATTGGATCGCCGAGGACGCAATCAGCTGCCATCTGTGATGAAGCGGAAGAGCAGGAAAGCAGCGCATGATTTGTCGCCTCGTCGGGTGGATCGAAGGGACGAGCTCCGAAAGGGCCCGACGCGGGGAGGACGGACGGCGGCTGTACAGCTGCGTCCGCAAAATCGCCCCGGCGGCGATGGGAAGCAATCAGTTAGATAGGTTCCACTAACATCGGGGAAAAATAAATCAAATGGCCGTTGCGTGTGGATCTACTTGCCGCAGACACAGAGAGAATAGAAAGACTGATGCTAGGTTGGACTACTCACCAGTGAAGGTTGCAAGGGTGCCGACATCAGTCACATCACCAGCGAAATGCTGGCTGCAGATGCCGCAAGGAGTGGATCGCTGGCAAGCGCCAGGCGTGAAGTAGACTCGTCGCTCACCGTGGGCGATGGGGGAGGGAATCTGAATCTCAGCCATGGCCACCATGAGAGAGAAAAACAAATGGAGAGAACGGGCACGAGTTAATAGGAGTATTGATTAGAGGAGTAAATGCTAGCTTTCCTTTATGGTTTTCATTCCAACATTTACGGACACAAAGCGGCGGCGCTCCGCGGGGCGCGTTGAATATTCAACGCTCTGGCAGCTGAATATACATTACATATATATATATATAATAGTAAACATGCTCGTGCGTTGCTATAGGTACCATATAGTATTTTTAGTTATTTTTATTTATTTATATTGTAAAACAACACTAAACTGGAAAGAAGTTATGCATTTTTTTTTGTTTTTATGAAAGTTTGACCATCTGGTGTGCGTCAGTTTTATTTTGGCTGTGAATTCATCCAAATGTTATAGATTTTTACCTTTCATGTTAATTTGGAGTTTGCACATTTCAACGATAATTTCAGAGCTTTAGTCTGGAACGATGTGAAAAAATTGATTTCAGCTCAATAACTTGATTAAATACTTAGGAGTATGCATGTTGTATCATATCCTGTCACGTATCATCTCTCCAACTCTCTCTCTCTCCGTGCCCAGTTCATTGCTCTTTCGTTACATCGGTTGCAGAACCGGGCTTCTTTTTATTGATGTGCATGAGAGAGGATGTGTGGCCATGGGCCGTGTCCCCGTGTGCTCGCCGCTCGCGTCTCTTGCGGGCCACATGCGCTGCTGGTGCATGGTGTCCTGGTGGGTCCAGAGGCAAGCGCCACCACCGTCCATTCACAGCCTCATCCTCTTTCTCTCTCTCCCTCACGAAGCTAGTTCTTTGCTTGTCGCGGTTCCACAGCCATCAGCCCATACCAGGCTATCACCGAAGCCTTATGCAGCTCAGGGGCGCCTCAGCTCGAGCCCCCCTCCTTCCGTCGAGTTCTTGAGCTCCGTCCACCAGCGCCCGAGATTCCATCTATCCACCTGCCTGCTTTCGACATTGTCGCGCCGCCGTGGGTCACAATCATCGTCGATGTGACAGCAGTAAAGGGATTTGCCGACTCCCCCGTGCTTATCTTCGTCACTATTGGCGCAATCAGAGCTCGTCCTTGACGGCATGGCGCAACCTCATCTCCCTCGTCTCCGACACAGGCTTGCCCTCGCCCTTGGTAGGGCCGTGTCTGTTGCGACAGGCAGCGGTGCAATCGCCTGCGAGCAACACAGCGCTGTGGTGAGCTAACTGCATCAAGGCCGAGCTCGGCGAAGGCGTACTGGCCTGCTGGCATCTCCTCACAATGATTTGGATTTATATATATTGATTTGGTCGATTCGATTTGTGTTCGGGCCGGTGTCCTCCACGTCGCAGACTCTGTCCCTTTGCGCTGCCAGGCAGGCAGGGTCAATCATGAGCAAGAAGGGAGGGACTGGAGAGAGAGATAGAGAGTGCTGCAGGCGGCGAGGCTCGTGGACGGGGGGAGCGGAAGGAGCAGGATGAAGAAGGGAGGTGGCGCTCCCGTGGACGGAGACAGACCTGGGCGGGAGTGGTGAAAGGGAAACCGACACAGCTACGACCGTTGTATCTAAAAAAGTCTGACTGTCCGTGGGGCCACGTCCGTACGACGGACGAAA
This sequence comes from Digitaria exilis, assembly GCA_015342445.1. Lineage (NCBI taxonomy): Eukaryota > Viridiplantae > Streptophyta > Magnoliopsida > Poales > Poaceae > Digitaria > Digitaria exilis. Next base: position 72,868 of record JACEFO010000197.1, on the reverse strand, counting down.
AAAAGTGAGCAGAAACCTTACGTACTTCAGGAGTAGGTATATATATATATATATATGTACTAGCACCCATGCCCGTGCGTTGCTACGGGTTATGGATGAATACAATAAGTCACTTTATATCAATAAATAAGATTTTTTAAGAAATATGATGTATTTTATATTGTGTACCTTTCATATAATTTTTTATGTGCCTTTCATATTTTTTTGAGCACCTAAAGGAGTAATAATTATGATTTTGTCACTATGATTTAAGGATGGTTCTCTACTTAGGAAGAAGACGATAGAAAATACAGTTGTTCCATGTTCTTTCTATATTTTACAAACTTAGAATTGTAATTATAAGATATGGACACTCAAAATAAAAGAAATGTAATTATACGCGTTAACAATATTGGATTTGATGTATCTCCTTAGATAGTAGATAAATTATACAAAATAAACTTGGGCTATAATCTATTTAGTCTTTTGGTCCTTTATAGACCGGTTCCGTCAAAAAATAATTTGATTGCAACACAACATAATTTATAGAACATGGGCATAAAACTTGATAGTTTCACACAAGTTGATAGTTTCGAATCTAAATGATAATGTTTTCACAAATTATGCAATGCGCAACACTTGATTTAGTTTATTAATTAATATTTTTGGTAATACATAAAGCTTAATACCTACTAATATTTGTTTCTCAAATTGCTAAAAGAAAAAAAATCAAATCAGAGCATGTCTTACTCTTACGGTCTATCCGTCTCTTTTGCAATGCTCTCTCTGTTGCAGTGATGCTTACTCTGTCTCTGTTATCCACTCCGATCTTCAAGCAGCAGCTCCAAGCTCCAGCGAAATCCACCTCCCACGCGATCCTGGCTCGCTTATTCTTGTTTAGCCTTGCTCCGGTTCATCCAGCTCCTACATCATTTAGCCTGGATTCGTGGTTCTCAGTCCCATTCCCTCCGTTCCGTTTCCGGTTTTTCCTCCCGTCATTGCCGCACCTGCCCCTATTCACGATCCTCGCGACGCAGAGGTCTCTGCCGGCGCAGTGTCACTGCAGCCCCGACCCCGTGACGCCCCAGTGAGGTCCTAGTCCACGGTTCCACCACAAGTCATCTTTTCCCCTGGAACGGAGGTCACCGCCATCGCAAAGGTTGCCGCTGCGCTTCGCTCGGATTGACTCTTCTGCGGCGGGGGAGGGCCCAGCCAGGGGCGGGAGGGAGGCGAGATGGAGAGGTGTAGGACCGTGGGAGGAGGCGATGGTAGAGGCGCAACGTCTGCTGCTGCCTTCTGGTTGACGGAGAGGTGTCCGACGGGGAGGGACTGGGCGACACCATGGCCGCCGCCGAGACGGAGAAGAGGCTGGCGATGGTTTCAGTTCGCTCACCAGCTTACATATGGGCTGGGCTGCGGATGCTACGGCTCAACAGAAATTTGGCCTTAGCCCACGACGGACGAAAAAAATAGGGCAGAAACCTTACGTGTTTATCCAAACAGGCCCTCAGGGTTAAGAGAAATAAAGTATGTGATAGATTAGATTGTGATCCCCTTGATCATCCATACCTCTTTATATGTATACAAGGACACATGTCCGTGCGTTGCTACTGGCGAGTGCCAAGATATTGTTACTCAAGTAGATTCCGTTGGAAAGCGTATTTTGTGAGAGGGGATAAATATGAAAGTTATAATAAATAGTGAATTTGAGGAAATTTTTTGGCCAAAGCTGATCATTCTTCCAATCCATTCCCCATTAATTTTTGACAGGTGGTAACTGCTTGATGTCGAATGATCTCATATGTCACGTGATGACAGGAGCCATGGAAGATCTCCCGCGATTATATGAGCCATGATTGTATTGTTTTTTTTAAAACGATTTCATTGCATCGTGTATTTAATAGATAGAATTTGGTTTTGTGTTTCTAGTGAGCTAGGTCCTCGTTATCTTAGACTTTGAGTTTTTTACCCTCAAGAAATGAGAAAACCGAGGCACCGAACTCGTACGAACACGTCAGTGTCGCCTTCTCCACAACCTGCATCACCATTGCGATTTTGGCCCACCAAAATGACTTGGCCTACCTCTGTAGCTCGGCCCAGCAACTCTTGCCCTATTCTTTCGTTGACCGACCATGCACGCCGCCTCCTCCCACATCCCCAGTAGCTGTGCTCGGCGGCGGCGGCATTCGCGTCGCAGGCAGGCGGGCGGGGCTCGACACCTTGGCGGCTCCTACTACGCACACGCAGCTAGCTGATGGGCGCCCGTATAGGCGTGCTAGCTGCGGGGCGACGGGGCATGGGCGCATGGCTGCAGCCTGCGGCCACCACGACAAGTGAGCAGCGTTAGTCTCGTTTGCTTATTCCCCATCCATGTTTGCATCTTTGCCATCCGTGGTTGATTGCTCGTTCGATTTGCTTATTCCCGTTCTTTGCTTGCTTGATTTTGGATGATGCGTGGTGTTTCAGACTTTCAGTACTGAAGAGGATGATGATTGGGAGCTGACTTTGGAAGCGGAAGGGAGACAACGGTATGAGTTCGGATTCAGACTTGTCACCATGTTTTGGAAGAGTTTGATTTGGATTTCGACCGATCCGATTCAACTTTCTCTTGTCCAAAGCTTTTTGGGGTTGTGCCTGCGCCTCCATTGCCCAGTATCGGACTCACATATTTTGACTGACAGGCGGGGCCCTGCTGTCCGTACGACGGACGAAAAAAAGAGGGCAGAAACCTTATGTGCTTTAGGAGTAGGTAAAGATATGTATGTGATAAATCCTTTCTACACGTGCGTGTAGCTACTCCATAATTTTTCTATATGGATATATATCTCCTGGGTGTTCAAAATTTCAAATAGCAAACAATTTTTTTGACTGTCTAAATTATTAATTCACGTCACAAAATTAAGTAGTAGCACTACTGCCCTTCCCCTAGTTTCTTTCGGGAGGGAGGAGAGCTGGCCCAGTTTAGCTCCACAACCCAATGTACATTGGAGAGCCTGTTTTGTAGGGGCATTTTCTATTTTCTGAACACATACTTGTTAAGGACTATATATACACTATTTTTTGTCAAAAAAAAATAATGGGTATTCAGCTGAATACCAAACGAATACATGTGGGGCCGCCCTTGGCCTTAACAACAAACCAAGCTAGCAACTTCAATTCAGACCATATATCATCAACCCAATTAACTCTTAGCGAAACGACTTGCATGTCAATACTTATCCACAGAAGCAATGTTTATTACTATCAACACCATCATCGATGATGGATCTTCAGAGCTGTTGAGAGGGCGCGCCGAGGCACATGCGTTTCGTAAACTGTCAGCCACCACCGTCAAGCTCGACCACGCGGACCAAACAAAGAGGGGGAACAAGAACAGCCACGTCGTGAACTCGTGGTTAATTATTAGGCCGTGGTGTTGTTCGATGGGGTGGTCGTCGTCGTCTCAGGAGTAGCTGGTCCACTACTGGTGCTGCTTGTCATGTTGAGGCAGTGGCAGCTGATGAAGGTCCCGGCGATGCACGGCTGTTGCTGTCCGCCGCCGAACATCGTCGTGTAGGTCTGGTAGATGGCCAGCACCAAACCGAATCCAAGGATCAGCATCCATGCCAACGTCCATGGGTGAGGGCCAGCAGGACCAGGTGGACTACCGCCGCCGCTGCAGAGGCTAGGCGCGACGACTCGGTACAACCCCGTCGGTGGCAAGCACGAAGGCTTCGTTGCCGTTGTCCTCGCCCCAGGATAGCACCCGGCCGCCAACGCCAATGCCGTCGCCGCCGGGGCAGGGAAGGGGCGTCCTCCTCGAGCACTTGATGTCAGGGATGGGGCTCGAGCTGTACAGCCCACCGCTCCCCGGCGTCTCCATGGCGGCCAATGCGACCGAGCCGTAAATGTAGAGGTACCTGCGAATGCGTGCAGCATGCATGCGCATCGATATCACGTACGTACGGGAAATTAAAGGTAAACTTGGTTGGAGCATTACTGGAGCAGGACATGCATGGTCAGAGTGTATGCATGTTTTGTAGTACCTTCCTACCAACGAGGGATCCGCTGACCCTCGGTAGACGAGGCCGCCGACCATGGACGGTGCCACGGCGTCTGCGGGGCGGCGGCCATGGCTGATGATGATGGAGCCGGCCGCCTCATCAGCCGAGGAACCGCCGTGCTTTCCAGCTTTGCTGGAGATCAAACATACCTGCTCGTACTGCAGGTTCAATTCGCATGAATGTTCAGATCCAGATCGATATCATGGCCTGGCTTGAATAACAACGAACGTGTATATGTGTTGTCGTATACCTCATCGACGTTGGCGCAATACAAGTCCGAAGGCCTCTGCGAATCGAAGCTGCATCCCCTGGGGCTGCTCAAAGCCAGACCCATGGCGACAATCTCGAGCTGCTCCGTATTAGGAGTGGAAGAACTGTCGACGTCGAACCTAACGATTTTGCCATAATAAGGACCCTTGGACAGATCTCTGACGCCTCCGCCATGGCCGACGATGAGGTGGAGGTAGTAGCTATCAGCATCCATGGGTGGAAACAGAATCTGACCTCCATTCTGCTGGTATGATGAGGGCAAGCCCATGGTGAATACCCTCCTGACTTCGGATGGATATGCGTGAGTCGCCTAACAAATAAAACAAAAAAAAAGTAGTTAGGCTCAAAACAAGTTAATAATGGAGAACATTTTTACGACCATTGAAGTCGTAAAGGGCGTGTACAAACAAGAAGACATTTTACCATGGAATAATCACCCGGTTCTCCTTCTGCACAGAACTCGGCGACCACAAGCTGGTACAGGCACGGCAAACCATTATTGCCAGCACCAGCCGAGCAGGTGCCAGCGGAGCCACATGTCGGCGAGGCGCTCTCGCAGGTGTAGGAGACGAAGAACCTGCCGCTGGTGGCGAACTCCCGGTGGAAGGCGATGCCCATGAGCCCTAGACCAAGGTCCGCGTCGTGGTGGACTCGTCCCGCGAGGTCCAGGAACGGCCTGGCCCCGTCGTCGTGGAGGCGCAAGGCAGCTCCGGATCCCTGCGAGGCTAGCAGGACCCTGCCGTCCCGAGTTGCCAAGAACAGCCGGCCGGAACCGTCCGGGTGCGCGACCATGGTCTGGTAGGACCCGGCGGCGACCATCTCGAGGCACATGGTTTCCTGCTGCGGCTGCTCGGAAGATGGTGTAGTGGAACCGCAGTGGAGAGGGACCCAGGACGACCCGGCCATGTTCGTCGTTGGGTCATTGTTGGAAGGCTGGGTTGAAAACCACGGGGTACACTTCTCCTGCATGATCGCATGTTACGTTACGTAGCACATACTGACAAGAGCCAACTTTGAAAAGCATAACACTCTTTTTATTACAGTATTATCATTATTTTTTTACTCTAGGGCTCTAAGGCTGTTGGTGTTGAGAGGGTTAGATTACTGGATTGTACCGGTACGCTAGCTGGTCCATGTACCTGCTTTCTGTTATACTTTTTTTTAAAAAAAAAAATTGCACTTTCTTTCTGTGAAGCGGTGCAAGAATGTTATGTTTTAATTTAGCATGCCAAGAAGGCAAAGATTAGCCACGTACGGCCCAGAACTTGAGAGTGCATGGATGTGATCAGCATACACAAATGAAAACGTACGAGAAGTTATCCATTATTGTACATTTGGAGCAAACACATAATATAGTCAGAATGCATCGTGCATGCTTCAGTTAGCTTATGAACATGTAGATTTGCATTTCATAATTAAATTAAACCTTTGATCACCGAAATGGCTCGAAGTGGTGTTTGGTTTAGTCAGGAGAATGCAGTATTACTCCTTTAATAACCTGAATATTGGCTTGGGAATATATAATAACAACCCAAATTCCTTTTAAGGAAGGCGTTCAAATAAATTTGTGTTTCAACCAAAAGAGCATGGCAAATTCAGTCTTTTCTATTCCACGCATGAAGACTATATACCTAACGCGTGAAACCAGCTCATCCTCATATACACTCCTTTTTTTAAAAAAAGAAATGCCACCCCTCGCATGTCCCCGTACTAGTTTACAACCACGTAGGAGTACCTCGCAACTGCAGCTTGGAAGTAATAATAACAGTTTGAAGTGCTGCATTGCTCTCTTCTCACACAGACAACGGTCGCCACCGCCACTGGTCACACTGCTAGCTCTCTCTCCCAGTCCCAGATTCACGAATACTCAAACCACAGGTAACCTCCCGGCCTAGCTGCCCCCATTGCCCTATACTTGAGGTTTAGGCTGAACAATGCAAGTGTGCGCCCTAAAGGCCGCCGGACAACGCGCACACACTGCACGCATGCAAATAAGGGGGTATATATAGACGAACGTACAGCGCAAGTGGTGGCCTTGACGGCGGCAGCACAGACGGGATCGGAGATATTCATAGCGACGAAGTGGTCCCTCAGCGCCGCGTCGGCGGCGGCGTCGCAGCAGCTCAGCCCGCTGAAGCCGCAGAAGCTCAGCGTCTCTCCCAGCACCACCGGCGTCGCCCCTGCAAATTAAGCAAACGACATGCATTAGATACAGCTAGCAGAGGAGAAGAGAGGACAGAAGACATCGATCATCAAGAGGCGCTGAAGCATGCAGCTATATATATATATATATATATATATATATATATATATAATATATATATATATATATATATATATATATATATATATATATATATATATATATATATATATATATATATATATAGAGGCGCGCGCGCACATGTACACTCACCACCAGATCCAGCGCACGCCGGGAATGGAGTAGCGGACGCAGCAGATACTACCGGCAGGACCCGAGATGAGGCAGCACACGAGAGCGCGATCGTCGCTGGCAGGACCCACGAGCCAATCTTCGTTAGCAGCCTCGTGCCCCACCATAATCCGGCCATGGAGCGGCAGCGCATGTATGAGCGAGCTTGCTTCCCGACTTATTAGGGCCTTGGTGGTGGCTTCAACAGTAATGGGGTAGAACCTTTTTATACACAGCAACATGCATGCCTCGAGAGAAAATAATATATTGCTGCATATTATTGCTACATACCCACTCCGTCTCAAAAGACCGTTGCTGTAGACCCGACCACGCGTGAACTAAAGCTCCAAGTTTTGGAGAGCTCTCATGAACCTTGGTCTCACATTGGACAGTGCAATTTTGGTGGGCCCATGTGGGACCCATATCCTGTTTAGGTCGGACCTAAGCGGGACCCACATGTGTTCGGGTGGGACCCATGCGGGACCCGCACAAATCTGTAGATGGGACCCACGAAGTTCGGTGGGGCCCACATAGTAGGACCAAGTAAAGTAACAATTTTTATTATATTGCTATTTCAAGTGAAAATGTTTTGTGTAGACGAGCATCGACCTTGTTACCTTCAAGGGGGCCGGACCTCCCGCTGTGATAACAACAAAAATATTATATAGGCCCTCCTGTCGTGATAACACCTCTTAAATCCCTCTAACAATCCTCAATATTAACTTTACTGAATACAGTTGAAGGAAGCTTCCTACAAGTTCCTATTGCCCATTTGAGTTTTCATATTCATCCCCCCTCACAGAATACGCTTTCCATGATACTATTCATCTAAAATTATTTTTCTCTCCCACCCAACTAAACACAGAGATCCCCTGCTTATTGGGTGGACTGACTCTGGCCACTAGAAACGACGAGGGCCTAGGAGGCTAGGACAACTAGGACGAAACTTCATGCTCCTAGCTAGGAAGTTGCAACCCTAGCCGTCTGCCTTAGGGTGTGTTTAGATTGGGTAAAGATTCACCGAAAATATACTGTTCACCAAAAAATACTGTAGATGAATAGTGTTCTGTGAGTAGAAGGGGTGGGATGAATAGTGAAAAGTTGGATAAATAGTGAAAAGTTGGGGAATCTTTTGGGAGCTAAACGGGGCCTTAATTTAACCCTAATAACTGGTACTAGTTAGTAATTTAAAATGCTCTTAAGCGAATAAAGCGAAGGTAATTAATGCCACCCGGCCGACCTCCTGACAAAGAACAATATGAATTCTAGCGGGCCCGCTAAAAGGGCATGTTTAAAAGGAAAAGCTGTTCCGGTCGAGCGCTCCATGCTAGGTCTAGGAATTTTTATGCTTCCTAGCTCAGAAAAAAAGGAGGGCGATATTATAATATTAATTTGAGCTGGGCAGTGAAGCTCCGAGCGGCTCTACTAGCTCTCAGCTGCCGGTTACATATGTATGCCATTGCCATGCAACGCGGTGGTGCTCAACACCGTACCGTGTGCGCGTAGATGTCCATGCGTTATGCTGAGATCGGTCTCGCTCAACCCATACACCCCCCACCTGGGTCAATGGCATTTCTTCAGATCAATCGCCAAAAGTGCCTTTGTTTGTCTCCTTCAACTTTCTTATTAGTCTCTCGGTATTGACTAGTAATTTAGCAGCTAGTAGGAGAGGTGCTTACGAGAGAGATCCCTACGGACAAGAAAATAATTCAAGTAAGGCCCTGCTGTTCAGATTCCCTAATTTTACACTATTCATTCTAACTTTCTACTATTCATTCTAAACTTTCCACTATTCCTCCCTCACAAAACACGTTTGCAACAAATGCTACAGTGTTTTTCTGATACTACAGTGTTTTTTCGTACAATCTAAACACTCCCTAAGTAAACAAGCAGCTAGTTAGCGTGCGAAACTCTTTACCTCAAGGTTAAAATTGTTTGAGATCAGACACTATATCTTGAAGCGGGCAAAAAAACAAAGAATCCGTGATATGCATAGAATCCAAACTCTGCATGTTAGTGTACTTTAGCGAGCTAGGGTACACACCACGTTGACACGATATGGCCAAAACTGTATGTTATGTAATGCTAGTTGCATCCTGGCAGCGTCAATTGTACGCTAAGTAGGCCACCTAACATGCATGGACGAATCTCGTAGTCGAAAGGGGATAGGATAGAATAGCATGCATCGTGGACTAGGCCTGCCCACGCCATGACAAGGACTCGTGGCGGCTCTCCAAGATACTGGATTCCCGTGGCCGACAAGGGGCAACGCCATGGCGGGGTGGGACGAATCCAAGGCCAGCCGTGACGCGCGCGGCACGCGGAATCGCGAGGGCACAGGTGTCGTTGTGACGGCGGCAGCGTGGTGGAGTCGGTGTTTTTTTTTTTTTTTTTTAGGGGAGAATGGAATACAGGTGATGCGCGCAGAATATGCCTTGGGCAGCCCATGCCCGCATGACACACCCGGTTGCTGAGCTGGATTCAGTGACAACAAGCCTGGTTAGTTGGGTGCCAAATTCTTATTACGCCAACATTTTGGCTAGGTAAAAGTAGCTAGAAATTTTTTACCATCACTTGATTTGCTACGAAGAGCTGCCTATACCTCACATTTAGCTACCAAGGGCGGTGCGGCACGAGCCCGGGGGCAATGTCCGCCGCCGTCTGTGCGCTGACACACGACCATGTCGAGTTGTACTTCGACGATGGTGGGAGGTTGGGGTTCAACCAGACGGATTACGCTACGCTGCGGCACTGGGAAGGGACGGTAGCGCGGCGGCAAGCTGCAGTTTCCAAGAATAAGACAATTCGACGAGGGACCAGACCAACCAGCTCGTTAAAATCTTCGACGACGACGACGACGTACTCGGCGTGCCGCGCGCGAGGTTGTAGCCATGGCTAGCAAGTCGAGGTCAATAACCGTATCTTTCGTCCATGGTTCTGTGAGCGCGTGTCGGCGTGTTTGGGAGGTTAAAAATAGGCATGTCTATTTGTCAAGTGGGTTACATTTAGGGTATGTTTGGTATGGCATAGGACGGAACGGAGCGGCTCCATCCTCGGCATTGGTTGGTTGAAGAGCACGGGATGCTGGAGGGATTCCAGAGAAGCGAATATTCGGAGGAGATTCGGGAGGAGCTCGTGCCCAAAAAATCGACCGAACGAGCTCGTCCACTTCTTCTCCGTCGGCACCGTCTTCCTCTCGCACGTCCACGTCCTGCTCGTGCGATGCGCCGAGTCTTCTTCGCCTGCGTCGAAGCTGTGTCCCAAAATCGAAGCTCTTCGTACAGCTCGTCGGGGGCACGGCGGTGGTCGATGGGCAGGCCCCTCCCATCCTCTTTCCCCTCCGGCGGAGATGTACAGTTCGCATAGTCACAAGCAAGCCGGCATCTCATCACGGAGATGCAACCTGCAGTTGAACTGAGCATTAGCAAATCAAATGCAGCTCACTGCGACGAACGGTGGGGGCATAAGAAAGAAGCAACGGCTTTTGCTTTCGGTGGCACCGGCAAGGTCGCAGCCTCGCAGGCGAGGCGGCCGGAAACAGCGGTGGGGGACGACACACCAGCAACTGACGAGGTCACGAGTTTGGTGGCGGTGCTCTTCAGGCCAGCGGCAGTGATGAATGGATAAGTTAGAATAGAAGGGAAGGGTGGGCAGTAGGTAGACGACTGACACGTAGGCTGTAACGTCCCGCCACTCCGGGCCGCCTGTCTACCTGACAGCTGTTTAGAACCCTAAAAATGCTCTCACAGACCAACACATGTCTTTTTCTGCGCACTTTGTCCTCACTCAAGCGTACCCGGGAAGGACTTCCCGATCGGTCACCCATCCCGAAATTGCTCCGGGCCAAGCACGATTAACCTTAGAGTTCTTTCACGATGAGCTCACAGAAAAGAAGTTGCAACTTATTGGTATGAGTATTCTTATCAATCATATTAAGCCCTGGGCTGGGGTGTTACACAGGCCCCACGTAACGGTGACCGATAGAAGCTGGTACCCAATGCATTCATCCCTGAAACCAAACAAAGAATAAAATCGTTACATCCTCCAAACAAACACGTATGATAGAATCATTCCATCCCTTAAAATTAGAACGGAACCATCCCATCCTACATAGCTCTTCAACCAAACACACCCTTAGCTTGATGTAAGCCACCATCTTTTTGAGTGACTTAGATTTAGCTATATGTCTCTTGCCTAGACGTTGGATGAGTATCCCTGAAAAGTAGATGTGGCCGTTGAACCCTATTGGGTTCATTTTATGGGGTGTTTAGATGGTGAAAGTTGGGGGTAACTTTACTGTAGCAAAATTTTACTGTAACAATAAATAGTAGGGGAATCACGATTTTTAATGCACCGGTGTGATGGAGGAATAGTGAACTAAACACCCCTTTAGTTAACGGGTCTGATCGTACTGTTGCTATGCCCGTTAGCAAGATTTTTGTACTGTTTTTGGGCTATCTGTTGACCTTTTGACATGTTGTGTCTGTTGAAAGCCCACAACAACTGTTCTGCCCACGACAGCCCAAAACAAATTAAGCCCAACACTGATTTAAATTTACAAATAAAAAAAGTATTTTCACATACCACTTTTAAAAATTATATATGTGTACATTTTTTTAGAAACCTGAAAAAGTACCATGATACACGCATGGTGTAGATGCATGCAGGTATAAGAAAAAAAGTCATCTTATATCTATATATTTCGCTAGGCAAATTAATTTTACTACGAACGATATGCATACATAGGTAGAGCGACTCTATGTGGGTAGCCAAGGAGTAAAATATCCCCAAAGAAGTAGCTATAGATAGAGCTCTTGAATATTAGCTATCAACGTGTCCGAACCATGACCATTTCTTTTAGGTTTGATCTCTAGCCTAACCAAACTCGTTTGGAACTAAAGGCTATGTTGTTGATGATGATAAAAAAATCATAATGAGGAATTTGTTTCGGCCGTGGCAACTATAATCCCGAGATCAGAAGACCTATTCATGATTAGTAACCATTGGTAGAGATAATTTAAGGGAAAAATATCTATTAGGAAAATTTCTCTGTTATAGCAACATAGTTGTTGACATTTATCAAAGGGGTCACTAAATTTTACATTCAGCACAATGGACAAACACATAAAACCTCCTTCTAGATTTCTCTTTCATTACATTCCTCTTGTATAGCTATTGGTTTCCTCCGTTCCTGATTTTACCACTCTGTTTTCCCCTATTCAGAGTATGTAGTAAACTTCAATAATTATTCAAATACTTTTGCGTGAATCGAACCCCATCATGCACAATCACGTCCTTTGTCCAAATGCACGCGTGCTACTCATTCCTGATGGTGGCGTACCCCTCCAAACAAATTCTGGTGACAAGAAACCGCGAACAAAGCGATGGTGCCAGAACGGTTTGCTCACGCTTATCTGCCCTCCGCCGGATAGCATCGTGCAGACCAAATAGAAGGCAAATACCAGAGCAAATATCCCCAGAGACATCACCCAGCCATGCCGCTGCGGTGACAGGGCAGGGGGGTGCTCCTGGAGCAACTCACGCTGGGGACCTGCGAGGAGGCATAGTGCTCGTTGCTCCCGCTCCCCAGGGGCTGCACATGTGTCCACACACCTTAGGCATAAATGTACAGGTATCTACAATCAAGCATATAACACAATCAGACATGGGAGTGCCATATATCAACAAAATTATGCCCATTATCACTTATTGGCAGACATAGCAGAAGTTGAATGCAGTATGTCTCCGTACCTTCCGTACAGCGAGGGGTCAGCAGATCCACGGTACATGAGACCACCACGATAGATGGCATACTGCCATCCATGGGATGGCCATGGTTGATGAAGAGCGAGGCATCTGCCTTGGAGGGGCTGCCGTGATTTCCACCATTGGTGATAAGATACACCCGTTCCTGGTAGTGCTGCATGGAAATTTTTCAGGAAAAGTGGGGTTAAGCCTATGAGCCAGATCATCATATCTCGAATGGCATCATGAGAAAGATATAGATAAATGTACCTTGTCGACATCCGCACAATAGAGGTGCAATGGCCTGTCAACATCAAAGCTGCACCCGCTTGGGTTGTTCACACCCATGGAGAATATCTCTGGTTTTCCCATCTTTGGAGTTCCATGGCTGCCTCCTGATGAGAAACATACCCATGATGAGACATCAGAAGACTAAACAGTAAAAATGCCACATAATAAATATACGAACTTTCTGCACCTATACGTACCTTTCAGCATCCTGTCTACATCAAACCTCAGGATTTTGCCCAAGAATGACCTTCCGTTCTTTGAGAAATCACCATGCCCAGTGATGAGGTAGAGGTATCCGTCACTACCACTGGGCCGGAATAGAATCTGGCCATGATGCCTTTGGTATGAATACAACCTTTGTGGGTGGAGCAAACCCATGGCCAAAATCCTTCTCACCTCAGATGGATCAGCACGAGTCGCCTAGCAAACAGACCAGCAGTATTAATTACAAATCTTGAACATGAGCATTAGGTAATAACAGAATCTTCAGGTTTCCCTACTCGAAAACCAAGAATCCATCTCATGGGATTAGGAATAATAATCAGAGAACTATAAAGGGAATGTGGTTACCTTAGAATAGTTCGGACTACCTTTCGCAGAGAACTCGGCAACGATGAGCTGGTACCTGCATGACAAGGAACTGTTTCCAGGAGCAGCAACCCAGCACCTAACGGCACTGCAGCCTGGCGAGGTGCTGCAGTCACAGCTGTAGGAGACAAAGAACCGGCCATTAGTGGCGAAGTCTGGGTGAAACGCGATGCCCAGCAGCCCAAGCATTCGATCTGTGAGGTCAAGGAAAGGGTGACTCGAGATCCTCGTCTAGGCATTGAGGCCAAAAAGATCTTGCCCTCCTGGCTGGACAAGAACACTCGGCCTGAGCTGTCTGGGTGCGGAACCATGGCTCTGTAGGAGCCTGAGCTGATCTTCTCCAAGCACATGGTATTCTGCCCCTGCCGTGATCTGCTGGTAGTGGCAATGACAGGGTGGTGCTGGACAGGGGTAGACGAAGCAGTAGAAGCACAGAGTTGAGAAATTGCGAGCTTTGTTGTCATCGTCAGGTCAACAGTGTTGAACAGCACAAACGAGAGAGATGGGATACATTTCTGTAACAGAAGTGTTTCAAATTCCATTAGATACTCTGAACACCTTCTCACCATACGAACAAAAATGAACTCCAACAAACTCTGATACACAACATGAGCACATAAATATTTCTGTGAATGCTGTATTTTATACAGACTCATCTACATAAGCTGAGTGGAAACAAATTCATTGATGCTGAGGTAACAAGTTAATGGGAATATTCATTTAAACTTTACAAGTATCATAGCATCTTGCGTTGTTAATGAAAAGAGGTCAAATTAAAAGTCTACAAATGTCCCTGCTGCCCACAACATGCGCCAGTAAGATTTGTGCAAACGGTGCACTGATTTGCATAAGCTGATTGAAACAAATTCATAGATGTGTTGAAGTAAAGTTAATGGAAATATAAATTAAATTTTGCATAAAGCACCACATTATGCATAGTTAATGGGGGAAAATGATAATTAAAGTCTGCAAATGTCCCTGCCGCCCGCACCATGCATCCATCCACCAGCCGTGGTAGCACACCTCGCCTTGCCACCACTGCCATCGTCGTCCCTACGCAGACAAACCAAGCAATGGAGAGACCTCTATCTAACCCTAACCATGCCATTGATAATCTTCCGCCACCATGGACTCACCCATCAACCGAACAAGGATCCTAATATTCCTCTTTTTTATTTTTTAGATAGAAAAAGATCGCTGGACACCACCACTACGGCAACATACTGAGCCACATCACCCAGCCGTACCAAAGGATTTTCACTACAAACCTAATAAATCATGTCTATCTTTTTGTTTTTTTTTCTGCAGGTAAAGAAAACAAATGCGAGCTTGAAAAAAAGAAACCACCTCAAGATCTGAACAGCCACCGTTGGCCCCTCGAAGCGGCTCGTGAGCCGTCGGTTGGAATGTTAGCGAATAATGAAAAACAAGATCGAACACGAGACACGATTTTAACGTGGAAAACCCTTGCGGGAAAAAACCACGGGCGCCAGCGAGAGCCAGCAAGAACTTCACTATGTGGAGGAGTCAGGTTACAACGCCATCACGGCGGCTTACAAGAATAAAAATAGATAACTAGGTGGACACCCCAGTAGCGAGCTAGGCTAAATGAGCCTTTGACTTGCGATGAAATTAGATCACAACTCATCAAACTTGTTTGACGAGATTTTGTTCATCAAATATCTAAAAAGCAATGACAACATGTCCCAATGCAAGATTACGTATGATATCAAGAAGCAAGAAAATAAGAAGCTAGGAAATGCACTAGCTTTTTTAATCAAGTGACAGCCACAGAGATGGCGTCTTGTTGCCTGAACAAAATCAATAGACATGTATACACTCCATGTGCATATAGGAGGCAACAAAAAAAGAAAGACTTGCATGGGCTTCACGTATACGAGCACGTCTGTATATAGCTTGATGGAAACACCATTAGCTCACGTGACAGCCAATATACATGCATTGCGTCCGTACATGCACGTTCATGTATGTGATCGTGAGGGCCATATCCACTAGTGCAGGCGCCCATGCATTATACACGTATGAGTCCTCTATGATACGTATGGTCATACATACGAAGATACGGCCGGGCCCACGGGACAGCTGGCGTAGTTTACAGGGTCTGGTGGCCGCGGAATACTCTAGAAGCCCCTTGGCTCTGTATCCTCGTCACTGAGCGGCTGTTATGATTTTCATTAACTTCGTATCCTTGAAGCCGGATATATGTGCGTGATTACCTATACGTCCAGTTGGGGTTTGTTTGATTAGCCCCACGTTACAGCGAGATGTGGCCGCCAGGGTGATTGGCTGATCGCGGATAGCTATCCCCTCCCTTGTTACAATTGAGGATAAACATTGCTTATCTTAACTAACAGATGGCGGCTCTAACAAACACAAGGTTACGCGGACGAGAAATGAGAATCCTGGAGCCTGCGGCCTGGGTAGTTGCCTATATAAGGCCCTCACGTACTCGTGCAGGGGGGGCCTTTTTCCATCTACGCCGGCGGAGGGAGAGCCTCCAGGCTAGCCCCGCGCGCCATGGCCACCTGCAGGCCGGCGGCGCCCGGCCTCCACGTGTGTGTCGTCACCAACCACCGTCCACCGCCGCGGCCGGAGCCAGCGGTCACCTGATCTTTTCCCTCGAGGAGAGGAGCCACCAGGGGATGCCATCTGCAGGGCTGCACCACGGAGGGCTGATCCACCAGAGGAGGCCAGCGCATAGGAGAGGAGGCAGGCGGCAGTGGCCGCATGGCCGAGCTCGGCGCCGGCGATGATTGGGACGGTGGCACCGGCGAGCTACAGGTCCTTCGTCGTCACCGTGACCTGGAAGCCGTCGTGCATCTCCATCAAGCGCTCTCCACGACTATCATCGTTCCCGCGTCTACTGCTGCAGGCGCTGCCGAGTCCATCTACAGGCTGATCTTTGCCCGGAGGAGCCACTATAATGGAGGAGCAGGAGGTCCGGCGCAGCGCATTGAAGCCGCACCATCCGACGAGAACTCTGTCGGAGCCCGAGGCCGCGGCCGGAGCCACGATCACCACGAGAGGAGATCGAGATGACCTGCGCATCATCCGTTGGTGAGCGCATTTAATGATTTTCTTTTCAGCCACATGCATGGTCGGATGAGGGCTTGGGCTGCACCTCACCGGAGACGAGATCGCCATGTTCAAGATGTGGCGGCCATCCACAGAGGCGCCACGTGCCAGATCACAATAACCTCCCCGACTGTTGACGTGAAGCCGGTGAGCTTCGCCGTCCGCTGTCGACGAGAAGCCAGCGAGCACATCGAGCGAGGCGCGGAAGAAGCCATGGCTCCTCTCTTAGTCTCCGACGGTGCAGGTTGATGCGCCGGAAGCCAAGCCTCGAAAACAACAGCGCAGCGATGCCGATGACCGTTGACGCCGCCGACGGTGTCGGGATGCTGACGGAAGAGTTGGCGCCATGGAGTGGCCGGTGGCACCTCCACGTGCTGCCGTGAAGCCGGCGCTCACCAAGATGCAAACCGAGACGTACATGCTGCATCTCGTGGAGCAACGCGGCCATGTCGCCATGCACATACGTGCATGTACATGTAGCACGTGCTCTGATCATCAGCCAATTAGGAGATGGAGGAGAAGGAAAAAAAGGCTATCATGAAGCTGTCCGTGTTTCCTCGTCGAGACACCGATCGTCATTTCGACCTCGACGGCTACTACTATCTCTACCTCCCTCGGCTACCTCGATGGCTGCCACGACTTCAGCAGCTAATTCGACGCTGATCGCTACCACTAACTGAACCTCAGCACGTCCATGACCCCAATGGCTACCTCGACAGCAACTGCTACCACGACCAGCTTCGCGACACCTTCACGGGCCGACGAGGCCTTCTTCTTCGACAATCGCCGACAAACACCTCGACTATCAAGCTGCCACGACGTCGACTCAGTCACAAGCTACACGTAAAAAATGCATCTATTACGACTACTACCACGACTTCACGTCGTTCGAGACCAACGAGACCGGACAACACGGGCAGCGCTGCTGACCTTTCAGCCCATGGACACCGACGAGGCCATGGATCATGCCGACGCCCATCCTCTACACCATCACGCCGTTCGTGACCGACGAGGCCGGGCGACGTGGGTGTAGCGATCTTACCCGAGAAATGGGCCCACTTAAGTATATTTCACCTTCCGTTGGTGCTAATACACGAAAATGTTCCCAAGTGCGGATACGACCGTCGAGTCGAGCTCGACTAACTGCAACTGAAGATCGTCCGTTCATACGCTCACTCGAAGGTGAGTTCCAAAGATCACATCATTCCACAATTCAAATTACAACAAGTCTCAGAGTTATTACAACCAAATTGAAATGATAAATAAAATAGTTCGAGCTCATGCAGCGGAAAGTAAACGAGATACTAGCGACAATCCATAGTATCGTCACGATGAAGTCAACCGTGACGCTACTCCTCACGATCCTCGGAAGAGGTCGGCTCCCACTCGATGCTGTAACCAGGAGGAAGCTGGGAGGCCCAAGCCATAGAGGCAGCTACCTCCTGAGGGGACGGTCCTGAAAATTTAGCCACAAGCAAGACTGAGTATACTAGTTATACTCAACAAGACTTACCCGACTGGTGATCACTACATCACCGACTCCTAAAATGAGAGGCCGTTTGGCTAGTGGGGTTCTTTTGCCAAAAGCGACTAAGCTGATTTCTAGTTTATCCATTTTGATTTTAATTCCTTTAACCTATCCATTCTAGGTGAGCCTAGCTAGACAACCAAGTTTTGCAATACAATTATTCCATACAAAGATTTCATCCTTCCAAGTTCACTTCATAATATGTCATACATCGGTCAAGAGTCTCATTAACCGCGAGAAGCGGACAGTTCGAACCGAATTTACTACCTGGCCAGGGAAAACCCACACACATGGAATGGTTGGAAATGCCAACACACCCCAATCCTTTCTCCTCTCTCTGCGAGTGGCTCCCGAGTCCCAAAGCCTCAGGGTAGAGGTTGACCACTAC
This sequence comes from Digitaria exilis, assembly GCA_015342445.1. Lineage (NCBI taxonomy): Eukaryota > Viridiplantae > Streptophyta > Magnoliopsida > Poales > Poaceae > Digitaria > Digitaria exilis. Next base: position 54,506 of record JACEFO010000197.1, on the reverse strand, counting down.
TGGGACTCACGCAACTACCCCATGTGCCCATGGGATAACGTTTCCAAGACAGAGGGCTGTCGGACCTGCTCGCATCGATCGGGTACCGGGACTTACCGGTCCCATGGTCCGTGCATATGTGTGGTACGTTCAAAAGCTTGACACAAAAGTACCACATGTTTCCAATTAAACCATCGATAGACGGGTATCTACAATCATCCGTCCATCATCTCTAGTGTTTCTGATATGAGTAGTCATACAATTCCTATATCTCGCGGGTGTCGAAACACTCGACTTCTAACGGTCCTAAGCATAGCGACTATCGAACCTGCATACTAGTGTTCAATCAAAGAAAACTATGATCATGCAATCTAGGGTTTCATTCAACTCCTTGAAACTTAAATGCACAAACATATAATCAAGTAAATCGCGTAAAGTAAAGTTAGGTTATGCTCGGGGCTTGCCTTCCGGCTCGAAGCGGTACTCCTGCTCGGGGCTCGGATCCACGTGCACCACGTTCACCCCGGACTCCTGGGCAATCTCCTCGGCAGCGGGGACTAGCTCGTAGACTCCGTCGGCGAGACCCGAATCTACACGAGATGCATGAAATGTTTTAAATATCGAGATTTAATGTAGTTAGGGTTTGCTAAATCCTTGGTTAATGAATTGGAAAGGATAAACATTAATTATAAGTGAATATACCCTTTTCATTTGGAAACTTGGATTTGATTTATGAGATTTAGGTTTTTCTCTATTCTTTTTCTTTTTCTTCTCTTTTCCACCATTTAAGTCCTTTTTCTATTATTCAAAAGGTGAACTTAGGAATATTATTTTCAGGTGCCATTTGGCCAGAGTCTTGCTCATGCCAAGGCAGGAGCCTAGCCCAAAACTTGGCTCAAAGTGATTTTTCTATAATTTATTAAAAATGTTCTTGTCTTTTTGCCTAAAAACAAACTAAATTCCTACAAAAATAACTATAAGGTTTCTGTCCACACCACTTGGCACAGTGACTTAGGTCACCAAGAGTGACCTCTCTGCAAGTTTATATGTGGTATTGATTTATGGTTAATTTTGTGGAATTTCACCATGTTTAAACTACCAAAAATCATTTAGCCATTTTACAGTGTCCAAAAATTACCATTTTAATTTTTATAAGGTTTCTAATGTCTTGATTAAGTTTCTATGTGAAGGAGGTAATTTTTGACTGAGTGAATTATTTTCTATGATTTATTTGCCAAAACAGCAAGGTATAAGTTTGGAAATTCATACCTCTAAATCCACTGGGAATTTTTGTGCACCACTTGGGCAGAGATCCTATGTCACCCATGAGTCTAACATATCCAAAGTTCAGCCCTAGTGCATGAGTGGATTTCAAGCTATGAAGAAAGGTGCTCAAACTTTGTAAATTTTTAAACTGTAAACTGAGCCTCAAATGAGTGAGGTGCAGTAGAAGAAGTTTGACTTCTAGATTCACTGGTCACTACAAAATTTGTTTGGCATTTTTCTGATTTTTCTACGATTTTCTACGAATTTTTGAAGATTGCAGTGAATAGTGCTCAAAGGATAGAATCTATTTACGCCGTGAACCCTAGAAGATTTGAATCCTTACAAAAGGGTCCCTGGAATCTTACAGTCGGCCCCCTAGAAAAAGGTAGAAGACACAGGGAGGTCCCCGAGCTCGTCGGCGTTCGTACGCCGGCGGCTAGCCGGGGTCTCTGGCCTCGGTGAGTGGCGCAACGCGCAGAGGAGCTCACCGTGGTTCCTTGGAGCTAGAAGGCGACGACGGGGATGGCCGGGAACGTGGTCGGCGACGGTGGTGGCGGCTCGGCAAACTCCGGCGAGCGGTGACCGGCGGCGTCGGGGTCGGAGAGGGTCGAGGAAGGGGTCGGTGAGCACCAGCGCGTCACGGCGAAGCTATAGGTGCCCTTGGTTCAGCCGGAGGAGAAGCGGAGCGTGCTGGCCACGTGCGCGACCGACGGCGCAAGCTCGAGCTTCTCCGGCGAGCTGCGTCGGCGGCTGCGGTGGCGGAAAAGGGTCGGGACTTGGTCGAGGAGTGGCGGTGGGTGATGGGGAAGCTAGTGCGTGCCTTGGTTTGGCCGGAGGGGCAGCGGAGAAGGCTGGCCGCGTGAGCGAGCTCGGCGGCGGCTTTGCGGCTCCAGCGAGCAATTTCGGCGCGGAAGAGAAGGGGAACTGTTTGGGGCTTTAAGTAGGAGGGAGAGGGAAAGGAAATGGTGCTCAAGCAGCACTGGATGGGGCTGGGGCAGCGTGGCACGGTGTCGCGGCAGCAGCGGCGTGTCGCGGCCGTTGGCGCCTTGCGCGGCGTCAGCGCGGCGCAGGCGAGGACGGCAGGCGGCAGGCGCGCGTGGGCGAGGAGAAAAGGAAGGGAGGGATGAAAACGAGATGCGCATGGTCGCGAAAGTCGCACGACGGACCGGTGGGCAACGGCGGCGGCGGTTTTACCCGGCGGCCCACGGCGGCGACGCGGCGACAGCTCGGGAGCGCGGCTCGGGCCAGCGCTACAGTGCGCCATCTGCCACGGGACCTGGCCAGACGCGTGCTCCATGAGCGGGGACACACAGCCGTGCCATTGGCCGGCGCAGTCGAGGACGGCCGGCGGCAGAGCGGGCACGCGCGAGCGCGGCGTGAGCGCCCCGTGAGCGCGCCTCTGCCGGTGCAAAGTCAACTTGGTTGGCATGGCTCAAACTCCAAAAAATTGAACTTGTCTTGGAAATCTTCCAACATGAAAGTTGTTTAGAATTTCATGGGACACATCCCTGCACCGGAGATGATGAGAAATAGATGAAAATTTGGCAGTGATTCAAAAGGGGAGAAAACCCTGTTTTGAACTGAATTTTAGAAATTCAAGGGGCTAGATGGCAAAATTGGCCAAAGTGCCAATGGAGGCAAAGTTCAGAAATGTGAAGATGTACAACTTTGTTTTTCGGAGATTTTGATGTTCAGTGGTAAAAGTTTGAGTTTTGGCTAAGATTCTATTTCAGCCTTGAATTTGAATTGGAAAATTCAAATTCCAAGGTTAGGGTTTGATTTTTGAGATGCTTTCAAGCATTTTTAGGCTATGGTTTGAAAAAGGAAGTTTCTTGGTTTGACTTATACTCCAACTTTTCCGTTTGCACTTTTTCAAGTTCTTAGGAAGTTTTCAAAGTTTTCTTTATTGCTTCATTTGAATGGTTTTTGACTCAATTTGGGAGATTTTCCTCATTTTCCTTAATTCTACTTTTGAAATGTGCTTAGCTTAACTTAATCCCCATTTTAGTGTTAATTAACACCAGGGGTGTTACAGTGGGTAGCTGACGTTTCAGCTACGCTACACCTCTACGCTACCATCACCACCACATACATGGAGACGTGAAACGAAGATTGAAGACGACGGCCACAGCAGCTTAATCGGAGGTACTCTAGCAAGCTAGTCTTGCGGAGGTAATTAACTGTGAGCTTTCCGAGGCCCTTGGAACTAGAAGACCACGTCGCCTATGTCTGATCTGCCCTACGGCAAGCTATGGAGCGCACACATGTAAAAGAAACCATGTATTTTTATTTTAATAATATGAATAAGATATGTGTTCCTTTATTTCTTTTGTGTACTTAGTACACTGGCACGCCCACATCTATTTTTCTCCCATGGGCTAGAGAGCGAAAATTGATATTTTCTCTCTAAACAAAAATTTATCTTGAGACAAATTTCATCTTGTAGCATAATCAACACCTTTATCTTGAAACAATAAAGAAAATACTTCTGGCGCCAAATAGCCTCTTGGGCTAATCCATCAAACCAACTAAGCTTGAGCATAGCTCAAACTTAGCAACAGGGACTGGCTTTGTCAACATATCAGCAGGATTATCATGAGTGCTAATCTTGCGTACCTTTAACTTGCCCTTCTCAATCTCATCACGGACAAAGTTATACTTGATGTCAATGTGCTTAGTCCTCTCATGAAACATCTGATCTTTAGTGAGAAATATTGCACTTTTACTATCAGAAAACAGGTTAACACAAGATTTAACTCCAAATCAACTCTTTGCATGCTTTACAAATAGCCATGTACTCAGCCTCAGTAGTAGACAAAGCAACAACAGACTGCAAAGTAGCCTTCCAACTCACAGCACAACTGCCAACAGTAAAGACATAACCTGTGAGTGATCTGCGCTTGTCTAAATCACCAGCATAATCTGAATCAACATATCCAACGAGCCCCTTATCTGTCCTACCAAACTTCAGACAAAAATCTGACGTGCCTCTGAGGTACCTGAAAATCCACTGAACAGCCTTCCAGTGTTCTTTATCAGGATTAGCCATATATCTACTAACCAAACTCATAGCATATGAAAAATCTGGACGAGAGCAAACCATAGCATACATCAGAGAACCAACAGCACTTGAATACGGAACTCTTGACATGTATTCAATATCCTCATCAGAACTAGCACATTGCTTAGCTGACAATTTAAAATGCGGTGCAATAGGAGTACTAACCGGCTTAGCATCATGTATGTTGAAACGCCAAAGAACCTTCTCAATGTAAATATTTTGACTAAGAAACAACAAACCAGCAGAATGGTCTCTAAAAATTTCCATACCTAGAATTTTCTTAGCAGCACCAAGGTCCTTCATATCAAACTCAGTGCTCAACAGTTTCTTCAACACAGTGATTTGTCTGCCGCTCTTGGCAGCAATTAGCATGTCATCAATATATAACAGCAAGTATATAGGTCAGCTTGGCAATTTTTCCCGTGGAGGCGGGGATCCGCCCCGTTTGGGGCGGGATGGGGGGCAAATTCCCCACGCGGGGCTGGCGGGGCGGGGCCCCGTTAGGATTGCGGGGCGGGGCGGGGGTCATTTTGGCCCTGTGGGGATCCACGGGGCCCGTAAATAATAAAAACATGTAAAAAGGCCCATACATATGAAGCCCACCTTGGCCCAACAAAGAGCAATATATAGGATTTTCACTGGAAACCCTAACCCTTCTCCAGTTCCCTTTCCTTTTCCTCCACCCTCCGGCCGCCGACTCTTCTCTGTGCCTGCCGCCGCCGCAAGCAGAGGCAGGACCGAGCGTCCGAGCCTGAGCCCCCCGACCCCTGACCCCGAGGGCCGAGGACAGCCGACGCCAGCCCCTGAACGCTGGCAGCCCGGCACGCCGCCAACGCCCAACGCCTCGACGATCGGGATCTCGCCATCAGCCCATCCCTACCTCGGCCGCTCGGCAACTCCGCACACCGCCAGCCCCTGAACGCCGCCAGCCCGCCACCACCTCGGCTGCTCAACGTCTCCCCATTCCTGCTCGTCGTCCTGCACGCCACCGCCACCGCCCCGTCCGTACGCCGCCAGCCCGTCATCCAGCTCACACCTGACCCCCGCGGGGTCCCGTTGGGATCGGGGATCCGCGGGGAACAGGGATGGGGATCAATTTTGCCCCATTTACTTAACGGGAAACGAGGCGGGGACATGGTAACGGGGAACAGGGCGGGGATGGTATTTGCCCCCCGCCCACGCCCCGTTGCCACCCTGATATATAGGTGATCCATTAACAGTCTTCATGTAAACACAACTATCATATTGAGACCTTTTAAAGCCATGTGACAACATAAATGAATCAAACCTTTTATACCACTGACAGGGAGATTGCTTCAAACTATACAAGGACATTTTCAACTTGCAAACATAATTCTCCTTGCCTGGTACTATGAACCCTTCAGGTTGGTCCATGTATATCTCCTCCTCAAGCTCACCGTGCAAAAATGCAGTCTTCTAGAGTAATCATCAATAATGGTAAGCATGTAACGAGCACCACCAAAAGAAGGCTTACGGGAAGGACCCCAAACATCAGCATGTACATAATCAAGAGTACCTTTGGTGGTGTGAACAGAGGTATTGAATTTTACCCTCTTATACTTCCCAAAAATATAATGCTCGCAGAACTTCCTGCCACTCAGAGTACAGCCAGGGAGGAGGTCTCTCTTCATCAATTCTACCATGCCAAGTTCAATCATGTGTCCAAGACGCATATGCCAAAGGTTAGTCTCTGCATTAGTGTCAGCAGCAGCAGCAGAAACAGAACCACCATGCAAAGTTTTACCTCTAAAGACATATAAATTTGTAGAATTCTTATCACCAATAAGCCAAACAAGAGAACCCTTTGATACCTTTTAAACTCCATCACAACCGGAGTATGTGAAACCTCTTTCATCAAGTGTGCTGATCGAAATAAGATTTCTAGTCATAGTTGGTATGAACCTCACATTCTCCAGAGTGCGAATCATCCCATCATGAGCCTTGATCTGAACAGAGCTAATGCCCACAATCTGACACGGGTTATCATCACCATACACACAACATCTCCCTTCTGCACAGGTTTATAAGAACTAAACCAATCTCTGTTAGTGTAGATATGAAATAAACATGCAGAATCCATAATCCATTCATCACGACTAGAAACACAAGCAGCAATAACCAGACAATCTCCAGAACCAGAACCCTCACCAGCAGAGACAACAGATGCCTTACTATTAGGATTATTCTTCCTCTTCTCCTTATTCTGAAGCTTAAAGCAATCCTCAATAAAATGAGTCTTCTTCTTACAATACTTAAAGAACTTCTTGGTGGTGGGTTGTGTGGACTTGGAGCGACCTCTATTCTTATCACGCTCGTTGCCATCATTGGAATATCTCTGCTCAGGTCTGCCTCTAACATGGAGTGCGTCGCCCTTGGAGGACGACGACCCATCATTGTGCACCATGCTTTCCATCTTCTCCCTGGATTGGAGTGCCTCATAAACATCCACTTGGGTTAGTTCATCACGGCTCAACAGTATGGTGTCACGAAAATTGACAAATGAATTTGGCAGAGAACATAACAGTAGGAGGCCTAGGTCTACATCCTCATACTTAACCTCCATCGACACTAGGTCGGCAACGATCTCCTTGAAAACAGATATGTGGTTCAACACCAAACCACCCTCCTGCATCTTGAGCATGAACAATTTCATCTTCATATGCATCTTACTGGTTAGATCCTTGGACATACAGATCGATTCCAGTTTGAGCCAAAATTTTCCAGCACTCTTTTCCTACAGATACTCTTGCAAGATATCATTAGAAAGATGAAGCTGAATTAGGGATAGAGCTTTACGGTCCTTGCGCTTCTCCTCATTGGACCATGCCTCCTTCTTCGTGTTGCCGAAACTATCCAACATCTCATCCAGATCATTGGGTTGCGCCAGAACAGCCCTCATCTTGACTTGCCACAACGCGAACCTCGTGCTATAATCCAGCAACGGTAGATCATACTTCATCGAAGCCATTTCAAAGAAAATAACCAGAAAAAATAATCCACAGTAATAAATCTAGGTACGTTACTTTGTAACCCTAGCAAAACCTGCAGCCCGTGTACACCTCTCGTGGACAATTAGCAAAGGGTAATGAAATCTCTGGTAGACTTGCGTGTGCCGTAGCAAAATACACCGGATTGATTTTCACCGGCAACCTCCACGACGGAACTGACGCTTTGCTCTTGCTCGATGCGTGTGGGGACAACAGATCAGACCAGATCGCAGCAGCAGCGGACCAGAATACCAGCTTTTTACTCGCCGGACTTGGACCACGATACGGAACCACGGCCGTGAAAAAAAGATCGAAGACGACATACGATTTTAACGTGAAAAACTCTTATGGGAAAAAACCACGGGCGTCAGCCAGCCAGAACTTCACTATGTGGAGGAGTAAGGTTACAACGCCAGCATGGTGGCTTACAAGAATAAAAATAGATAACCAGGTGAACACCCCCAGTAGCGATCTGAGCCAAATGGGGCTTTGACCTGTGATGAAATTGGATCATAACTCAGGCCTTGTTTAGATCGCCAAATTTCGCCAACTTATTTTGCCAACTTGTCACATTGAATTTTGGACACTCATTAGGAGTATTAAACATAGGTGTAAAAAAACTAATTACACAGATGAACTCCACATCGTGAGACGAATTTATTAAGGCTAATTAATTCATCATTAGACACTATCATGCTACAGTAACCTATCATTAAAAATGCGCTAATGACGGCACGTATTAGACTTAATAGATTCGTCTTGCGATATAGAGTCCATCTGTGTAATTAGTTTTATAATTAATCTATATTTAGTACTCCTAATTAGTGTCAAAAGGATGGATGTGACATTTCGCCAACTTTCACCAACTTTACACCACTCATCTAAACAAGGCCTCAACATAGAAGGGACGACGGTGGATCCAAGAAGACAGATGCTGGGAGAGCGGCATCGGGGACGGCAGAATCTGGCCATGGCTGGGCTGCTGGATCTGGCCACGGAGCGCGGCGGCGGGAGACCGATTGATCCGGGTCATGGAATACAACAACCGTAAGCGCGGATGTTGCCATGGTTGCGACGGCCTGCCGGCTGAAACAAACGCTGCCGCCGGCGGCGTGGCCTGTCGGCCGCTGTTAAGTCTCGAAGGATTCAGGTGAAGTGTGGGAAAGCGCTCGGGGGAGCTCGTACGAGTGGATAGAGGCAGCCTCGATAAATGGTTGGCACGTGCGAGTGGTGGGGCAATGTTTTTTTTTAACTTATTTAGTTCGTCAACTTTCCAGTCATATCGAGTCACATCTTCTCTCACATATATGTTTACCAATACACTATTTACACCTCTAACTTTTCCAACTTCTCCAACTAAACAAGGCCTGAGTAAGGGTGCGTTTAGATCACGCAAGTTTTCTAAAAAAATACTATTCATTCAACTTTTCCATATTCATCTTATCCCTCCCACTCACAGAACACGCTTACCGGTTTTTTTATCTATAGTGTTTTTTTTTCTCAAACTATACACCTGCGGCAATGTTTAAAAAAAAGATATGACGGAACGACCGACGCGAACGTGTCGTGGACCTCTCCTTTGATAAAAACAGGACGCGCGTCGCGCGGGGGATGCGGAGCCCCGGATGGGCGCCCTTTCTCCCTGCTATGATAGGTTTACAATTACAACTTTACATATGTGTCTCTTTTTTATTAATTTAATTTGTGCAGATTGTACCTGCTAATAGTCTGGACCCACCTTGGTGAGACAAAAACCAAATCACCAAACTCTAAAATGTACGTGTCCTAGATTATCATTACCGCGCACAGGAAGGCCTTTGCCACAGCGGCGCAAGCGTCGTCGGATATGCTCATGGCGTCCAGCTCGTCCCTGACCGCTTCGTCCTCGGCGTGGTCGCAGCAGCTGGGGCCTGCGTGGCCACAGAACCCCAGCGGCTCTGTCAGCTCCAACGGCCTCGCTGCAGTGAGACAACTGTCGTGTTTAGATTAATTTTTTAACTTACTATTCATCTCTCCTATAAAACACGTTTCTCAAAAAAAATCTTCTTATTTCTTTTTAACTTTCTTATTCATCCATCTCACAGAAAAAAAGTTCTTTTCTCCCTCACCAACTAAACACGTCTAACACGGCAAGCTTTGTGAAGAAGATGTCGAGACAGCAGCGGGAGGCGTCATAATTGTTGTTACCTTGTGATCCGGCACAGGCGTCGACCGGGGAAGGAGAATCCGTGGTCGCCGCCATTGCCGCACGCGGAAGCAGCAGGAAGCAGGAGCTCCACAGCGCCATGACGACGACGTTGATCATGACTGCCGCGGTGGTGCCGCCGGCTGATGGATCGATCGGCCCCGAGGAGGCTGTGTGCGTTAATTTGGAGCGGATCGGAGGTGGTTGCAGTGACGAATAGATAGCAAGCTTAGCAAGCCGTGCCTGGAAGTACCAACCGGAGAGGAGGGGGGAGGCTTATTTATACCAGCGCCGCCGCCGCGGAATTAACAGTGGTGTGATTTTGGTGCTTGACAGGGTCTAATTTGCTATTTCACCACCTTGGCTTTTGCCTGTTCCATTTGCACGTACATACGCCGCTAGAATTGTTTTAGATAGAAAAACGGCCCGCCACTGCAGTCACGAGGTTGACAGGGGCACAGGGCTGTGATTTTAATGGTTGACAGGGTCGGATTTGCTATTTCACCACCTCGGTTCCAACTACACGTCCGTCGTCACGGGGTATTTTCGTCTTGACAAGGGCTCCATTTGCTATTTCACCACTTTTTGCCGGTTCCATCTGTACGCCCTGCGCCGTTAGAATTTTTTTTTGAGCTATATATATATATAAAATGGGGGCCGGTTCTTGCATGCTTGTCTAGGTTGGAAGAAGAAGCTTCCTCCCTCGTGCGAATTCATATGAGGAGCTTCTTTTCGTGGATATTGACAACTATCACAATCAAATTCATAACGCACAAAGACAATTATTTCTATGTATATATACACATGTCACACCTGGTTTCAGAAAGAAAACCAGATGCATCTCATATGTGTGCCAGGATCAAGTTTCACACATATGATAGACTCCATGAATAAACAGAACACAAAGTTACAACGGAAATAATAAAATAAAGACAATACAAACGTTTTCTAGCAGCGGAATCTTGAACTCTTCACCACAGGCAACGGTTGACTGGGGGTTGCGTACGCCTAGCATCACCTTCAACAACTTCACACACCTTCTGAATACTGAGCAACAATGAGCAAGGATGAGTACACTTATGGTTGGTACTCAGCAAGGCCACGGAAATAACCGGAACAATTTAATTAATATCAACTTTCGATAATTTAATCATGTAAGGGTCCAGGCCGTTCATGACCGCGAACACGGCTGTTATAACAGTTTTACACTCTGCAGAGGTTGTACACTTTCACCACAATTCGCGTAAAAGCTCCGAAGAACTTTGGACCCAACCATGCTGCACCACAAAGGCGCATACCACACTTCCGAGGTGTGATTGCATAGGGACGCTACGAAGCCTTTACAAAGAATTCCTACATGTGTGTTTGTTCCCAGTACCGACGGTTTCAACAGAAGATACCCTCTTCCGATCCCCGCACCAACACATCCTCAAACAAATAACCACCCAACAGGCAGCACAAACACAGCATGTAGTTCATCTAATTATTCAGCTAAGACCAGAGCCATATGGTATTGGGGTTGTACGGTAAATCCCGGGTGGTTCTCCATGGTTTTCAATTAACACATATGATCTCATAAAGCATAGGTAGAAAGATGGTTAGGGACACTTGCCTTACCGCAAAAGAATACCACTGCTCAGTCTTCAACTCTTGTTCTTGACAGCTTCGGAACGATGCTCCTCTAATCGTAGCAAACATCGAGCACAAGCACAAACATGCAAGCAAAGAAATAGATATAACTAAGAACAATACACCAATCAAAAGAAAACTTTTAAAAGAACGCACTAAACGATAGGGCTCGCTACTACGATCACAAGGGCGAAACAAACGTTGAAAACGGAACAACGGTTGGAAAGGTATAGCTATCGGATAATTTATATTACAAAAGAAAGTAAAGACTATGTGCTTTATTTATTTTAATTAAGAAAAATACATGTAATGAATATTTAGAGAAATATTCATTATTTAAATTAATCAAAATTATACTTTAATATGAAAAGACGGGTTAAAGCCTAATCAATTTTATTTACAAATATTTATATAATAATTATATCAATTAAACATTTTAATTTGCAAGAAAGCATGTGAGAGCATCTAATCGATTAACTTCATATATCGTATTGAACTAAACAAGTTAATATTAAAAGAACATTTAAGTTGGAAATTAATCATATTAATTTAGATTGCACAAAACCGATGTTTAAACCTAATTAAATTTTAATTATGAAAACTAATTCAATAATTGTTAATCAAGTTAACATGATTTGTTTATGAAACAACGGGTAAAGCACTAGCCATATTTTAATTATAAAAGATTGATTCAATAATTATTAATCATATTGATATCATTTGTTTATAAAACAACGGAGTATAACCTTAATTAACTTTTAATTAGAAAAGCTAGTGAAATATATATAGATATTAATCAAGTTAACTTTTATTCATAAAAACCGATGTATAAACCTAGTCAAATTTTATTTAGAAAACTAGATTCAATATTGAGCATTAAGCAAGTTAATGATTAGTTTATGAAAACCACTATATTAGCTAATTAGCTTATATTTAGAAAACATATGAAATAAGCATTAATCAAATTAACATCTTTGTTTATGAAAAGACAAGATATAAATCTTACCATATTTTAATTATAAAGGATGGTTTAATAATGATTAATCAAATTAACTTTGATTATAAAATATGAAAGTAGAACTATGATTTGCTTTTAGTTCGAAAGCTAGTTAAATTATAATTAGGCAAATTAATATTTTAAATAAATTATAAAACATGAAGTTGAAACTCTAATTAGATTTTATGCAATTTGTAAAACATATGACAAATATAAAATAAGTTATTATTTTATTTATTTCCAAAACATGAAACTTGGTAAACAACACTATTAAACTAAAATCTACGCTTTTAGAAGATTAACGCAACAAAAACGAGGTTAAACGGAGACTAAACGTGAAATCTAGGGATAAAACAAGGTTCTAGGGCTTCTTTGTACTAAATCTAACCTTCCAGGGACTTAAACAGAAGAAACCAGGGACCTAAAACGTAATTACGTATGAAAACACGAGGGCTAACGCATAAAACGGCAACTAAGGACTGCGGGTTCTATTTGCCAGAAGCTCAGGGGTTAAACTGATAAAACAGAACCTAAACGGAATTACTTTTGAACTACCGTGGACTGCGGGTTGATAGCAAAAACGACAGGGGCTTTTCTGCAAAATCGCCACGGCGGACCGGTGCGCGCTGAGTTGACTCGACGCGCGTTCGATCAGGGCCGTCAGATTTGGATCTAGCGGTTAGGGTTAGATCGGAGCTCTGGGTCGCCGGAGACGGCGGCGCACGGCCGGAGCTTCGCCGGCGTCGAGTGAAAGCGGGGCTAGAGTGCTCCGTTTCTCGCCGCGCTTGGCTTGGAAGAGAGAGGGGAAAACGGGGAATCCGTTTTGGGGGTTTTAAACGAGAGACAGCCGGTGGTTGCGGTTGGCGACGAGCCATGGCGGAGGAGCGGCTCGGCCGCACGGCTCGCCGGCGATTGGGCGTCCTAGGGCTGCGGATGAGTAGGGGAAAACGAAGAGGAGAACGAGGGGAACTTGCAGAGGTGCTCACCGAGGCGGAGATCGACGGTGGCGACCGGATTCAGAGGCGTGGCGGCGCCGGCTTCGACCTTCACGGCGGCGAGGTCCACTGGTGGCGGAAGGACGACGAGGACTGGCTAATTGGATGCGTCTTGGTGTCTCGAAGCTCGTGGAGGAGCCGATTTGGTCCGGCGAGGTTCCAACGCAGCGAATCGAAGGCAAAGGCGGCGGCGGCGGCTCTGCTCGGAGCTGCTCGCGGCGGCTGGTAGCGCAAAGCAGGGAGGAAGGCAAGGGAGCAGGTCAGAGAGGCAACGGGGCTCGGGTTTTATAGGGGTTCGAGTCCCCACCTTGGCGTGCGCGCCACGCGAGGGAAGGGCGGCGCGGCGGGCTCTGCTCGGACTCGAGTAGAGTCCTGCTCGGTCGCGACGCGAGGAAGAAGAGAAGACTGACAACGCGGGCCCACTCGACAGAGAGAGAGGGAGGAAGAGCTGGCGGAGAGAAGAGAGGATGACAGCAGGGGCCCACGGTTCAGTGACAGATGGAGAGAAACGGGGGTTGGGCCGTTGCGCACTAATGGGCCGAAGAGAAGGAGGAGGAGAACTGGGCTGGGCTACGAGGGAAAAAGAATGGGCCGGCTAGCTGGGCTGCGGATGAATTCGGCCCAAGAAAGAAAAGGAGAAAGGATTAAGTTTTATTATTTCGGGAAATAGATTCTAGTTCAAAAACAATTCTAGGAAATCCCAGAAAATGTATTTAAACACTAGAAAATATTCCAAAATCTCCAAAAATCCTAGGAAAAATTCCAGAGATAGAGTTGGAGACTTTGAACCGAAATAAAAGATTTGGAGCTCATGAAAAGGGATTTAAAGCCTTCCAATAAATGGATTTGACTTTAAGAAAAGAGAATTAATTCCCAGAAAATCTAGGAAATTCTCAAAAAAAGATTTGATCGACGTCTAAACGCATTTTGGAAACTCACACTCAAGAAAGATAAGATTCACGGCATAAATGCAACACTTCAGTTAAGGCAACACAAAGCATTTTTATTTGATTTAGGAAAATGATTATTTTCCTATACTAAATATCCTGTAAATAAGACGAATGTTGAAAAAGTTTTTAATAATTAATGAAAATTGTTTATTTAATTTTCTTTCTAATCACATCCCGAAATCCCAAATTTCGGGGTGTGACAACACACAACTTTACTCTATAAGCACCTCTAGCAGTCTGAGCTGACTAATATCGAGATTACGAAGAATAACACTGAAAGAAGACAACTTTTTTCCAGAATCACGGTACAAATAGATGTTCATAATGTGCAAAAACACATTCCTATGAATACATACATACAACTTTCGGCTGATTCGAGATTGACGAAGTCATCATAAGTGACTCACTCTACCGCTGAAAGAATAACACTAGTTAAATTTTGGAATAAATTCAGTAAAATGCGAGCACTCATGTTGAGTTGAGAACTTGAACCGGGTGAGCATGTTAAAAAAATTTATCACCTTGAGAGTTATGTTCGCATGGATGGTTTAGTTTCGGCCACCCATCGTCACGGGCGGACCCACGCCCTGGGCTCCGGGGGCTGCAGCCTGGGCCCTTGCCCAGGAACCCTAGTATCACCATGGAATGAGCTCGAGCCAAGCTTGGAGCTGCACCATCGACTACTTACTATACTTCATCCAATCTGTATTAGGAGCCGCCGCAAAACGAAGACACGATTCTAACCTGACGCTCGGCGGTCCCCAATTACGTGGATCCATCATCTTTGCCGATGATACGATGCTTCTGGTGGCCTACGTAGGTTGCTAGCTTTTTTGCGGTTGTGAATTGTGATACGCTGCTATACTACCAGTTTTACTCTGCGGAGTGCAGACTACTGGATGGATTAGTGCTGAAGGACTTGGTAGCTTGCTTGGTCAATGGTACATATTTACTGGATCGATAATGAATTGATTTGAAGACAACATCACACGATTGAACAGTTGAGCTTTCTGTCTGTACCCTTGTAATTTTGAAACAGTATGCCTCAGAAAGTCTCATGTCCTCATTTTTTTTTTATCTTTCACTATTAATCAGATCTCATCCTACACCGATCACTGCCCATGGTCGTAGTTTTAGTTTTAGAGCAAGTATTATGGTGGGATGCAAGAAGGCTAAATGCTGATGTGGAGGAGAGAAAAGAGGAGAGAGGGAAAGTGGGCTGTAAGTTTACAGCCCGCTTGGACACAAGAATCAAGAAATATATGTAAGAGACATGCGGGTCATGCATTTATTTGAAGGTGCAACCACTATATGGATAGGCTAAAATATAGGTTGTAAGCATCCATTCAGCCAGCTGTTGCCTTGCTCTTAGGTCCTATTGGCCACGGCGATGGTCACACAGCCCATTGGCCAATAGGACCCAGTCACACAGCCCCAGTGGGGTGCTTGGGTCGTTGACAGGCGGTAGAGTTCTCGTGCAGCCACTAGACCATGCATGCACGGGCACCTGTGCATGCGTGCCACCACTGGATAAGACACGCCGTAGAGTAGCCGCAACGACCCGTTTAGTGGCTCTGTAAGAGTCCACGTAGGAAGGAGAACCGAAGAGAGAGTTGCACGTCGCCACCACTGCTCTGCCGAGAGCTGATAGCGTTTTTCTTTTCCACGCAACACAAGCGAAGCGAGTCCCAATTGGGAAGGATCAAGGATGTGGTGGAGCTCGGCCAACGCGCGTGGGATTGATCTGAATGAGCTCGAGAGTCGAGACGGAGCTCCAGGATCAGGACGCTGGGCTCGGCCGACGGCGTGCCGTCGTACGTAGGCGGGTTCGGCCATGCGGCAGCTTCGCAGCGCTGCGTCGCGCCGCGCGGAGCGGATGAGCGAGCCGAGCTATCGCACAAGGGGCAGGACCGCAGGAGCCGAGCGCCCACGACCATCCGTGCTCTCGGATGAAACTAAAATTTAACACGTGGGACCCACAGCTACCTGCTATAAAGATGAACTGTTGAAGCAGTTGATATTTCTGCTTGTTTAGTTGGTGGAGACAGGTGGAGATTTTCTATAGTAGATATGCTCTGTAGCAATGTATAGCCAGGAAAAGATGTGGAAGGATGTGATGGATGTGATAGGATGAATAATAAATATCTGAAATCTAAACAAGCCCTTTCTCTAAGTTGAGCTGGCAGTGACACGTCAGTGCTATAAAGAGCGATTGCCGTTAACCACTGCGAGTGCCCTTGTACCAAGGAAAACTTTCGATGAGACCACGTTCTCCCGCTGATTCGCCCCTGAATATCGATCGAGCGACCACGCAATCGTCGTTTGATCCCCAAGTGAAAAAACACACACACACACCGAATTTAAGCACCTACCCACCTTCCTTTCCTTTCGTTTTTCTTTTCTTATGACATGCCACTATGCCCCCTCCGCAGGTTTTGTTATAGCTTGCGCGTTTACGTATAAGCTTGTGTTTTTTTATTGATTTAGTTTTCTATTACTTTAATGTGCAGTGGTCATCAGTGGGAACGCGCAGACGTACGGGTCAAATTTCAAGCCTTACTTGCCCTGCTGTTATGTTATCGTATCAGGAACACGAACGGGGAGGGGACACACCATGAGAACACACTGCACCAACATTTTTGTCCCTCTTGTATGGGCTTGTTCGGCTGTGATTATTGCTGCAGCGTTGCAGCTGTTTCAACAGCAAAGGTGCATTATGGGCCCAAATTCAGTGACAGATTTGTAGACAGCGGCAGCGCTGCGGCTGTGCAGCAATCACAAGCGAACACACCCAAGCAGTAGCATAAAACCTATGCACGTCACTGTTCTACATAGCTTCATTTATAAAATATTCAGGCTAAATGCTCTCGTATTGTACTGCTGCAAACTATAAGCCGATGGAATCTCATCTTAAATCTCTTACTAAACAAGTGCCATTGGATATATACACATTCCAAATGGGGGAAAAGTGTCTGCCATCAAAATAGTCTATAAAAACGTTTATCAACTGCGGCGCGTACAACGAAGAATAATGGTCCTAAAATTGGAGGGGGTAATTTTGCACACTAGATTAGATATAGCTGGAAAGTTGATCAACTCAAGCCAACGACATTTCAGTATAGGTGGTGCGTTGTAAACTCGTAATGCCCATGTTCTCTCTGGCGGACGGTCTTTGCACGTACACGGTCCTCTGGGCCCCGCATGACAGGGAGGCAGCAAGTCTAGTCTATATGTGATCCAAAAAGCTCGAAGTATATCTCTGACGTAGGTTAATCTGAATTTGCGTAACAAATGCAAATGTTCGTATAGTACGTGCAGCAACAGAACGAGCAGGTCTACTTGATCTCCGATAGGGCTGCCAACTCCAGCACCGTCGCCTCCACGATGGCCATGACCACCGTCTCCCTCTTCGTCGACCACACGGCCGTCCAACCAGTGGCGGGCGATGGAGGACGGCGAGCGAGCGGGAGAGTAGGGAAGACCGACGGCACGGGCAGCAACACGGCGGGCGGAGCATGCGGCACGGTGACACTTAGGCGGGCGGCGTGCATGGGAGTAGTGAAGGCTGGCGGTGAACCCTAAGGTCGTCATCGGTGGTGGCAGAGGCGAGGCAGAGATGGAAGCAGAGGAGAGGAGAAGAAAAACAGTAAGCTCGGACCCACTGTCCAGAGAGGAGGAGGTATCCGGAGAGAGCTTATGGTCCGAGTACCCGGACCATAGCAATCACCTGATCGAGGTGCGGTCGTCCGTCAATACTCCGAATGGGCTGTATTATTGTACTATAGCCCAACACCTGATGCACTGAAAAGTTTCAGGGTGGTAGCAGAGGTGATAGGGCTATCAAAATGAAAAGTTTCGGGGTAGTAATAGTTAACAAATCTAAAAAAATACACAGCTGGAGATAGAGATGCATATTAAATTTGATGTAGTACAGTGAGGAAGTTACATGCCACCCTAAAAAAGCAATACACAGACTTGGCTTGATACTACCCATGGACAATCGTCTTGTCTTGACAAATCGAACCATACACGAAAAAGAATGATACAAAAACTAGACTGATAGGAAAAACACTTCATCATCAGGCTGCCTGAAAATATAATCGCCACTCCATTGGTTTAATTTGCTTCTTGACGAGTGCTTGTTTTGCTAGTTGCTATACTGCAGGGTTCTTTGATTCTTTTATGTGCCAACTGTGTTATAGATGTACTGAAAGTGTAGAGTGTAGTATAGTTTTCTGTAGCCTAAGATATGCTGCTACACATGAGGGCGCGTCAATTCGACTTGATCCCTTGTCTCTCCTCCACCACCACCACCAGTAGGCCCATTGTTTGTGTTGGTTGTTGTTGTTGTGCCACGGCTGAAGCAGTTGCATGTGACGGACCAGTTTGCATTTGTAGGCTGATCTCCGCCTCCGGCTCCGCAACAGCTGCATAGCTGCCACGAGCAGATCATAGCAAACAAGAAGATGACCAATCCAAGGATGGACATCAGTATTGTAAACCAAGATGGCGTCTGCGACGGCGGCGGACGAGGAATGCCGCCGCAGAGACCCGGCGGAATGACCCGGTAGATGCCGCCGGTGGTGATGACGAAGGCGTCCATGCTGTTATCCTGGGCAATGGAGACGACGCTGCCGGCGATGGCCTCGCCGCGGCAGGTCACAGGGCTTCGTCCGGAGCACATGACGTTGGGGATCCGGGAGGAGGGGTATACGCGGAGGCCATTGTTGCTCTTGCTCGCCGGAGTCTCAACAGCTTCCCACATAAACGAACCGTACATGTACAGGTACCTATATATATCCATTGTTCACTATCAGAAGACTGAAGAAAGAGATTAATTATGCTAGCAATTAACTAATCCAAAACCAAGCCGCGCGTGCATACCTTCCCCTCAAAACGGGGTCCGCAGAACCACGGTAGACATGACCACCCACGACGGATGGTGCCTCGCCGGCCCTTGGATGACCATGATCGACGACGAGCGAGACAGCGGCCATGGTCGGGGATGCGGCGCTGTAGTTGCTGCCAGCCTTGCTGGAGATCAGGTATATCTGCTCGTTCTGTTGCTGCACGTACGTTTGCATTTATACAGGTTCAGAACTTCAGATAGAGATTTAAGCCATGCATGACGAGATTTTTGTTGATATTACTATTACTAATTAGATAGATGATTTTTTTGAGACATCTGTATGAAGCCGCACATGATCTTAGCTGGAATGATTTACTAAAATAGGGTCTAATCAAATCTTACTATTACCAATATAATGGGACATTTTAACAAAATAGAGAACTCTTTCAAATTCTCACAAAATAAAAAACCTACATCAATTCGATAACTAGCTCTAATTATAATAGCCATCGGGTCCATTTTCCTTTCTAGTAAATTACCCATCTCTGACTTTATAAATTTAGGATACGATACCCCTTAAACATGTATCTAAATTAGTCACCCTGTCATTATAAAAAAAATAATCTAAGGTAACCTCTGATCTTCTAGTAAATTACGATCTATGTAATTATAAAATAATATCAAATAACCCTCCTAAATTTGCATATATCCTCCAATTATGCTATATTATGGAAAAAATTAAATAACCATTAAATCTGAATCTAAATTATGTAATTACAACAAACTCTTAAAGAGGGTCAAATATAAAATTCTAAATTACTATTTCTATGAATATTAGTATATATTATTTGTGTTGTTAATACATATATAAAAATACTACCCATCTGTGTGTAGGCATGGTATATATGAATAGTACCTCATCCACTGCCGCGCAGTACAAGTAGGAAGGCCTTTGCGAATCGATGCTGCAACCCCTGGGGTTGTCGAGTCCGGTGGCAAAAATCTCGGGCTCGTTAGCTGGCGGCATGCGGCCGACGTCAAACCTTACGATTTTGCCCAGAAATGGAGATGTAGCTTCGCCGCCACCGCGTGCCGTGACGAGGTACAGATAGCCATGCCCCGGACGGAAGAAGATCTGGCCGCCGTTTTGCTGGTTGGACGACGCGTCCACCAGATGTGGCAGGCCCATGGTGAATATCCTCTTCGCTTGGGTTGGAGATGCTTGAGTCGCCTGATTGATGACACAGAGACGAAATTGAAGCAGATTGAATGGTAATAAGCACCACCTACTACGTGAAATGAAGCAAGCTAAGCTGCTAAGGCGTCTGATGTTTGAAATTTAGATCTGTGCTTGGCTCATTATACATACCATGCCGTAGTCAACGCCTTTGGTGGTGAACTCTTCAACGACGAGCAGGTACCGGCATGGCGACCTGCTGGAACCATATCCTCCCGGTGCCCCAGCGGCGCAGGCCGGCGAGGCGATTGTATCGCAAGCATATGAAATGAAGAAGCGACCGTTGGTGGCGACCTCCGGGTGTGGCGCGAGGCCCAGGAGCAGTAGCGCCCGGTCCGTGAGGTCCACGAACGGGTCGCCGCCGACCTGCATGGAGGCTCCGGATGCCCGTGCCGGCACGGACACAAGCCAGATTTTGCCTTGTTGGGTGTACAAGAAGGCCCGGCCGGAGCCGTCGGGATGCGCAGCCATCCCCAAATAGCTGCCACCGGCGAGCCTCTCGAGGCACACGGCGGCATCTTGCTTCCGGGTCTGCGGCGCCGCCGCAGCTAAGGCCGACGGTGGGCTCGGAGAGGAGGAGCACCGTGGGGGAATAGAGTTGATGACGGCGGCGTTGAGCGGCTGTGGGGACGGGGATGGTATGCATCTCTGTGAGAGATCAGAGTGAGTGGCCGGCCGGAGATGCAAATGAGTAACTTGGTAATCATTATTTTATTTTACTAGTGCATCCATCCATGATCTATCCATGGGGAGACATTATTAAACAACAAAACACCGAAGATAACGAGGAAGGTTCACGTGAGACCACGATGGATGGTTGAGTGCTTACCGAGCAGAGGATGGCCTGGACCATGGTTTTGCAGGCGGCGTCTGAATCCGGCACGACCATGGCCTGGAACTCCTCCCTGAGCGCCGCGTCCGCGGCGGAATCGCAGCAGCTGAGCCCGACGACGCCGCAGAACCCCAGCGGCTCCGGCAGGACCACCGGCACCCCTGCAATTTAACGAGATCCACAGAAAACTTAATTGACGAAGCAGCCGAAGAATTCCAGGAATAAAAAAAAACTTAATCATCTGTTTCACATGAATTAGAGACATTTCTATGTGTACAATGGTGTGTGTATATAGATGAGAGAGTAAGCGGGCCTTTTGGGCAGTCTAGTGGGCCATCTGAGAGGCAATAAGTAGGCCTTTCCTGCTTAACTAGGCCTGGTTATGTTCTCGATTTGGCCCGTGGCCCTAATTGGCGATTCAGAGCGCATCACTTATTCAAGCCCTGTTTATCTCCTATATATATATATATATACATATATATATATATATATATACATATATATATATATACATATATATATATATACATACATATATATATATATACATACATATATATATATATACACATATATATATATAAAGCCCTGTCGTCGTCCCCGGTGACGACCTCTTGAGCATGTAGACGGGGGCGTATGGCTACCCGCTGGCCATCCTAGATTATAGCTGTATCGGCGCCCTGGCGCCCCCACGGAACACTCACAGCTCCTGAATCAAATAAAAACCCACGCGAGCTCGGCGACGCGATCTCAGCGAGAGCGATGTAGCACGGGCGCGTCGACGAGGCCGAGCTAACCCGGCGGCGGCGGTATGACGGCGGAGCCGGCGAGGAGCATGGCTGCAGAGGGCGGTGACGGCGGAGCCGGCGAGGAACATGGCCGCAGGGCCAGCGAGCCGACGAGGGAGTAGATGGTGGTGGTGCCCATGAGCAGGTCCAGCGTGAACGAACACCTGCTGCGCCCCGCTCATCACGCCGCGGTCTGTGACAGAGAGGTCGGCTGGCATGCCGATCGCCGCCAGGTCGCTCAGCAAGATTACGTGGAAGCCCCAGGCCTGGTGCATGGTCGGGCAGAAGTGCCCCGGCGATCTCAATGCAAGGTCATCCACGGCTACGTACGGCGGGCTCATCAGTCAGGCAGTGGCGTGGGACTAGCTAGGGGAGCGGGCAGCCGATCGGCTGTCAGTCGGGCAGTGGCGTGTAACAAGACCTTCAACCGATATAACAACATGCAGGTAAGTAGTATAGATCCTCATCGGCCGGTGCAGTTTATATGCCATGTCTGTAACAAGACCTTCTACGGTTTTACCTTGTTGATTTTTTCGATAAAAAAAAAAGAAAACACACGTCGCAATTGAAAGGGCAGCATGAACTTGCAAAATGGAGTGAATAATTGATAGGTGATTTCTAGGATAAGTTAGAAATCGCAGAAGCACGGCAATCGTCTTGCAATTTCTAGTCATCTTTATTCTGAAGAGAAGAATACACGCAAGCTTATACATAGACACGACAGATCACGTGGAAGCCCCAGGCCTGGAGGTCAGGCAGAAGCTAGATGATGGCGTGCGGCCCTAAGGTCATCGACAGCTACGGGATCATCAGTGAGGCAGTTGCGCCGTAGCCTTGTACAACCCGTGCGACTGCTAGCTAGCTAGGAGGCGCAGCAGCAACTATGCTATTTGAGCGCGTGCATTGAAATTACCGCCGAAATCAAACCATACAATGACGAAGAGATGGATCAGGTGAAAGAGCAAAGGGACGACGGAGGATATCGGAGGAAACTAGAAGCTGCTGTGAACAGGCAGGGGGAGAGGAACTCACCTGAGCCGGCGCAGATTGGCATTGCTGCTGTAGTGGACGGGGACGAGTAACCGAGAGCCCAGCGGTAGCTGCTGCCGCAGACAAGCAGGATGATGAGGAGGACGAGCTGCTCCCGCGCCATGACACTATGTGTTCTGTGGATGCTTTTGCCTACGAGTACTAGCGAATCGGGAATGGGATGGCGGGGTCTTATATGTGGATGCGTCCGCCCGTCCGCCCGTCCGCACGACCTAACCCGCCCATCCAACGCTCCAGGCTTCCTCTCCACCGTGACAGGCGCGTCCATTCCGACACATCCGAGTAAGACGCACGTGCGGGCAATTGGGCAGGGTTCCAACCCCAACCCGCCTCTTTGCACTGGAGCTCCCTTGAAACTCTACCAATCCTCTCAAAATATTAAGGTTCATCTATTTAACTCGATCTCGAAGCTATATTTAGGACCAATTATTGAAAATAATAAACCTTTTTTAAAAAATCATCCAAAAAACCTATGTAGATGGTTTCTCAAAAAAAAAACTCTGTAGACGGTTATAAATGATGATTGTGCTTTTGTGGCACGCTAATGATATGAGTAAACTTAGGTGTGGCATGTTGACACACATAAAGTTATCCTACATGGCGACTCCCCCATTGTGTCAGTTACACCTTACAAGGGGTGTAAATTAGGTTGCGACGGATAATTCAAGGAGGTAGGATGGTTGGTGTGGCATCATGTCAGCCAAGACCATTAAGATGTTGTTTGGTTCGAGCGTTTAGCATTGTAATCGGTTCACGGTGTTATCAGGTGTCGTTATTTCGTGTTTGATCATACCAGTCCGTTAATCGATCACGGCGTGAACAGTTACCGACCTGTACAGAATCGATATCGCTCTTCACCAGGCAGTCCAATATGCTATTTTATTTTGTTGTAATAGATATCCCGTATAATGTGTCTCTTTTTAGTAACTAGAAAAGACGCACGTGCGACACGCACATGATACAAAGAAAATTAAATAACCATCAATATAAACCCAGTGTATCATTATTAATTGGGTGTTAGGGCCAGACGCTGAAATCTAATTCTTCTTGCTTCAAGTAGCAGCTATTTTTCCCTTTTTCTGCTACATTATAGTTCGAGTCTGTATTGG
Organism: Digitaria exilis; assembly: GCA_015342445.1. Classification (NCBI taxonomy): domain Eukaryota; kingdom Viridiplantae; phylum Streptophyta; class Magnoliopsida; order Poales; family Poaceae; genus Digitaria; species Digitaria exilis. Next base: position 30,571 of record JACEFO010000197.1, on the reverse strand, counting down.
TACAAAAGCAAGGAATAAAGCAAGTCACAATGACAAATACCCTAGTTTACTCGTAGTCCTCCTTTTATACAATCTAAATGTGTGTCCTCACATAAGTATACCCTGGAAAGGTTACGTGTCAAACTGTGTTGAGCTTTTTATTGTCACCCATTAACTCAAAATTGTTTGTTTATATAAAGTATCTCATTGTGACCAATTTGTCCATGAAAGGGAGACTGATCTTGATTGGCTCTCTTAGGCTCGACGCTTCGATTGGTCTTGTAGAGAATGTGGGTTTTGATCCTTGTTCTAAGTCACGAAATGAGAACATGCTCTCAAAGTCTCAATCACACATGAACACAGATGGAGTATTTACGTCGTGTGTGTGCATCTCTGAATATAGATCCATGATATTAATTAATATACGCATACCAAAAGTAATCAACATTGGGCGTTCGCTTATTATTGACTACTACTGGATTTTACATTTTAACTCCGAGAACGAATCCGATGAACACAACCAAGACATGCACATCATAAAGCTTGAACTCACTGCAGCATTGCAGCAACATTGCTTGGACAAAGCACAGGGGAGAGGAACTCTTATTACCACTCTGCAATAATGCACGTCCCCTTTTGGCACTCATAAGAGGACAGAGGACTGGCTAATTACACACACGCATCACGCATGGCATATTGACAGCCAGAGCCACACTTCGTCTTTGTCCAGCTCAGCTGCTTGCAAGAGAGAGCCGAGCAGAGCCGAGCAAATCTTGTGGAAGGTCTGTGCTCTGCAGGATGACGGCGCGATGCCTGCATTCAGCAAGACGTAGTAGTTGACCAGGATCCGCAGCTCCGCGGGCTTGGCCTTGGCCATCCGCTTCGCCGTCGTCGCGCGTCTGCCTGACGGCCGCCTGCCTCCGGCCCCCTTCTCGTAGCATCCGCCGTCACCACGGGCCCACGCGCGCGGGAGACTGCACACTGCAGGCCCGCAGCGGTGCCGCTCCACACTCGTTAACCATATTGTTTTGTTTAATAAACCGATGTTTCACAGGCCTACGGGCGGGTAGGCATTACGGTGACAAAAACATTTACTTTTTGGCAGAAATATTTTCTAAATATTTGTTTTGCACTATGTAAGAAACGCACAAAAAAGAGACTATCTTTGGAGACACTAGACTAAAACGCGTCTCTAATATGACATAGGAGACGCGGCTGAATAAACATGTCTCCTATGTGTCTCCATATCGGTGACGCGGACAAGCAAAAGCGTCACCAATCACATTGGAGACGCGGTTAGTTGAGCCGCGTCTCCAATTACATGTCACATAGGAGACGTTGGTTAACAATTCGCGTCTCCAATAACATCGGAGACGCTGGTAGCTGAGCCGCGTCTCCAATTACACGTCACATAGGAGACACTCGTAAACAAGCCGCGTCTCCAATAACATCGAAGACACTCATGGTTGAGACGCGTCTTTAATTTCGTGTGACATAGGAGACCTGACTTAACAATAAGCATCTCCCCATATCTTCATCTCGAAATGGGCTGGAAGCCTGGAAATTGATAGCAGCCCAACTTAGACCCCTGGCCGTAGCCCATCTCCCTCCCACCCTCTGACCCTCCCTATCCTACTGCTCACCTCCCAGGCTCGCTAGGAGTTCACACGAGCAGCCGCCGCCCCGCAGCGCGACTGCGCGTCGTGCCCGTGCGATGCGCGATCTGCCGGCCACCTCCGGGACCCTGCGTCGGCGGCCGGTACAGCTCCCTTCCTCTCCCTATGTTTCTCTTCTCTCCCTTCCTCTCTTGATATTTCTCTGCTCTCCCTTCCTGTCCCGAGTTCTCTCTCTCCTCAGGCAGCAGGCGCGGCGGCCAACCCTATTGGCAGCGGTCAGCAGCATGAGTTCGTGCTCGTGTCGTCCCCCTGCGTGGGAGGGCAAGGGAGCGAGGGCGCATGGCCGACGCCAGCGCTCGAGCAGCTCTGCATCCAAAAGGAGGACGCCGACGCGCTGCTGGAGCAGATGTTGGCGACATGCGCGCCGACTCCAGCGTCGTGCCCATCGCGCTCAACAAGGTCCTCGTGCTGCTTTCTCTTTCATGGTTTGAATGGCTTCTGTTGCTTCCCTTGATGCCCGTGAGACCATGTGCTTACATGTTGAAATCATGTTTCGCATATGAACGTGCGCCTCAGTTGCTCGACGTAATGCCCGATAGCAATGTCGCCTCAGGAGCTGCAGCCATGAAGAGGGCAATCTAAGGTGCCTGGTCCTAGTCGCGGGTTCATCGCACCCTCAATTTCCAGGTACACCCGCACCCACCATCGCTCCTCTTCCGGTTCATCCGGTTCATGCTGATGCAAAGTTATGGCTTGGTGTTTTGTCTTCAGAACATTTATCTATGTCCTGGTTCTGTTCTGTAAATACTTCAATCTTTCTTCGACTATGATTTATGCTATCTTGCTTGATATAACAAAGTAGTTAGTTCTTTTATTTTATTCAGTTTAATTACCGTAGCCTTCTCTGATGTAGAAACTGGATTCCTGTTTTTGCCGAAATGCCTTTGGAATGATTCCACTAGATTAGTGGCGATGTGGTTTTCAGTTTTTCTTATATTTGGCAGACTTTCTAGGTTGTCAGTTCCACTGAACACCGACCCACCATTGCTGGAGAAGTTCAGTTCAGTATAAATAAGTATAGAAAAAATTGAGTGCCATTGGTTCCTTTTCTATCACAACGATTATATAAACATGTAAATTAAGCCATGTGCCAATTTGTATTAATTGCAGAGCGCTCAATGGAACCAACCCACCATTGCTTGGTGAAGTTTAACTTTCCTCTAGACCGAATACTTTCTGCTTCTGCATTTTATTTGTTTGCCTTCGTCAACCTCATTCTGGAGTACCCTTGCATAGTTATATTTATATTTTACAGCGTTTTTGGCAATTTAACAGCACAATTACAGAGACCTAATTGTTGTTGTTCAGGGCAAAAGTTGAATCTTTTGATTATAATAATGATGTAGAACTGCAAGCTTGACAAAAAAAAATGCCTATGTTCTTATGCTTTTACTCCCTATACTCATGTTTAGAAAGGATATCATGTTTAGTAGAGATGATCTCAGTAAGTATATTCACTAACATATCAGTCTCTGATGTGAACACAATAGCTTTTACTCCCTGTTGAAGAGAGTGCTGAACTAGAGATATTATTTATGTGCAGTTTGTTACAGTTCGGAGATGCTTGATAGTTTTAAACTTTCGTAAAGGGTGTTGTATTTTCCCTGTGCCAATTTATTTAAGTTCAAATTTTAGTTGAAGCAAATCACACTATTTAGTTCGTAAAGGGTGGGTATTATCTTTTCTAAGCATTTGTCATCGAAACAGTCATCTATGTTTTGTCTGATGACTTGTGTCATGTGTGGCTATTTCCCTCATATTCATGGAGCTCATTCAGCAAGGTTAAATTCCTGGTACTGATTTATATGGTATAGCTTTGCAGACTCTATGTGCCTTAATCATTCTTTACCTTGATTTGGCTGTTCACTTGAGTACTTGATTAGCTTGTTCACTGATGATCTTGAGCTCCTTTTTATTTCAGATTTCAAAGTCAAGCAGTAAAGACCATGGCAGTCTTTGATCAACCTTTTCTTCTATAGCATATCATTCTAGTTTCCCTTGAGAACATAGTAGTAGTTTGATATTTCACCTCACGAGAACAAGAGATGTGTGATGTATATAAATATGTAATGGATAAAGCATGTGTATTTGTAATGTATCTAATAAATAAAATGTGTATTTGTCCCTGTTTTTTTTTGTTTTTTAATTTATCATTGGAGACATTGGTTGGAAAAACGCGTCTCTAATGACTCAGTCATTGGAGACGCGGGTTGCCAAAATGCGTCTCCAATAAGGGTAATTGGAGACGCGGGTTACGTGGATGTGTCTCTGATTGGGTATAATAGGAGACGCGGGTCTACTGTTTACGCGTCTCCTTTGACACTTATTAGTGACGCGGCAGATACGCGTCACCTATATTATCCACATTAGTGTCGAAAACTTAGAGACGCTAGTTTCTTGCGTCACCTATGTACCTAAACAAGCGTCTCCAATTAAGGTTTCTTACATAGTGTTGGTGGGCTTGACCTCCTCCCCAACTCTTTGACCCTTACAGGTGGGTCCGGTGTGAGGGGGTATGATGGGTCTAAATTAGGTGAGAATTGTTTTCAATTCTACTCGTTCTTTTATGAATAGATTTAATTCGTGCAAATTGTACTTGTCTGAAAAGGCGGGGAGCAGAGGAGATCAGACACCGAATGAGCGCCTTTGAGGGCGCCGACGATGGCATCGCAGCTGGCAGCCCGACCGCCGGGAACCACCCTCCTACCTCGTAGGCTCGTACCCTCGCCTCACCTCTGCTCCCCTCTGCTCCCAAATCCCGTGAACACCTCACCTCTTTTTCAGCCGCTAGGAGCCACCGTCCCCCTTCCTCGCCACCAATCTCTTTGGTGCCAGCGAGCCGACGAGCGAGTAGATGCTGGTGGCACTGGCGCCGATGAGAAGGCCGTCGATGACGCCCAGGTCCGCGTGAACGAACATATCTGCTTCTCCCCCCGCTCATCTATCACGCCGCGCTCTGCGAGTGACCCATCCTAGAATTATAGCTGCATCGATCGGCGCCGTGGCACACCACGGAGCACTCGAAGTTCTTCAATCGAGAGGGTGTGCCGTGCCGATCGATCGCCGCCATGGTCCATCACGTGAACCGTGAGCGTCGCCGACCACGGTGCATGGGCGCGCCGGCCTGGCGGTGATGGCGTGCCCTGCTGGCGCGCGCGGTCTCAAGGCCATCGCGAACCTCGTCCACCAGCCAGCCGTTCATGCGGGTCGGCCACGAGCCCACGACGGGGTTCGCGATGGCCGACGGCGAAATGGAGGAAAGATAATACAAGTCGGGAAGCAAATGAGCAAGCGGTGCTCACCTGACTACCTGAGTTGCCGCCACACACTCCCATGGCTGCACTGCTGCTGATGCAGCAGCACAAGAACAACACCACCATGCGAGTCGGCGCCATTTGCCCCCGGAACCAAAGGACTCTGAAGTGCCTTGTGCTCTGCTAGGAGGGAGGGAAAAAAAAGGGTTCGGGGGCTTTTATAACCCGGACGCAAAGTCCTGCCACCGTTGGATTCCACAATCCATCACAACCGGGTGATTGGCCACCGTGGGATCTTTGGGTGGCCCACGTGCGTTGTTAGTCTCTTTGGGTGACCAAGCGTTGGACCTGCTCATCGGCACCGCCAGCATCTAGTCGCTCGGGCGTTCACGCCTTGCCCCTCCTCGGCACATACAACTTACAAGAACGCGGCAGTTTCAACGGCCCACGGCCTATCCTATTCGACAATCAGGCCCAGCCTGACTAGCTGGCTCCTAGAAAAGCCCACACACTTTGCTCAAAAAAAAAAAAGGAGAAAAGCCCACGCTGCAGCGCACGTGTGAACTTGTTGTTGCCTGTCGTTTCTCAAAAAAAAAAAAACTTGTTGTTGCCTGTCACTGTCATCATCGTTGGTTTTCATGTTGTGTTTGGTCCTCGTGCTTATGTTGTTTTTTCCCGTTGGCAGGGAGGACGCCGGTGGTGCTGCCGGAGCCGCTGGCCTTCTGCGGCAACGGCGGCGGTCTGATCTGTGACCCCGCTGCCGACGCCGCGCTCAGTGAAGAGTTCCGCGCCATGAACGTGCCAGAGGCTGACGCCGCCTGCGCCACCATCGTCCAGGCTGCAGGAACAACAAACAACAACTTCACCTGGACCTGCTTACTCAAATACGTGTTATGTGAGAAAGATAAATATAAAAGGTGAAAAAAAAAATTTTAGAAATACATGTACGTGAGGGGGATGAACGTGCCATCCAGATGAATCAGTGGCACTACCCAGTTGACGTGTTCACAAACAATCTTCAGCGACAAGCACTCTCATCATGAAACAAACTTATACGGGTCAATGGCACAACTAATCGACCAACACGGGAACTAACGAGAATTTCAGGCAGCTGATGAGGAGCTAGCAAACGTTGGATCTGGGTGAGGATCGATTTGGAGATATGCAGGTGAAAAGTGTGTATGTGTCGAATCTGATTGGATTGGTGCTGAATAACCTTGTTACTTTGTTCACATTTTATTCTCAATTCTTAATTTGTTCACATTTAATTGTTTAAGTCAGGCAACATTGGTCCTGTTGTTGCCAAACAAATTAATTTTCTTACATTCCTTTTGCGGGGAGGGTCTTTCGCGCACAAAAATTTTCTATTAGGAATTTTCGTGCACAATAAAATCAGGAATAAAAGTTCCGAAAAAATAAAATCAGGAATAAACCAACTCCTGTAATACAATGTTTTAATTTTGATATTTTAAATGTGCTCATGCGTATTTAGTTGTAAGGGTGTGTTTAGATTGGGGAAGATTCCCCGAAAAAACACTGTAGATCCAAAAAACACTGTAGATGAATAGTGTTCTGTGAGTGGGAGGGATATGATGAACAGGGAAAAGTTGGATGAATAGTGTTTATTTGGAGAATCTTCTTGTATCAAACGCACCCTAAGACACACTGTGACCTGCCAAAGTAAGTTTTCATCTATATAAAACTAATCTATCTCAATTGTTTAAGGTTTTACCCTGTCATTCAAATTGTTTGTGTTGACGAGAATAGACCACTTATGCACCGATTCACCAGAATGCCCTTAAGGGAAAAGGATGGCGGCGGCTGTGGGCAGCACAAAGTTCTTTTGGCCCGGATCTGGACGCAAGCGGCTATTCAATCTGCACGAGTAATTTTTTTGGTCATTTATCCATTTCTGATTTGTATGGGAAGAATTATTAGCCATCGATTTTATTTTGGGCCGGGCCATCGAATTAGCCATCTGTATGAATACATAAATATTTTATTTTGGGCCGAGCCCAAATTAGTGTCAACAACAACCAAAATGATATATTTTTTTAAAAAAAAAGTAACTGGAAAAAGCTAATTAGCAAGTAGTACCAACTGCCTGAAACCACAAGTAACGCGTCAACTGCGGGCAGTTAAACGATTTCGGCTAGCTCGGCACTGGCATCTGCCCCTCCTTGACCACCGTCTCTGTCGTTGCCAGAGAAGCAGCAGTTCCATGTGAAGGAGTAGCTTGCTGTCGTCGTCGTCGCCGCCGCCACCGACTGTTCTTCTCCCCTGCCGCCATAAATGAGCGAGTAGATGTAATAGATCGCAAATGGCATCGAGGTAGTAGATCCTAGGATGGACGCCGCCTGCAGCATCCATGAAGAAGTAGCTGCCTTGTGCTTGTGCGGCGTCGGAGCCGGAGAGGTGCACCAGGACCTGATGGTCGCGGCGTTTATTACTGCCTCCGCCTGTGGGGAGGCCGAGGAGGAGGGTATGCATCGCTGACAAAAAAAAATGCGAAGGAAACAAATGAATTATGGTTGTGTTTGGATTCGCGGACTAAAGTTTTCTTGTTACATTGGATATTTGATACCGATGAGAAGGATTAAACATGAGATAATTATAAAACTAATTTCATAACTCCTAGGCTAATTACCGAGACAAACCTATTAAACTTAATTAATACATCATTAGCAACTATGTACTGTAGCAGTATATTTTTTAAATTATGGCTTAATAGATTTGTCTAGCAAATTAGATTAGGGGTTATGGAATAGGTTTTACCATTAATCTATATTTAATACTTCTAATCGGATGATAAATATTCGACGTAACAGCAGTGGAACCAAACGTGAGTGAGACGACGATTGATGATGATTTTTACCGCGCAGAGGAGGTTCCTGGCGCAGTCGGCGTCGGAGCTGGTCACGTTCACGGCCTCGAATTGCTGGCTGAGCTCTACGTCGGCAGCAGAGTCGCAGCAGCTGAGGCCGACGTTGCCGCAGAAGCCCAGAGGCTCCGTCAGCACCACCGGCACCCCTGGAAACGGAATCAAAAGCTTGTCGATAAAACACCAACCACCACAGCAGCAGCTGGATGGAAAAAATCGTAAAAAATAGTTAGAAAAGTATAATAAGATTCAGCAGGATCCACGGACAGCGACGATTTGGCATGTGCGCCAACAAGTAGACAGAAACTTATTTTTTCCAAGGGCCAGTAAGTGGGCTTGGCCTTTTCCTAAGTCCAGTGGTAGGTGGGCCTCGGTGGGCTTGGCCTTGATCCTAATTGACTGATCAAGCAAACAAAAGCCGGTGAGGACGACGAGGCTGGCTGTGTGCTCGTGTGGTGCATGACGAAGCAGGCACGTAGTGGGCATGGGCACTCACCTGAGCCAGCAGCGCATATTGGCATGGCCGGATGATGGACGGTGACGAGTAGCCGCAAGCCGAGCGGCAGCTGCAGCAGCACACAACCAGCAGCAGGAGCAGACGAATGCGCTGCATCTTCATGGCCATGGCGCTTGAGTTGAGACTGTAGCCAGGTGTGCTGCTTGGGAACGGGACAATGCCATATACAACTGCACTCGGGAAAGGCCGGCTTTTATAGTTTGCTCGCCGTACCTAACCGGAGAAGATGGACCGGGTGACTAAATGAGCATCTATCTCTTCTTTTAATCCCGTAGGTGGAAAAAAAAACAACTTTAGTCGGGCCTATAAATGGACGATCTTTTGTGTAGGACATCAAATTTTGATCTGGGTCCCTAAAACTGGAGGCTCTCTATTTCCACTTCGAGAGTTACTTTCTTTCGCTGACAACTAAGACCCACACTCCACTAGTCAGGTTGATTTAGGAGCCATCATTTGATCAGGCTAGTTGGAGTCTAAAGAGAATTTCAAAGCCCCTAAATTTCATGGGCCGATCCACCCGGGTGGAGTTGCTCTCGTCCACGCCGGTACGCCACGCGCCACGGACGTCCTCCGGCCAGTGATGGACAATTACATTTACACTGCTAGCCCACATGTGCATCCCCGACATCGTTTGATTGAAAGGGACGTTCCGACGCGCACCGCCGTGCATTTCCCATCCGACGGTAGCAGCCCAAGGGAGAAAATCCTGCACTCAGGCCCCACCAGTTGACAAGGAAGCCGTAGAAAAAAAGTCGTGGGGTAAAATGTTGCTTTTGGGATGTTGATTTTTTGGGGAAATGTAAAATATGGTATTTTACATTTTTTTTCTATTTATACAAACACTCCCATCAAGCCGTCGCTCCTTTTATGTTTATTGTGCACGGTAATTCCAAATAGAAAATTTCTGTGTTCGAAAGATCGTCCCAGCAAAAGGGTTGTGAGAAAATTAATTTCTTTGGCTACAACACGACCCAATGTTGCTTGAACTAAAACAATTAAATATGAACAGATAAACGAGGTAATTCAGTACCTATCCAGTTACTATATATATCTACACAGTTTTCACCCGCATGTGTCCACATAAAAATGTTCACCCAAGTCCAACATTTCCGAGCTCCTCCAGTTACTATTCCCTCCCCCCCCCCCCCCCCCCCCCCCCCCCTTTTTTTTCTGCTGTCGTGCGCTTCTGCCGCCTGCGGCGCGAAAAGGAACGGTCAACGAGCAGCGCGGGGCCGAAGAAGCTTCAGCGACCAAACGCATTTTGGGCGAGCAATCCCATTCCCAGGCCAAGGTGCACGTGACGTGACGAGGAGGGGAGGCAGGCCGCATAACAGGACGGCACACACGCTGCGCTTTGGCGTCTGGCTGCACGACTGAACTCGCAACCTTTTCTAACGGACTTTCAGTCTTCTGGCCTCTACAAGTCTACAACAATTTTGTAAAGAAGATACATCCACCTCGTAATAATGTTTCTATGGGACCTTTTGCTATGCTTTGAGACATTTGAAAAGAGAAAATGTATAGTACGTGGGGGACACTTTTAGGGCTAGTTTGGCAGCGGTGGGCCAAATAACCCAGGGAAGGAAGTGGCCGCAGGCTAACTACAAGCCTACTACGACGACGACGTGGACGCCGGCAGTAGGAACGCCGATGATGTCGGGGATATGCGACGGGGAGGACAGCCTGATATCCCTAGGCCGGGTGACTTTCCACGTGGAAACTGAGCTCGATCGGTCGGAGATTCCCAAGTCGTAGCCTCCCCAACACGTCGAGATCCCCCAAGTCGTAGCCTCCAAACTCGTCGACGCTCAGTCGGCGGCTACCTTCCCCAGGTTATTTTGCCCATCGCTGCCAAACTAGCCCTTACGGTATACAAAAGGGGCAAGTACGTTGTTACCCATATTTCGAACTCCAACTGTGACTTTACCCATAGATTTCTCCACTTTACATTTTTACTCTTACTATTAAAAACGAAGTCTCATTTTACCCCTACTCCGTGAACAGCACATAACGGTGTTAACAAGACAACTTTGCCCTTATGAATATACCTATACTCCTTTAAAACTTTATAAATATACCCTTGTTTAACATTATATTTCAGCAGCATTTTATCACTTTCTTATCTTGTATTCTATTCTCCTTCATGTTCTCTGTTCTCTCTGCTCACAGGCGGTGGTGAAGACACTTGTTGAAAACATAAAAAAAAGCACAATAACTGTCACATCCGGTTTTATAAACATTTATGCAAATGAAATGTGGAAGCATTTTGACTTATAAATATGCTTTATAAGAAAGTTATATATTTTAAAAATTTTCAGATGCTTTGGTAATCTAAGCACCCTGCAATAATTTTCCTATGTGAGAACTTACATGTCCTTATACGTTTAGTATATGTTACACCAAAAAATAAAAAAAACAAATTAATTATAAATCATTGTAATAAATCATTCAAATTTATGTTCATTATTGAAGCAAATTCAATAGTAGCCAATAAAATAGTATGATGATATAGTGAAAAATAAATTTAAAACCAATATAACCTAACATCTTGAAGAACCTTTAAACAATGGTAACAAATTTAAAAAGCTAGAGTGGACCCAGAGATGGTGGATCTAATTGTGGGTTCACGGGCCCACCATGGGGCCCACATCTTGGTTATAATTTTTTTAAAAAACAATTATAGTGGGTCCCACATATAACGGGCCTAGTGGGGTCCATAAACGGTGGGACCACTTGTAGGAGGCACGAAGCCGTGTTTGGTGGTTCCCACATCAACAAGTCCCACATGTGGGGTCACATGCTAGTGGGACCCATGGGGCCCACATATGGTGGGACCTAATTGTGGGTCCATGGGTCCACGATGGGCCCACTATTGGGACTCACGTCGCCGGTTATATATTTTTTTTGAAAAATTAACTTAGTGGGTCCCATGTATAAGGGTTTAGTGAGGTCCACAGATGGTGGCCCCCATGTCAATGGGTCCCACATGTGGGGACACGTGCATAGATCGAATTGCTCAATCAGGAAAAGGCCGATATATATAGACCATCAGCGTGGACGATCCGATGGCCGAGAGACTACGGTCGGTTTGGTTCCGGGATTCATATATATAGAGAGATAATAGTAACATAATTTGATGTTACTAAAACTATGTTTTGCAGTAGTGATAGTCATGTTAATACCTCATAAGGAATTGCTGAATTCTCAATGTTTCCATACGCAAGTTTTGTTCTTTTTACACTTTTTTTTATTTTTCCTTTTAAATTTTTATCTTTTTTATTGAGTTAATTGCACCCACCATACAACAACTTGTCGCGTGCGTGCAAATAGGTCCACTAACTTATAAAATGCTCAATTTAGTACAACAACTTGATATGTAGATACGGATTGGTCCAATAACTTGTAAAATACTCAACTTAGTGCAACAACTTGGCAAATTAGTGCATGCAGAGTCCAAATGTTACGTTGACTAGTATTTGGCCACGACAAACAATAAATACATGGTATATTTGCATCGAAAAAATGGCCATAGCATATTATAAATTAAAAAGAATACTATTGTTAGAAAATAGAGATATTTTGTTTTGTCCATATGAAATTATTTTATTCTAATTCTGACAGACAATTTCGATAAGACAATGAACAATGTATGCTTGATTTACGCCTATTTATGTGCTTTGAGTTTACATAAAGGAATTTTTTCTTCAATTTGAACTATAATTTTAATAAATAAAAGCCATTGGTTAATTCACTAAGGCTATATTTGTATCATGTACATGAATAGTAAGTTATAATTAGATTTATATGAATTAGTTGGTGTTTTATTAATCTTTTAAAAGAACTTAATTCTATTGTGGTAAGATAAAATATAAAATATGGTAGTGTGAAAAATTATAATAACGGTTACACTGTATATGCACCAATTTACGAAATTATTGCACTAACTTAACATTTCACATGTTGATGGACCAATTTGCACCTACCTGCCAAGTTATCGCACTAAATTGAGCATTTTACAACTTGTTGGACCAATCTGCACCCACCTAACAAGTTGTTGTATGGTGGGTGCAATTTACTCTTTTTTATTTCAAATTTGTATCTATATCAATTGTATGTTGTTCATTTCTCTGGTTATAGGAAAATTTGCTATCATACCAAGGCGTTTATACCTTTCATCTGCCATGTGACGATGCCGAATAATGTTGACCACGGTAACAAAGAAGATGTTCCCTCCGCTCTGCTTTCTATTCAAGAACTGCACTATTCTCCCTGCAGTTTCCACGCGCGATAGACCTTTGAATCATTACTGCCTCGTGACGAAATCAAGGAGCCCGTTGTTCAGGTTGCCCTTCTATTGGATGTTTGGTTCCATGTGCTTAAAATAACCCTTTCATATCGGATGTTTTGATGCTATTTAGCAGGATTAAATATAGACTGATTAAAACTAACCGTATAGGCCCTAGGCTTTTTCGCAAGAAGAATCTATTATGGTTTATTTTAATCCTAGGGGAACTAACACTCTCTTACCTCACCTATTTCTTTTATGCTTAGCGTAAAGGTTATGATAAGGGAAATGTTTATTACAAAAGTATGATTTTCAACCCACAACTGTAAAACCGGACACCAAAGACCCTCCAACTATCCAAACCGTGCAAAACTGGACCTTTGGGTGGTTTTGAAGGTGGTTTTGTATTCTTCAAAAAAATTAAAATATAATTTTATATTAAAACATTAATAACTAATTTATTTTGAATTATAAAAATACAATCCGGTGCCAATTTTTTTCTAAAAATGTGCCTTATATGTTGGTACACCATTAGAAGTTATTTACATATTATTTATTTTTATTCTAGTTATTTTAGAAAAATAATAAGACACTAGTAATATAAACATATAATATCCAAATAACATTCAATAGTATGCCAATAGGTTGGTTAAATTTTAAGAGAACTTTTAGCACTGATTCATATATTTTGAGTTATGGTTTCTTAAAGTTTAAATAATATTTATGATATTTCTATAAAATCAAACCACCCAAATGGCCAATTTTGCATGGTTTGGATAGTTGGATGGGCTTTAATATCTGGTTTTGTGGTTTGAGGTTGAAAATCGGACTTTTGTAACAGTTGAAGGGTAAAAAATAGACTTTTCCCTTATAATAATGTTTCAGAAACTATTTGCACATAGTATGGTCATTTATTTGTACTCCGAGGATGTGTTGTTGTTGCAATTTTTCCCGTTTGCTTTTGTCTTTGTAATATATTATTTTGAAGAGATGTAAGATTATTTATAATGCTGCTAATATAATATATGGTTACATATTCTCATAAACCGTAAAAAAGTTAAAATAAGACACATAAATTATCAGAATATCATTTTGGAAAGAAATGTCTTTTTCAGGTGCGGCGTTGGCATGCCGGCCATCCTAGTAGTGTACATCAACCGTGATGCTTCAACTAACAAATAAACTGATATATTGGCGTATAGTATGATTTTAGTCTAACAAAACTGATATACACGACCAAAATTATACAAAAATCAAGTAACTGTGAAATGCTAGCTAATTACCAAGTACCAACTTCCATAATTCTCCTGAAACCCACCAAAAGCAATGCGTCAACCGCGGGTACGTTACACTATTCCGGTTTTGGCTAACTCAGACTCTGACACCTGTTCCTTGACCACTGGCAGGCGCGCTGCTAGTTCCATCGTCGCCTCTGTAGCCAAAGAAGCAGCAGATCCATGCGAAGCAGCAGTTTGTTGTCGTCGTCGTCGTCTGTTCTCCTCCTGATCTGCCGCCGTACACAAGAGAGTAGATGTAATAGATCATAAATGTCGCCATGGTAGGATGGACGCCACCCGCACCATCCAGGCAGTCGCTGCCTTGTGTGGCGGCCGCGCATGAGCAACGCAGAGGCACTCGGTAGATTCCGCCGGTGGCGATGACGAAGGTGTCCTTGCTGTTGTCCTGGGCAAAGGAGACCATGCTGCCGGCGATGGCCACGCCGTCGCAGGCAACGGGTCTGCTCCCGGAGCACCTGACGTTGGGGATCTCGGCAGAGGCGTACCCCCCGCTCGCCGGAGTTGCTGTTGCGGCCCACATGGTGGAGCCATAACTGTACAGGTACCTTCAAATGGACGACTTTAAAATTATGCACAATGTCAAATTCTTTATTATGGCTTACTTCATCACTAGTAGGAACAATGTTGTAATAAAGGGGTGCAGACTGCCTGATGACTTGTATATATAACTTCAGGGCATTTGAACATGTTTGTAGGTCGTGTTGCTACAAAAAATGGCCCTAGCCTTTTTCTAGTTGAGACGGTAAGTGGCCTGTCTTTGCTTTACCCTGGGCCCAGGTGGCGGTTTGGCGTGTGGGTCTAGGTGAGGTGGCTTGGATGTCGTCGACGGCTCGACGCCACCGGTGCTTGTCGTCTTCCCCACTCGCTGCAGGAAAGCGCATGGCCACCGAGGGGCGCCTCGCTCGTCGTCTTGAAAGGAGCGCGCTCTCGGTGTCATCTGTGGTCACGAGCCCGATGCCCTCCGGCACTCAACCGTATTGGGGAGGATCGGATGCGACATGCCGGCGGCGGAGCGAGCGGAGGAACGGCGGCGGCGGCGGCGGTCATCGACGATGGATCTGGCCTGGGCTGTACGGCATGCGGGACCTCATACCGTGTCCGCATGTTCGTGCTACTCTTTCTACAACCCCAATCATTTCCGTCGTCCAAATCAACTCAATAGTCAATCCACGTGTACACTGGAAAGCAGCTAAATTCACTAGGACCAGGTAAAGGTGTGCCTGAATGTAGTTTTTATAGCTTGCAGCTACATATAGCATTCGACCTTTTGTGCACACCTAAAAAAACTGCAAGCTGACCATTTTATTAAATTGGTATCTTCCCAATTCCAACTCTTGTTGGTTATACCAACGCAAACATTGGCGCACTGTATATTACATATTACTACCAAGCAAAAAAAACTGCAACTCTACAAGTGATACAAGTATGCATGGTTGTTCCTCTTAGTGCCACAAGAGAGCTAATTTTCAGTGCAGCTTATTTTTCTTATAATTTAAATTTTTTCCTCGACTAACATTACTTAGGACTGTCATTTGCCTGATATTGACTGATTTTACTACCATGGCAAACTAAATAGCAGTCTAGAGCATTAGTACTACAACAGTTTGCAAGGAACAATGACTTGTGCAGTTTCAAACCAATGATGAACAATTTTTTAGGAGGAATACAAATGGGAAAGAATGAAACAGCGTTTGGTGTGGTTAACAATGTTCATATGGTTGTTCAATTTTCTTCAAGCAAAATAGTAGCTGAGAACTATATGAACCTCAGAAATTGAATGAGAACACCAGTCCAGCTGAGAATGACTGGCATCTTCCATAAATATATAGTTGTATATCGTTACATTGCACTGAACATGAAATTTCTCATGGTTTAATATTAAGTGTCAAATAGATTGTTTGTCAGCGTCTTGTATTTGTAGCTTAAGTTAGTTGTGGCATAACTAGCTTCAAAAATATCTATCAAAGTGATCTTTGCTTCACTATATGATCAAGATATTGCATAACACGTTTTCTAGTATTATGGTAGTAGAAGATTTTTTCAGTAAGATATTTTTCTATTATATGCTATTTAAGTTGTTGTAATTGGTGACTTTGTTAATGGATGCATTACATGGGAAAAAAGTACATGAAAAACTACACTTCCTACAAAACAGGGAAAATAATGAAAAGGATACAACAAGCAAGTCAAGTATCCAAACAATTAGTTAAAGAGAAAATGTTTAGGATGGAAATATCCTTAAAAGCAATAACATCTGACTTAGATAGAGTAAGATAAACCAACTGACCCTACAACTAAGAGCATGAATTTCTTAAGAAATGAATCGCCATGGGCGTACCACACAAACATTACACTATGTCACCATGAGCGGGTAAAAGTGCCTAATTAGCACACCAAATGATATCAAATAAACAAATGAATGTTCTGAAACTAAACTAATCACTCAAAGTACAATAAAACTAAAAGAAAAAGACTTTCACCCCAAAAGACACCTAAAAGCAGGCTGATATGACAAAACAGAGAAACAGAAGTAACTTAGATGCCAAAAGATATCCTTTATTTGCAACTGAAAATCTTTATAAGTAATGAATTAATGTCTAATCTTCTCATAGTTGTATAGTTAGAATATTATTTTAAGTTTATAAAACAACATGCTTCCCAAAAACCAAATAAAGAATGGTTTTATGTAGCTTCTTTCGTAGCATACACACCTTTTACAGTTGAAGCA
Organism: Digitaria exilis; assembly: GCA_015342445.1. Lineage (NCBI taxonomy): Eukaryota > Viridiplantae > Streptophyta > Magnoliopsida > Poales > Poaceae > Digitaria > Digitaria exilis. Next base: position 13,953 of record JACEFO010000197.1, on the reverse strand, counting down.
TCTATATTCAACCATGGTCGACACAGTTTGTACGAGAAGCTAGAATTGTAGAGAAATGGACATCAGTTGCAGTGTATATATATGCTTTGTCTTCCACATGATATGTACTAGTCGCTACTTGGAATTAGTTATTTCCTTGGTGAATGATGTATTTTACACTAGTGAAATCTAAAGCTTGCTCTTCACCGCTCAACCACTGGTAGATGTATGTGCAAGAGAAACAAACATACAAGAATATTTCACACAAAACATACCACAACACAACGTGTGTCTTGAGTTGGTTGTTAATATATATCAATCATGGTCTGTCATGGCCTAGTAACATGTTTCTATTAATTTTAATATCAGCAACGTCATGCACCATGGGTAGGTGAAAAATTCTGCAATTGGGTGGAAATTATGTGAGAAAAATATATGGCCGAGATAAACTATGTGGCCACTATATGCGGTCGGGGATGCCTTCCCCACTAACAGATAAACATTCTTCTACATTGGCGTATAATATGGTTTTAGTCTAACAAAACTGTCTACATTGGCGTATAATATGGTTTTAGTCTAACAAAACTGAGATATACACAACAAAAAATGATACAAAAATCAAGTAAATGAGATAACCTAAATATTACCGAGAACTGCCTGAAACTACAAATAATGTGTCAACTTGGGTAAATATGTTACACGATTTCGGCTAACTCGACTCTGGCACCTGTTCCTCCTTGACCACTAGCAGGCGCCCTGCTTCTAGTTTATTGTTGCCAAAGAAGCAGCAGATCCATGCGACGCAGCAGTTTATTGTGAAGGAGTAGTTTGTTGTTGTTGTCGTCGTCGTCGTCTGTTCTCCTCCTGATCTGCCGCCGTACACGAGCGAGTGGATGTAATAGATCATAAATGTCGCCATGGTAGGATGGACGCCACCCACACCATCCAAGCAGTCGCTGCCTTGTGTGGCGGCCGCGCATGAGCACCGCAGAGGCACTCGGTAAATTCCGCCGGTGGCGATGACGAAGGTGTCCTTCCTGTTGTCCTGGGAAAAGGAGACAATGCTGCCGGCGATGGCCACGCCGCCACAGGGCACGGGGCTGCTCCCGGAGCACCTGACGTTGGGGATTCGGGCAGTGGCGTATCTGCCGCTCGCCGGAGTTGCTGTTGCAGCCCACATGGGGGAGCCGTTCAAATGGACGACTTTAAAATTATGCATAATGTCAAATTCTTTATTATGGCTTACTTCATCAATAGAAGTTTTCAAAAATAAGTTAAATTTGACTATGCTTGTATAAATTTTTTGAACAAGGTGAGTGGTCAAATTTAGGACATAAATTTTTTTTGAGTATCTAGTATATACAGAGGAACTAAGAGAAGAGACGATGGTAGCATTGCAAGAGCAGGCGGCATATGCATACCATCACAATGAAGAGATGAACAGAGTTATTAATGAGACAACTAGAAGACAAATTGCTCAACTAGATTAGGAACATTTTAATTTCACCAAGGAAAAATAGCTACATAACTCAAACAATATATATATAGTTGGAGAATTTAATTGCCCAAAGAAATAAAATCCAACATTATGACTAAAATCATTGACGTAGTTCTCTGAAAGATTCTTAAACACAACAGCACTCCAACATAACAATTAACAATATTTCCATCATGTGTCGCTTTAAGAGAAAAAAAAAAGTTTGTGAAGAAATGCCTAAACTTTATACCATTCCTTGAGAACATAGATCAATGCATTACCTCAAAAATTGAGATGTAGGGCATCTTCTAGACAGTGAGTCGGAAGAGGACTAGCACGCCCACCCGGGACAGGCAGTCCGATAGGCACCCAGCCTCTGCCCAGGTCCACCTACCATGCCCCTGCTCCCCCCCCCCCCCACACACACACAAATAGGATTGAGATGGATCCACGAGGTGTAAGTGGGTCAATCTAACAAACCCACATCTATCTAGCTAGAATATCCCCCCCCCCCTTGAATACATACCCAACCTTCTCTTTCAATCAAGCACCTCAAAAGGTGGGTTCAACCAATTTAGTTCAGTTCAAATCTTATAGATAGTTATTTTCCCCCTGCCCCCCTCTAAGTTTGATATTAATAGATTTTCATGTTTCTTACATATAGCTATTTAATTGAGCATATATTTTACATATTTACATTTTTCATAGCTGCCTTTTATCATTTGTCTGCTATTCAGGAAGTGAAGGCACTAGGCAAACCACATGTTAAGAGAGTCAGAACAGCAAGACACGCTTTATGCAAAGCAGACGATGGCCTATCCTGTGATACAAAAGGAAAAATTGCCGATTATACAACTTCTATTTGCAGTTCACTGATATTCACTTAGCCTACTACTATCACAAACTAAATAGTACTAGCAGTCTAGAGCATTAGTACTACAACAATTTGCAAGGAACAATCGTAGCAGATAATTTATACGAACCTCATAAATTGAATATTAATACTACTCCAGCTGAGAAGATGGAGCATTCAATAACAGTTTGCATCTTTTGCATAAAAACATAATGTGTTGTGTATAATGTATCATTATACTACGCTATGTAATAGCTGCATTGCATGAGTTTTAAAGCTTGGCTTCCAAATATGTAATTTCAAGATTTTTCAAATTAAACAAAAAACACAAATCAATCAAATTTTATCTCTAATAGGTACCAACAAAAGCACTACAGTGACATGCACTGCATCTAGGATGCACCAATAACTATAACAAATGAAATAACCCAAAAGAAATAAGAGCTCTTGAACAAAAAAGAAAGAAAGAAAATAAATAAGAAGTCGATCAAACTCTATGCAAGCTGACCATTTCATTAAATTGGTGTCTTCTGATCTTTCCAATTCCAACCCTTGTTGGTTATACCAACACAAACATTGGTGCATTGTATATTACTGCCTAGCAAAAAAAAAAAACTGCAACTCTGCAAGTGATACAAGTATGCATAATTGTTCCTCCCAATGCTAGAGAGAGCTGCTACCACTTTACAAGTTTGATATTCATAAATTTTCAGTGCATCATATTTTTCTTATAATTTACATATTTACATTTCTCCCACAACTAACAACTATCATTTGTCTGGTATTGACTTGACTTACTAACGCAAACTAAATAGCAGTCTAGAGCATTAGCACTATAACAGCTTGTGAGGAACAATGGCTTGTACGGTTTGTGGCCCATGATGATCGTTTTTTTTGGGAGGAATACAGATGGGAAATTAAAGATGAAACAACGTTTGGTGTGGTTAACAGTGTTCATATGGCTGTTCAATTTTCTTCAAGCAAAATAGTAGCTGAGAACTATATGAACACAACGTTTGGATATATAGTTGTATCTCGTTACATTGCACTGAACATGGAGAAGAGAAGCAACCGGACGGGTTTGAAATGAAACACTAGTTTGTAGATTCAATTGATCTAGCAACACAATGTTGAAGCGAGCTCGAAGCCATTGGATGGTTGGAGGCTCTGCCGCTCTGGCATGGCGAATCGAACCATGCAACAGCTAGCTTTGTGGTGTGGTCCTCGGCTGGGCCTGCGCATTCAGACGAGCCAGCTCTTGCTCCTCCTCGTTGGTGATCTCGGGATCATCCGTCAAGCGCGACACCAGGTAGTACCGACCGTCCTCCTCGGCGTAGACAATCCCACCATCTGTGGACCCTATGAAACCTACGCTAACAAGGGTCCCACAAGTGTACCCCACCGTGCGACCCATGGGATCCGACAACGTGGGTCCCATAAGAGGGCGCCACTGTGGACCCACGGGACCCATAAGTGGGTCCCACCGTCTGTGTTCCCACAAAACCAAATTGTAGGACCCACACATGGGTCTCAGACTCTCAGTTCAGGTGGGTCCCATTGAACTAATTATATGTGGGGCCCACTATACGATTTTCCAAAAAAAAAATCTAAACTTTGGTAGAATCAACCCACACTCTACCTATGTCGCTTCCACATAAAACCCCAAACTTTGGGAGATCAATCAACACTCCACGAACAACATATCCATAGAAAACTCTCGAGACTTTTGCAAAACCAACCCCTTAATGTGTATCGGTGATGAGTTAAAGCGCCTCGCACATTTACATACAACATATACCACAACATTGACACATTTGATGACTGTCACGTACTCTCCTCTGTTCCAAAATGTAAGTTGTTTGACTTTTTCAGTCCCAAGTTTGACCGCTTGTCTTATTCAAAAATTTGTGCAAATGTAATCAAATTTAGGTTATTCTTGAAATTCATTTATTATTAAACCTAGCCATAACAGAAAATATGATATTTTGCAAAAAAAATTGAATAAAATGAGTGGTCAAAGTTGGGGCTGAAAAAGTCAAACGAACTACATTTTGGAACGGAGGTAGTACATGCTTTCTCTCCACAAACACATGATAGTCTATATATATATTTCAATGGTCTACACTTCCCACACATATAATTAACAATCCACCTCACGCTCAAATTTGACCAAACCCAAAACAAAACTAAGCACAGGTATATACATCCGTGACAGGCCTCTCAGAGGCGCCAATGGCGTGACATTTTTCTAGCGTAAGATCGAAAAGACAAGATATAAAACTGTAGTCAAGTTCCAATTCCTACCTGATATTTTGATGTAATTATCCAATTATTAAGTTATATAGCATGACATGTAGCTATTCACTGTTTGCTATTAATTTTAATGAAAGTGCCTTTATAAAAAAATATTGATAGCTAAGATTTAGAAAGTTTGTTGGTTTACACACTATTTAGGAACTTGTCTATTTTTTTGAAGTCCTTGTAAAACTCTAGACCTGATAAATCCAGCGACAGGTGATTGGATAGAGAGTTAATTGAGGACATCTTCTGGGAAGAGGACCATCAACACATTCTTGCTATACCCATTCGTGCAAATGCTGAGGATGCTCTAGCGTGGCACTATGACAATAAAGGCCTGTTCTTTGTGAAATCAGCGTACCATGTTCTGCAAGACAACAATGATTGCATAGCAAAGAGACAGAGGGGCGAATCTTCTACGGGTAATGTTAGGGAGAAAGGACCGCAATGGACACAACTATGGAGTCTGGGGTATGTTCCGAAACTAAAACATTTTTTTGTGGAGGACGGGACATAATAGATTACCTTTACGCAAGAGTATATAAAGGCGAGGGATGGAAATTGACACGTTATGCCTGATATGTTGTAGACTTGATGAGGACGGAGGTCACTGTTTTTTTAAAATGCAAACTAGTGAAGAAATGTTGGCAGCAATTGAACTTGGAGCATATTAGGCAGGAGCTAATCTCTCTCACGTCGGCACAGATGGTAGTGCAGAAAATTTTAACTTTGGAGGGGAGTCTGCGGCTGAGGGTGATAGCCCTATTATGGGCATGGTGGGACACAAGGAATAAAACAAATGCAGGAGAAAGGAGGAGAGAAACGCATGAAATTATATTTTTGGCGGCCAATGTCGAGTCTGACAACAACTCTTCGCCGAAGGGAGGAAAAGAAAGGGAAAAGTCTATTTTTCACCCTCTAACCATTACAAAAGTCTGATTTTCAAACCACAACTACAAAACCGGGCACTAAACACCCTCCAACTATCCAAACCGTAACTCCACCCAGCCCATACCCAGGAACCCAAGCAGAAAGTTTTTTTTATCTCATCTCCCGATCCAATATATCCATTGCGTTTCATAACTTCATTGCTTATGCTAAGCGGATGGAGAACGGCAAGGGTGCAAGGTAAAACCAGGGACGGAGGCCTCGGCGCGATCGCTCACCGGCGGTGCCGCCGCCGCCCATATACAAACAGTCGAACTAAAGAAAGCTACAAGCTAGCCGAGGTCTCAGGAGAACTGGTGTCTGCTGCCTAATCACGCTCCATGTCGCCTCCTCCACCATCGATCCCTGCCTGCCGCCATGACCCATGAACCACAAACTCGTCCCGCGATAAGAAAATGGCGCTGGGCGCTGGCGTCAACCATCCGCACGTGAGATGCACTTCAAGGAAACACGAACCAGAAGAGGCGAAGGCGATCCTATTCTTTCTGGGACGATTGAGATCCAAAAATTTCGGGTTGGGCATGGACTGGGCGCCGTCTAGCATGGGTAGGGCTGGGGCAAGTGAAATCTTGAAGATAATTAATTAACGTTAATAACCCACCTGCTTTAAGATCCGTGCAATTTTATGGAAAGGACCATTGGAGCAAAACTCTTCCAAAAAAAGATAAAAAATAATTTTGTATTAAAAAATTCATAACTAATTTATTTTGAACTAAAAAATTAGAATCTGGTGCAAATGTTTTTCTAGAAAATGTGACCTACATATTGGTGAGCCATTAGAAGTTATTTGCATATTATTTATTTTTATTCTAATTGTTTTTTTAAAAACAATAACACACTAGTAATATAAATATATAATACCAAATAACATTAAATAGTGTGCCAATAGGTTGGTTACATTTTAAGAGAGCTTTTGGCACTGATTTCATATTTTTTTTGGTCCAAAATGAATTAGTTATGGTTTTTTAAAGTTTAAATAATATTTCTGTTATTTTTAGAAAATCCAAAACCACCCTCAACCCAAAGGGCCAATTTTCATGGTTTGGATAGTTGGAGGGCCTTTAGTATCCGGTTTTATAGTTTGAGGTTCAAAATCAGACTTTTGTAACAGTTGAAGGTGAAAAATAGACTTTTACCAAAAAGAAAAGCCACAAAATCAGAGTAAGGTTTGGAATCCACCTCCAATGCATCTTTTGAAGGTGAATATTGATGGGGGTTTTTTTGAGAAGGAGAAAACTGGAGATCGGGTTTCATTGTACGAGATGGTGACGGTCATGCCTTGTTGGCGGGTTCAGGGAGACTGCAAGCAGTGCATGATGCTTTATGTGCTGAAGCTCAGGCAAGCTTGGCTGCTCTCCAAGCTCTACGGACGAATGGTATGCTGCAATGTCAACTTGAGTCAGACTCTCTTTGTCTAGTGAATGCACTACAATCAGAAGCTTGTGATAATGCACTGGGTGGGGGTTTTCTTCAAGGAAATGAGGGACATGATCCAGCTCGAGTTTGAGTCGGTAGAAGTTCTCTATGTTCCACGATCTTGTAATTCTGTAGCACATGAGCTTGCTCGATTTTCAATGGGTGGGGACTTGGATCAGTTCGTCAAATGCACTGATCCCCTCCCAGCGTTTGTAATTGAATATTTGGGGCGAGACTTTGTCGCCTCCATGTCTTGATGAATAAAATGAATGAGCACACGTTCAAAAAAAAAAAACGTTGCTTGGATGACATATCATTTATCTGATATTCACTGAGCTTGCTACCATCGCAAACCAAATAGCAGTCTCTAGAGCATTGGTACTACAACAGTCGCAAGGAACAAGGAACAATAGTAGCAGATAATTTATATGAACCTCAGAAATTGAATGAGAATACTACTCCAGCCGAGAGTGACGGTCATCTTCTTACTTCTGTATCTACACATAGATGTATCATTACATTGCACTGAAGATGGGAGAAGAGAAGCAATCGTATCGGTCGAAATAAAACACTGGATCCAAAGCCGGAGGATGGATTGAGGCTCCGTCATGGCGAGTCGAACCAAGCAGCATAGCAGCTAGCTTTATGGTGTGGTCCTCGGCTGGGCCTGCGCATTCAGGCGAGCCAGCTCTTGCTCCTCCTCGTCGGTGATCGTGGGATCATCCGTCAAGCGCGACACCAGGTAGTACCGGCCGTCCTCCTCGTCGTAGACGATCTGCCTCATCCCCCGCGACCTCCCCTGCTCCAGCTGGTCTTCCTCGTCGTCCTCCTCCGTGGGCAGCTCGTAGCGGCAGAGCGGGCAGACGGGGTTCCGGCGGAGCCACTCGGCGATGCAGCGCTGTGGGAAGGTGTGGGAGCAAGGCATCGCCCTGAGCCCAGGCGCCGCCGGCGCCTCCGCGTCCGGACGGGAGTCGAACTCCTGGAGGCAGATGGCGCAGCAGTCGTCGGATCCATCCATGGCCGCCGCCGCCGCCGCCGCCGCCGTCACCTCCCGCAGGCCCTCGATGGCCTTGCTGGAAGCAGCGGCGCGGCCGCGCTTGTTGCTGGGAGGGACGGCGGCGGCGGCATGGCCTTGTTGGGTGCCTGATGAGCCCGGCTGCAGCGGCGGCAGGACAACAAGTGGCGCCGTCGGCTCCTCGGCGTCTTCGTCGTTGGAGTATTGGTAGTCGTAGTTGGACGGGGCGGCGGGCCACAGCCAGGCGGGGATCCTCCGGCCATGTTGGAATATCGAACCAGGGGCAAACGACGGCGGCGGCCACGCTCCTCCGCGGGCTTCCGATCCCCAAAACTCCCAGTCGTCCATGGGGATGGGATGGGATGGGATGGGAGGTATGGAGGGAGAAGCAGAGACGATCGAGGAAGAATCAATTGTAAATGAATGGTTCCATCGATTAATATTTGAAGGGAGAGGAGGAGTCGGATTGGATTGGGAGTCGGACCCGGACAGCAGCTACTCCAACTCCGGTTGCACGCACGCGGTGTCCGATGATCTAGCGAGACTTCAGCGGAGTATCTCTTCTTCTACTTCTATTATTATTATTATTATTATATTATTATATACTATCTCTACTTCTAAAAAGAACGGAGTTAGTCTTCACGTTGGTCCGTCGTGTCGCGTCGCCGCTTGGTGAAGCCGTCTGCGCTCCCTTCCGCCCGCCTGCTGTGCCTACTGTCCTGCCAAAATGGATCGTGCGCCGTCCGATCTTTTACTCAAGAAAACTGCACCACGATCAGTGTTCGTATGTGGCCGTAAACCTCGCAGTCAAGCGCGCATCTTCCGTGATCTTGCACCCACCAATTACGCACCCACCCAGCAACCTGGTCATATGGTTTCCTAATTCGCTACGAAGTCGTCTTCATTGCCTCCTCCTTTAGACCTTGACCTCGCTCATCTTATGTGCGCAGGGCGACGAGGCCGTCGTTGATCACGTACGAACCCCCGCCTCGGCCGCCTGAAGTAGCTTGGAGCGAGGATGCATGCAGCACGAGGATCCATGGTTAGTCCTACGTGCTTGTTCCTTTTATGTGCATGTGCGGTTTCTCTGTTTTGTGGATATACTCATGTATGCCGCACGAGGATCCATGGCGCCGTAGTGGCGCTGCCCTTCTCCCTCTTCCCAGCGGGCCCCCAATTGTTTGATACGTGAACCGCCGCCGGCTGCCAGCCATAGGATTGCGCCGCCATCCGACGTCGCGCGATAGATCGCATGTGTATTTTTTTCTCCTCTACTGCAATTGTTTTATCTGATCGTGAGTTCGAATATCTGATTGAGATGTTTGTTTGAGCAAGAAATACGTGCATACGATGCTGTTTGATTGAGATGCTGTTCTTTTTGCCGTGCAACACAGCTCTTCTTTTTTTTTTCCTGCAACAAGGCGCCAGCACATCTCTTCTCTTCTCTGAAGATACACTGAAATGATAGGCAGAGGGCCCCATAAACCTTTCCCCGCTTTGTTACGAATTACTAAATGTTTTGAAAAATCTTCCACTCTATCTGTTACATTTCACCTAACAGCCAGCAAGGCCCTTGCATCTCCCTGCGTTTTGATCTAAGACTGTTCACCTTACGACAGTAGACTGAAATTTAAGGAAAGAAACTCCTTAATTATTTTTTTTCTTTTCTTTGATACCGTATGTTTTTGGTTTCATTAGTGGGTACTGTTCACCATATGACAAATAGACTAATTTAAGGAAAGAAACTTTTTGGTATAATGTATCCTGTTTTTTTATATATATTTTCATGACATTCGCATATTTTTTTTCAAGGATATCAATCGTAGATTGAAGAGAACCTGATGGTATAGTTATTGTGATAACATGTCTTTTTCTGTCATTCTTTTGCATAAGCCTTTTGTGACTTTCAGTCTGATTTCTGATTCATTCTTACATGAAGTCACACATGCAGCTAATCATTTGTTATCTGTTAGTAATCGAGGTTTAGCTGCTGAAGGAGCAGGCTCTTGAAGCAGTGGGGCTCTGTGTTGAGTTCCTGGCCTGTGTGGTGCCTACTTCTCTCAGTCTCGGGGGCATTGTAATCTCAATCGTCATTGTGGAGGACAAAGTGGAGGTGGACAGCATCCGGCTTTAATTTTTTTTAAAAAAAACAGCATCCGGCTTGGGTCGCTACTGGCACAAACTCGCCAATCTGCGTGGAGAGCAGTCGTTGGCAGTCCCGAGTGGAAGGCATACAATGTAAGACGATTCAGTTCAGGTTTATCTTTTACATTTAGAACTCCGTGCATGTGGTTGCAGTAATGTGAATAATTTTTCTTGTGATCTCATTTTTAGCAAAGTCTTCTGTGATCTCATTCGCACATATGATATTTAGTTTCACCCACGGAATTATTTTTTGGTTGCTTATTCATATACAAATATGAGGTAGGTTCATTGCAATAAACAATTTGTTCAGGAATCTACATTTGATCTGCCTCAAGCTCTATGATGACTAATAAAAATGAGGGCAGTACCAATTTCCAGTATGGCAATTTGTTCAGGAATCTACATTTGATCTGCCTCAAGCTCTACATTTGGCTATGACATACGTGCTAATTTCCAGTATGGCATACCTTCTATTTTCCAGTTGAATTGTTGCACGTTGTGTTCATGGCTCATTGTTCCAATAATGCATACCTTGTATGTCGAGCCAAAACATATAAAAAAGGATAAAAAAGAAAAAATAAGAAAAAGATATATTGCCCAGGCACAGCCGCCGCTTACCTACTGCCATTGAAACAAGGTGCCAGACGGCGCCGCGCCTGGGCACCGGACGAAAGGATAGCAAGGGCATCGCCTGGACGCTGAATCTGGACGGGAGGAGGCAGGTGGCAGGTGTGACCGTGTGGGCGTGTTGTGGCGGCGAGCAATCGGCGGGTGGGGTAGGCACCCTTGCGGGCGTGTGTCGTGTGGTGTCCTGACGCCTAGCGCCCGCAGGCGTGGACTAGGTCGCTGCCCCACTGGTGCCTAGCGTCCGGCACGGGTGGGTGGAGAGAGTGGGTGAGGTTGAGGCGTGAGATGAGACTATATACCTAGGGTTAGGATCGATTGGTAGGCTAGGCTGAAAGTATTATTGGGCTTCATTGTGGACTGGCCTTGGTAGGTCTGCAGATAACAACCTAGAATGTTTAGTTTCCTGCACGGACTTCCAACCGAGCCCTTTCTGCAAAGGGTAACTCTGGTCTTCATCTTTTGCATGCCATATTGATCGTGCCTTGCAGACTTCCTCTGTTGACCCTTACATTCAGCGTTGTTCAGCACCATTCATAAATTTTATTGGGATGCTACTTCTTAAAGGCTCATACTGTTAAAGTGTTTTTGTTTCCTGCTCAGCACTATTCAGTGGTTGTTTTTATGTTTTCTGAATTTTTTTGTTATTAATATTGCCCTTAAAAATTTCACTTGGAGGGTGGGACTATCAAATTCATCTTTGTATTTTATTCTACACATGCAGTTTCGATTATGAGATATGGATCCGAAAATCAATAATGGAAGCCAAACTCCCATTTCGAGTCCCAACAAACACCACCAATATAGGTACCAATATTTGAGATATTACACATGTTTTTTTTTGCCACACATTATATCTATATGAAATGTATATTACTTATTAGGTGACCTACAGATGGAAGATCATCTACATCGATTGAGCATCAACAACCTCTGGATCCTAAAGAACGAAGGAGACAACGAGATAGGGACAGGTATGCGCGGATGTCTGTGCAGCAAAAAGAAGAATTACTAAAAAAGCGCTGCGAAGATTACCAACAAAAGAAAACAGAAATGGCCAACATTACATCCAAAGACCAATTGCAAGGTAACATAGATAAATAATTGTTGACGTTTTTTCACATAAAAGTTACCATCTCATGAGTTTTTTTGCAATGCTTGCACCTTTGTAGAGGCAAAAACAAGAATTAACAGAGGAGCAACTTGAATCAAGGCATGCAAAAGATAGGACGCGGTATGCAAATATGACTCCGAAGCAAAAGGCAAGCATGTGATCGTCAAAATGCAAGTAATATGCAGCCCGAAAAAAAAAGGCAAGGAGGGACCAGTATAAAGCACGTCGAAAATTACGCCGCAACACTCTTCACAAAAGACTCCATAGCAATGATCAACCCTTTTATATAATCCATTGGAGGACTCTCCATAAGGTCTTGGAATAGTTACGCCGCAACATTCTTCACAAAGACTCCATAGCAATGATCACTTTGAAAAGAGGGGAAATGAGATGTTTCTTGGAATAACTAAATTAGAAGTGAATGAAACGTTATGTATGACATCAACCAAATCAAGTGCAATCTATATGTTTACTGGACTGATTTTTGCTTATAATTAAAGCATCACGTTTGCCTTTTGAATTCTTGATTAACCTCAGACATATTATATTGCTTAGCTGAACGACCATATAGCCCATGTTTATTATATATGAACACATACGGTTTCTGCTTATTTTTCGTCCTCGTATATGGTACCCACCTATCAGCTCTTGTATCTCTGTCCGTAGCAACGCACGGGCACGAAGCTAGTATATATACAAAAAAGCTGAAAGGGTGGTTTGTGTCCTCCACAATGGTCCTGCCTCTCCACACCGCCTCCTACCGGTAGGGATGCAGGCGGGGTGGGTTTTAAAAACGAACCCACAAACCCGCCCGCAAAATCAGCCTTTGTCGCCTGAGCGGTCCAACTGCAAATTTTTACGACATGTGGACCAGAAGCACGCAAGCCCAACGAGAAAAGGCACATAACCCTCAAAACCCACACGGTGCCACCCGCTGCCCGCCGTAGGCTTCAAAGCCCCCGTCACCGAGGAGTTGGAGTTCTCCTTCTCCTTGGATTTCTCCCACGAGGCCACGACCAACCCACAGTTTGGCTTCTGTATGCTCCCGAGCCGTCATCTCTTGCATTACTTCGCCTCGCCTCTAATCCGTGGTTAATTTTGTTTCTGATGTGCATATCCGATGAGCTCAGCCTACATGGAAACCTGCATCGGGAGATCGTTACTGTAAGTTGATTGATAGCTCAAATTCATTCAGATAAGCTGGCTATACGTAGCCAGATTCCAATACTTGATCATAGAAATCATAGCTTCCATTAATTCCAGTGGTAGTTTGATGATGTATTACCACTTACTAACTCATTTCATGGGGTCATCAGCATGGAAGTGCGCTTTCAGAGCTGGCACACGCTACCAATAAGTGTATCTTGACAAATGACATGTTGTGCCCCTCAAGGCTGTATTTCTTTTTTTTTTTTTGCGAATCCCCTCAAGCTGTTATTTCTCTTTTATTTGCTTACCATGATTCCTCAAACGATGCCTACAAAAATCTTGCAGCGTTGAATGCCAGATGGTATGAATGTCATGGGCTAGGCTTGCTGGCAGAGCACCAATCGGTGTCATGTGTATAAAAGTTATTGGTCTCTTGATGACCATTCTATGATATTATATTTTCCTGCAGCAAGTGGATGAGTCTTTATTCCTAAAATTTCTACATTCGTCATACTGACCACCAGGAGGAATACTGATAATCAATATTTATGTTCACGAATATAGAAAATATCTTCTATGCCGGGACTTATAAATTATGTAGTACTTGATAAGCGCCAATGGTTCTTGAAAGGGCAAGTCGATAACATTATTGAACATTAAGAATTCGGTGTGCCTTAATTAGTGCTTGATTTATACCCTTATTTTTTTTTTATTTTTCGTTGCATTAAACACCTTTCTTTTCTGTGTCGTTTCGAGTATGTGGATCCTAATGAAAAAGATGCCTGGATAAATGTTCTGAAGAAAGTTAAAAAACCTATTCGTTGGTGCATTGTCATTAAAGACTAAAACTATGTTTAATTTGTGGCAATAGCATGTCGTATTATGACGGTTGCTTAAGGAGGGCACACTGTTGTGTTGGTGCAAACTGATTATCT
>JACEFO010000196.1:0-36173 GCA_015342445.1 Digitaria exilis | reverse complement strand
ATGCAAATCCAGAGTGTATCCACTAGTCTCAATCTTACTCCACTGAACTGATGAAAGAATCTGATCTGACTGGCTGCAATCTTTTCTTGCGATTCAACTTCCAGTAGTACAATGGATGTACTTCGAGAGATGTTTTTCTTTTTCTTCTCTGTGTTTTATATCTCTTGCTCTCATAGGACAAGTCACTGCAACAATCACCATAACCATTTATTTGCTTCATCATGACGCCAATACTTCGATTTGGAGACAAGAAAAGCAACGGTTGACAATTATTTCACAAGAAACTCGTTGACACGCGTAGCAATGCCCTTTTCACTAGTTTTGCAAGTTTTAATAGGCATGTGAAACTCGTTTGAAGCATTAGAAGAGAAGTATAGCATCATTAGGAGGCTAGTGCGTGGTCAGTCAGTCAATCCAGTCAGCTTGCTTGATATGCTCCAGAGGAGTAGATATGAGAAAGGCATGCTTGGTCAGCATCCAAAGTGAAACGAATAAGCTTTTATCAAGTCAATGAGTAAGCACCAGTTAACAATCAACCAATTGACAATAAGTTAAAGAGCATTTGCGATGTAGATGTACATAGTACTTGGGATCTTGCACTGCCCGAACTAAGGTTTTTTTACCGTAAAGAATAACAACAAAGACCACACAATTTTCCTCAGTTTATGTGTGACTTTAATGATCTATATAAAAAAAATATTCTTGAATGTTTTAATCGAACACAAGAACACAATATTTAGCGACAATGGCATGGAATTTCCACTGACATTTTACTCCAAGATGGTTCATCAAACATAAATAAGGCATGCTATTGGACATTTTGACCACGAATTGAGACTCGGGAACCCACGGTCTGTAGGCCAGTAAATAACAAGCACAGAGGCACTTGGCTGTCTTAGGAGATAAGAACAGCATATCCATATTTAGCTTTGTTTCAGGATCATGATCTGATCTGGCATGTTCAGTGTCGCTTCAACCATCCAATCAGTATAAACTTCCTGAGCGCCGGTGGTTTGGTTTGGCCCTGATGGGCTCCCCGTGAAGGGATCAAACTTGTAAGGCTCCCCTGTGAAGGGATCAAACCTTACCTGTTGGCGTTCCGCTGAATATTCAGCAGGTGACCTGGAACGGAAATCTGATCCTAAGTCAGTGCCGTACCCTCCAGCAAAGCAGAAATCTCCTCCCCCTAGACAGACCAGCTTCTTCAGGTGATCTTTCAATACTTAAACTCTGTTTCTGGTATGTATCCTCGATCAAGATACTTTCCAGTGTTATGTCTTGATTCATGGGCTAATCTTGGTTCCAGGTATCTTTTGGTGTCTATTTCATCATGTCGTGGTTCCGGATTTCTTAAAATGGTGGATCTTTCTTCGCCATACCTTCTAATCCTTGACTGAGACTCTGGTGGATCATCTATGTAACATGATGATGGATGATGGCCTGAGTTGTATCTACTGCTTCTGCAAGTAAAATGGAGATCACTATTCATGAACCATTTTACAGTAAGGCCAGCCAGAGCAGGGATACGAGTGCAAACCTACCCGGTGCCATGTAATCATATTCTTCATGTGGGTACTGCTTGACATGCATTTCAGAATTTCTCGGCAAATAAGTAGCACGGTGTAATGTGTGCGCTAAGCCAAATTTCTCAACCTGGTGCTGCAAGTCCAAACAAAATGTTCAGAGAAAGAAAATTGTAAGTGCAAAACGAAAGGTGATGTTATTGCATGAGGCTGTAATTACCTTAGCAATCAATGAATCAAAATAATCCCCTTTATTGCGTTTATCTCCACCTGATATCAAAAACTGCATGTGCTCTATTGTGAGGATTCATGATAACGTACTAAAGGTGAGCTTAGAAATCATTTGTGTAAACAACTGAATACCTTATTAAGGACAGCGACAGCAGATGACTCAGGAAGCTCATTGAGGCTTTTTACACTATGGATGTCGATCTGGAAAATGAAGATGGACAGGAACATCATGTTCCAGTTCATGCATCAAAGAGAAACAAAATGGAGAATTTTCTGTACAATTTACTTACGTCATATCGCGTGCCAATTCCCAGGCGTAGAATTCGAAGCAAGATTTCCTTGGCAGCTGAAGGTAGAGAAGCAAGAGCTGATTCATAGGGGTCAGAGGCATCTGCCACCTAAGAGATAAACAAGCAGAAAAAATTGTCACATGCATCAACAAAAACACCATCCTTTCTCCTTAGTGCAATATAATATTTATTCTCTTTACTTAATCATGCCTACAAAAACCATGTACATTCCCAATATTTTTTTTGGGTATGTATATTCCAATATATATCATAAAGAAGCGAGAAATCAAGCTATAGAAACTGAAATGTGTATGCAAGAGATCAGACAGGGGTGCTTCCAGTAAAATTGTTGTGCTAGACTTCTAGCCTTCTAGAGTTGAGCTGCAATTTATAATACACAATCTTATACTGTCTACCCTTTTCTTCTTCTTTAATATAATGATACACAGCTCTCCTTCATGTTCTTTTTGTATGACGAAGACTAGGCGTTTAGCGACAAGAAGAAGCTTACTCAGTTATAAGACAAATAGATCAAAAGACCAACCATAGGTAGCAGGTTGATGATGGACGCTTCAGTTTTAAAACAACAGTACACCCATAAGCTTCAAGCTGACTAAAACCAAAGCTCTATCAAGTACATAATTTTGGCATTCAGAGTCAATTTTGGGATGTTATATCTTATTTTAAACTCACTTCTTACTTTTTTAAGACTAAAGGAGGCGAAAGAAAAACAATCAATGATATGTTTATTATCATACATACATAATTCGATGATCTCGGAGCTTTCACTTGACGATCATGTGAATCATGTCCTTGTCTTCGATAGGAATAATCTGGCCTATCTCCTGATACATCTGATCTTCTAGTTCTGACTTCTTCACGAGATCGCTTCTTTTCATTGTCTACTGCAGGTCGAGCAACGGAAACCTGTTGATATAAACATGACAACTTAATTTGTCTAATCCAATTAGAAAAATAAATAAGTAAAGAAACTAGTGATAACCCAAAACAGATAGCATTCTTATTCTTATTCATGCCTGGATCTTGAAAGCCGGTCCTCGATCAGGTCCTCTCACTGTTTCACCATCCATTTCTTTTATAGCATTGTCCAGATCCTGCAATTGATAGTATGGTTTTTATGTTAATCATCAAATACAGTTATTTAAATAGAAGTGCATTAATGAGAATGATAGCATAGGCTGATCGGCAGTGCTGGCTGCAGCTGCAGAAGCCAGCTGTCAACCAGAGAACTGCCGATCGGGCCACGAGTCTCCAGAATTAAGATAAAGATAAAAACTTACTGAGCGACTGGCAAAGTGAACAAATCCAACTGGACGTTGTCCTTTTCTTGAGATAGCAACCCGTATTACCTGATTGCACATCAGGTCATAGTTGTTTACATTGCATAAAATTTGATTAGTAGAAACTGAAGAAATGTGAGGCCATTTGGACCAACCTCCCCAAACTGTTCAAAAAGCTTTCTCAAGTACTCGTCGTTTACATTTCTGGCAGATTGCCAACAAAAGCAGTCTTAATCTGAGAGTAAACAGAACAGAAATCACAATCAAATGTTCAAACAGAAGATAGATATATTTGTACCAAGAAAAAAAAATATTCCCCTCCTACATCACCTTGGCCATTTCGTCATCATCCACATGAGACTCCTTATCAGCCCAATTTATCGCAGGATGCAAAACACCGCCAAGCATAAAATCTGTTCTGGAACCGATACGGATTACACGTGCCGCTGCCTGTGATTGATTGTTTGAGGCGGATGAAATCAAAGGAAGTTGATATAAGTAGAAAGCATGGACTTAAGAACATCTTCTCCAAGATGACATTAGATATTTTCCTTCTGTGTCCCAGTGGTTGTAACCTCAGATCAGCAATGACTGAAGAACCAAGATCCTATGCAGATAAACATACTTGTATTTTGTATGTGGCAGCTGTGACTAATACCAAGTAATATTTTGCCAACTTAAATACTATAGGAGCTCTAAGATTACTGTAGTGTAGCAATGATGCCAAGAGAAGGAAAGGGATCAAATATCAGCATGGAAGAGAGTATTGCAGCCACAAGAACACAGATAAATTTGGGAATAAATTGAAGATGATCAATTAGGAAAGAGAAAAGAATAGGCAAAGAATTAGGGTTCTAGTCTACTTGAATGGAAGTAATATATTGGCAATATAAAGAATGGGAGATAATAACGGAATAGCCACAGTAACGGAGGCCAAGTAATGGTATTGCTTCAATCAAGTGTAGCCTTCAGATCAGCTCTTCTTTGACTATCTGTGGTCTGAGAGAGGGGATGGTCTATGGAAGCTTCTACAACACAACCAGAGGATTAATGAGACAGATTTTTGATTTACGTGTTCTTTTTTACAAATCCTACACACAGATTCTCGGCTTACTGATGTTAAAAACTTAGGCTAAACTTTGGAACTGCATAACTTCTCTGGCATTATGTGTCTTCAACACAAACTCTCACAGGTTTCTTGATACGCAAATAGAACAAAAGCCATCCAGATAAACAAATGGTAACAAAGGCGGTGAACACGCTCATCGGGTGGCTCCACAAACTGATGGTTTCATGTTGTTAGCATGGAATAAAATTCATGAATTCTGGAGATTAAAATGCAAGCATGCAAGTGCTTGGCTTATCTAACCAATCATCATCCTTTCAATACAACTGTTTCATCAGATATAGCACCATCAACTGAACCAGGAAGATTGGGGATTCATTTCAGATGAATTCTTTCTAGAAATCCTTGTAAAGATGACAACAGATCAAAGATACAAGATATATATGAGATATCAACAATTCGGGCATATATCTTTTTTCCTATATCACCAGTTCCAAATTTCTCTCTACAACTGTGCCGAACAATGGATTTCTTCAATGTGTGTGATTTCTTCAGAAGTATCCACAATACAATAGGAAATTTTTCATGTGGAGCAGACCATAAAAAGGCACCCTTTTGCAACATTAATCAGTCATTTAAGACAACATAGATGGGTGAAAGTATGTTGTTATATAAATTAATCCAAAATCAGTGTCAAGTATATAATTCAGAGATGAATTCCTTAGTTCAGCAGATTGTAAGGTATGCTGATAATTTGGTGCCTATTCATCATCTGGATCCATATTATGATTAGGACATAGTGGCACTAAGGATATAGAGCCACTTGATCAAGCATGAAGTTAATGGCACATGTGCTTCTTTTTCCCTAGTAGACAGAATTCTTGCACGGCAACAAAGTGCAGAATCATTCATCAGTACCAACAAGAGAAACATAGGAGAATAGATTGATGGTAATTGTGCACATATCTTGGTATTTTCATAAGATGTTTATCCACATAAACTTTTTTTTCTTTTTGAAAAGCAAAACAAGAGGCAACAATATTGGCCGATACCTGCAAGATAAATCAGTTGACAAAGCTATGGTCAACACTACATAAACTACGGGCATTTGCAAAAGGAAAAAATTAAACCAAGGATACAAGGCAACAAAATATGTGAAAGTATGACTGATTTACATGGACTTAGATCAAAGTAAACATCATACAACAAGATTAAAATTAATGGTAATGCAGAATTGTGTAAGACTTGCAAACGACAACTGGTTTTACATTTTCACCAAAGAATGAGCTAACAAAAAATAGGAACCATTCTCGAATGAGTTGAGACTTACTGAGTGAGAAGAAAAACGCACAAATCCAAAACCTCGATTTATATGCTTTTTGCTTGATGAACCAAGATTTGAAGCCATTGCAAGGTCAACCGAAACAACAATCTTTTGAATGTCTGTTACATCAAAGAGAATGAAAAGAAAATGTGCGTCATAGTGAAATGATTTTAAGTAGACAAACTAAATATATGGTTGATAGGTGTATTCAAGGTGCTACCTTGTGAATCAATTCTTCCAAACTCTTCTGAAGTCCACTCTGGCAAGACAATAAAGGAAATAAAGAATTGGTAATTGGATGAAAATTTTTATTGCATGCATGTTCTGATAACAAAGTTCTGCAGATCAAACATGTTCACAAGAAACATACAAGACCTCTAACACTGCAGCAGGTTGTTTAAGACAATGGACAGATGTTACAGCTTTCTATGAGACAACATAGATGAGTGTTTGACATCAACTATTATTCTTTGGGACAAATTCAATGCATTATGATTCTTGCTGTTCACCATGGAGGACGTTTACCTTTGCAAAGGGTTTCCAAAGAAAACTGTATCTTGGTCCATTGAAAGATCAACAACAAGCCTCTTTCTTGAAGCTGGTAAAGAACCAACCAAAAAAAATTATGAGTATCATGTTTAATACATGATATAAAATGTTGTAGTTCACATCTGTTATAATGAAACAGGAAACAAGCATCTTATTCTGAACTCAAGGTCTATGAAAAAGGAAGGAAAATAAAACAAACTTGTCATTAAATAGAAATATGAAGAAAGTAAGAAGTGTTGCAGGTAAATTATGATAATGCTAGGAATAGCCAAAAGTTTAACAAAGAAAGAAAAAGGTGTCTACATACAGAAAAAAAATAGCCACACCATATGAAATGCCCATCAGCATTGGTACAAGTAGTACATCGTTTTACCTCCACACCATTCTTTGCCTTTTAGCTATATTGGCGTAACTCCCTTCTTTGAAAACCGGACGAAACCATATCCCTGAAAGGATTTCATGAAACAATGGTGTTAGATATTTTTAGCAATTCATTAAAAGTCAAAAAAAAATCGATCGAATATATATTGCAAACAATGTATAAAATTTCACAGTTGTACTAGACCTTTGGAAGGCCATTCTGATCTTTCATTATACGTACATCAACAATCTCTCCACAAGGAGAAAATACCTGTCAATGCCACAAGCCAGTCCCATTAGTGCCACAAAGAACAAAATGGATGAAAGCTTCCTTTAATTTTAGCAATGAACAAATAAGTTGACTAGTAGAAATTTCTAAATATGATAATATTCAACACTCAGATATGGAATAGTTATCCTAATCCTTATTATATGACATGCTGGTATATTACTATGTCACATCCCCAGAAAAATCACAGGATAAATAAGAGAGTCAAAGGTACGAGATTACGACTGTAGCCTTTCAGATTCAACTCTTCCCATTTCGATTACAGAAGAAATATGAACCTTTCCCCCCATTTTACTTCAATTGTTTGTGTAAGGTAGGCAAAGTATAAGGAGAAAACGATATGTAGCTACAGAATCTATAATGCTACCGACTCAATAGGATGTTACTCATCTAACACTCTGATTTGCTATTTAGGACAACGCTACTTGGAAAAAACACTCTGATTGCTATTTAGACAACAATAGCCGGATATAAAGGTCTCAATCAACCACTAAATGTCTACTGTTTTTTTTTCAACGACATCATCAACTACAAACACTGCACATACGCAATCTTCTATCCCCAGTGGATGGTGAAACTGCAACCCGAAAAAGGAACAAACCAAACCAACCTCCCGGAGCGTGCTTTCCGTCGCCGACCGCGTCAGCCCGCCACGAACACCTCGGTCCCTTTCCCCCGCGCGGCGATCTGCGCATAGTCACAGAGCACACAAAAATCCCGGACCACGGGCGTTAAACACTCCTCTCGAATCATCACAAACAGCGCTTCGTTACTCGATAGATACTCACCTTGCTCGTCGTAGTCGCCCCGCGGCGCCGCCATCTTATCCTGAAACAGAGGCGGCGTCAGGGCGGGGGCTATCTGGACGAAACCCGCACCAAATCGAACGCCGCGACGGTCGGTTAGATCGCCGGCGCCCCCCGGTGACGACTCCGGCGGAATCCGCACGAATAGAATCGAGAAGGACACCAATTTTACGGGATTGAGATCGAACAGATAGCGGAGACGGGCGAGAATGTACGGCGACACTCTGATTTTCTCCCCTTCAATTTTTTTCGCCTTTTTATTTTCCGAAATTAATTGATTCGTTTTATACTTGATGGGCTTTTGTAAGATACTGGGCCCGGCCTTCAGATTCGTTGCTATGCCGGCCCATTTTAAGCAAACGAGTGGGCCGCTTGAAGTGTTTGACTATGGACCGGATGGGGGCTTTTGCCCGCTTTTGATGTTTGTTAAAGTTTGTTTGTTTGTTTGTTTATTATTTATACTGTTCTCAAAAAAATTATACCGAATTTTGTTTTTTACCAGTAAATGTATTTATATTTGCGCCTCAAATAACCAAGCTAGTTTGCCAATACACAAGTCCAAGCACAAAAACTTTGTTATGCAGACATGCACTGGTTTAAAAAAAAAACATGCTTTTGCTACGCAATTGTAGCACATGTTCCAAATTCGATCACCATCACCCAATTTCTTCGATACAAGAGAAGAAGTAAACTGTAGAAAGATTTAAATGCTTCTCTCTCGTTCCAAAAGGAATGCTTGCGGTTTCTGAATTTTACGTTGGGATTGGAACAGCCTTCCCTCCAGAACGTACGCTACAATAAACTGCGTCAACCACTCTGCATGTGCAGCACTCTGCAGCGTCAACCACTCGACTGAACATTCTTCAAAATACACAACCATGTTAACCTGTGCCCAAGGAGCTTGATCTCTTTTAATAATCACCTGTTGATGAAATCGTATTTTGCATTAATACGTTTCATCTCTTTGAAAGGCCTGCTGGATGTGTCAGTATATTTGACAAGAGCAAGCACAAAACTAGCGACAAGCATACTGTGAAGACTGAAAAGGGTCACAATCCAAAATAAACCGACCACATGTACTGCAAAAAATATAAGTAAATATAAAAGAACTTTACAAGCATTCAAAAGGTCACAACCGTCATGTTTTGATGCACGGTATTTATTTCTCCTTTTTTGTTTCAGAAAAATATAGTTGCTAGCAGCTACTAAATTGGGTAAACAGAGAGCGTTGCCACGATGGCGGTGACAAATGACGATTTCTGACGCTGATTATGACTTGGGGATGTGCCTCATCAATCTGGGGTGAAATTTTGGCTCCCTGGGAATTGTACGAGGCTTCACAGACCTGCATGCATTTTTGCCTAAAGTTTCAGCTGAATTGGTTTGAAACGGACAGTTGCATACAATGGATGAACAGTTGCACATGAAACTATATTTAAATTTAAACTGACTTGGAACCTCTGGGGGCTGAGATTGTGAAATTGGATGATTGGTCATGTAAAAGGTGATATCAGATCACTAGGGGACACAAAAGCATTAGAAATTACATACCTTTTTGGCACAAATGGCTTGGTAAAATCTGGCATGGGATGTGCTTTCACTACCTGCTCCTTCCTCAGCTGCTTGATCTCATTTTCTTCATCCACCTGCAGAATAACACATCATATGTGCCTTGGTTTCAGTTCTTGCATCTGAACAAGATGAACCTGTGTTCAAAATTTCAGATAAATGGTGGTATACCTTTTTCTGTCTTTCCCTTTCCAATCTCACTTCCTCCATGAAGCTGTTTCGCTCAGTGACCTGCAGGATGGAAGACAGCCGGTGCATGGCCCTCAGGAACTCTCTAACGTCGAGAGAGCATCGCAAAGGACAACTTACTTGGTGATCAAACTTGGCTCGACCGACAGCGCGCACGTCACTGTGCAGCACGAGATCGATCGGCTCAGTGGGCTTCTTCATTGGAGGTTTCACTGGAGTCTACAGAAGGGCCAGAGAAAGGCTGAGATTAACTGACGAGGAAATTATCGTGCAACCATGGTTTCAGAGAAAGACTGACATCTGTTCAGTGGATTCTTTGATCTAGTTATTTATAAGTACACTACTGATGTGTTATAGGTTACATTAAACTTCATGCAGCCATTGTCGAACATGATGAGGCGATGATGTTCTAGCAATGTAAAAGCGAACACTGAACTGAACGTCTGAACTTAACTAGGCGTCTTTGCCAACTTGCCATACCTCTGGTTCATCAGTGGTGTAGGGTAAGCCTTGAGCCAGCGGGTTACGCAGCCTCTCTTCCTCCATCTGCATCTTCCTCAATCTCTGAACGAAATCAAATTCCTTGGCCTTTCCTCTTTGCTGAATACAAGAAAAGAAGCACAGTTTCTTAAGTCAGCATACTAGTCATGTACGGAAACATTACTAACAGAGCAAGCAATATTGCTTCCAAAATAGAATTTGCAGAGCAAGCACCGTAGATATGAGAAATACATGATGAGCGTTACATCATTCGTACCTCAGTTTTAAGGTTAAACGGGTGCTGGCTCGTCACCCTTGCCACCTTCCTGCTGGAGCCCCTATCTGACGAATCGGTGCTCTGCGATGTGCAAAATATCAACACAAATTTCACTACATATTCATCTTGATCTCGATCAAAATTAAAATTATGAGCATTCACAGACACAGTACGTACGTTGCATGTCCTCTGCCGGCGTTGGCCTCGTGCATGGGTGATCCTTCTGAATTTTCAGAAACAACGCGACAGAGCAGGAGTCAAGAACAGCAAGAAACCAAAGCAACGGCGGAAGCGTCGAGGATGCAGCGAAAGATCAGAATTTGAGACCTGGTCCGGTCGGAGGTGTCGAGGATGCAGGCGACGCCGGCGACGGCGGGGAAGGAGACCTCGGACGACGAGGCGATGGAGGGGTACGACACGTCGATCTCCTCGGCACCCGGCGGCATTTCTGGCGCGGACTCCGACGTCGCCCTCGACGTCGCGGTCGCCTCGTCCTTCCTCCTCGTCGTCCTCGCACCTCTGCCCCGTCCCCGCGCCTCGGGCCCGCCGTCGCCGGCGGCGGCCAGAGAGAGGAGGCGCTCGAACGTGACCACAAGGTACTTGACGCGGCCCTCGCCGGGCTCCGGGAGCCCCGCCATGGCCTCCTCCATCGTCCGCTTCCTCGAGGCGGAGGCCTCGCTGCCCCGCCGCACCTGGCCAGCCACGTTGCTGAGGGGCAACGAGGGCATGGCTCTCACCATCTCCCGCGCACCGTCGGAGACGCCCCGCACCGGCGAGTTCGCCGCCGCCGGAGCAGAGCACTTCTTGGCGCAAGAACCCACCATCCCCCTCCCCGCCGTCCTCGGCGCCCGCTTCACCGCCGCCGCCGGAGTCTTCTTGGAGGAGACAGGAACAGGGAGAGGGAGCGACCCCGAGCCTCCGCACTTCTTGGCCGCCGCCTTGCCACCGGCGCCGGCGCCAAGAACCGCCACCGCCTCCTCCTGCGCCAGCTGGTTCCCCGCCCGCGACGGCGACACCACCACCGGCGCGAACGGCCGCCGCGCTCCTCCCCTAGGGCTCCTCATCGCCGTAGCAGCGGAAGCAGCCATCCCCGAACCGAAGCACGATCAAGCCAAGAAGAATCGAACAAACCCAAAGAAAGCCCTAAATCAAATCCCCCGACCGACCAATTCGCACCGGGCGGTTGATGGGGCGAGAGTAATGAGGCGAGCGAGGTGGGAATTTCGCGTTTCGAAATCCGCGTGGACGAATCGAAACCAATTTATAGCGGAGGAGGAGGGGAAAGCGGATGAAGCAGAGCCGCAGAGGCAACGTTACCTTGGCGGTGGGTTTTGGAGGCGCAACGGCTACTCGGCAAGCGAGCGGCCAAGCGGGAGGGAGAGAGGGGGCTTTGGCCGCTGCGGATTCGGTGGGCCGTTGGATCGGGGAGCGGGGGCGATCCGCGACCGTTGATGCGCGGGGTGGATGGGTGGATTTATTGATTGGGTTGATCGTGGTATTTACCGTTTGGTAAAAAATTTGTGCTGTCAAATTAGCAGTGAATCTGCTCCTGATTTGATTTTGCTACGGGATTTAATTGAAATTTAGAGAGGGGATCACCGTTAGAAAGTAGAAAATAAATCAAATATGACCTGTCGTTTTTTCCCATGTTTTTACCATAAACTTGTCGAAGTTTTCTTCTTGAAATCTATATACTCCTAAAGAGTAACATAAACACAAAAGGGGTACCATGAGAAATAACCAAGCGCACATAAACCTGGGTTGTCTGATCATCAATTGCCCCTGGTTTTAGCCCTTCAGTTATAATTTATAATTTGTTCTGAACAAACATCAAACAGGTCTAGAAATTCACAAAGGGGAAAAAAGTAAACGGAAGGATATCCATGTATAGTCTAAGAAATAATGCTTCTACAAGGGCGATATGCAATGACGATGTTTATAAAACAACTTCTTCTAAACCAGAACGGCAAGTGTGAGGAGACCACATATATGAAGACATATAGTGAAACAAACAAGGGGTATTAAGAAGTGGATGCACTCGTGAGACCAATCGATGCAAAAAAAAATGGCTATACACCTTAATGCAGATTAACTAAGGGGCAGATAGGCGCGAAATAAAACATGGGTGTGACATGAAGGCTACCTCATATTATTGTTAGCTCAGCTAAAAGATGTTTTTTTTTACAAATTTAACAACACAAATCTCAATTTAGTAAGCACTGAGGGCTTGCTTGGTTAGATTTTAAAATGTGTCAAACCAAAATCAGGCTATGTCCAAATTTTAACATCCATTTGGTTCAAATCCAAAAGTTGATGTGCCAAAGTTCCTTGCTCAGATTTCCTTAGTTTCGGTATGGTAAATTCTAGCATCAAACCAATCAGGCTATCAGAAGCAGGCTCTACTGAAAGTTGAACATACCTCCTAGCGGAACAAAATCCTGTTCGTCCCTTTTTTTTAACTAATCGGTGCATTATCAGGACAGATTTGAATTATCCAATTCCGAACATGGGAAATCCACATAAAGTTCTAAACAATGGTGGGCTAAAAGAATCTAAACATAGGTACCAGGCCGCCGTATAGAGCCCAAAATATTGCCATCCAATTAAACTGGGCCTTTTAAGGCCCAATTGAACAAAAAAAAAGCAAGAACTCTAAACACCGATTCTTATTCAAAGCTTTTGTTGTATTATTTCAGCTTTTGATTTTGATGAAAATTTTCTGACTTCACATGGTCAGACGGACCCAGCTTAACTTAGGCCTCTTCCGATTACAAACTACTAAACACTATTCATTCTAATTTTTGACTATTCAAGTATTTTCCTCTTTTGCAGACCACGCTTCCCAAAACTTAGTCTAGTGTTTTTTTATACCCCAATATGAACAGAGCCTTGTACCTCATTTGCTGGAGTTATATTTTATTTTTCCTCTCAGAGCACAACAGAATGTCGACCCGTCACGCCCAAGCAACAACCTCGAGAAGCGTCTCGCCGGTCGCCGCCCCGGTCACTGCAGGCGGGGCCCGCAGACATCGCGAATCAGAATCCACAGACTAACCACGCGTCTCCCCACGTGCGGGCTCGCATCGCTATCCGTCGGATCCACCCTGAACGGTCCTGATCCCACCCCCGTGACGTGGCCCGAGACATCGGAGCCCCCACATCCGGCGTAATTATCTCGCTAATCCCCCGCATCAAACTAGCATAGCTTTAATATTTCTATTTTTTATTAATTTTAATTTCATCAGGCTCTTCTCCGCGGCAGCTTTTTGCCTTTCTCGCAGCAGGGAATCGAGGAGCGCAGGGAGGGAGGGGGAGGAGAGGAGAGGAGAGGAGAAGGGGAAAGGGCCGCGGCGCCGGCGAGCGAGCGAGCGCGTTGGGTTGGAGGATAGAAATGTGAGGGAGGGCGAGCCGGTGCTCTCTGATCGCCGATCCATGGTGCTCCGTTCAGTTTCCCTCCGCCGAGGCCCGAGCACGAATGCTCCGTAATCGACGGTTCGCCCCCGCAACCGTCGTCGTCTCCGTTTCGCTCCCCTGCTTCCGTTCTCTCCATCTCTCGGCAACCCTTTTCCTGCCGGCGACGACGACTAGTCGAGCCTTTTGCCAGCGACGAGTAACCACAAGGTATGCCCGACCCTTTCTCTTCCCTTCCTGATGTGCGAAACGGAACACCCCCAAACCCTAATGTGAATATGTATTTGGATCTGACCCGGCTACAGCATACCTTCTAGCTCCGATTTTGTTTGCGAAAATTTACAGCCACCCCAAAAATTTGTGGCGGCATTGATTTGTTTGCGAAAATTTACAGCCACCCCAAAAATGTGCGGAGGCATTGATTTGTTTGCTGAAAAGTATCAGCCACCCCAAAAAATGTGTAGCAGCATTGTAGGGCCATCATCAGTTTCCAGGTACCCCAGTGGATTCAAATTTGGTCCCAAATTAACTGTCTCGTTGGCTGGTGGCTGGTGTAGGGACACACAAGATGCTGGATGCTAGCTGGAGCGCCGTTCTGGCCTACGTGTCAGAGTATTGGTCAGTGATAATCGCCACCGTGGTGTTCGCCTGCGTCGGCGCGGTGACGATTTACTACACGGTGAACCAGCTGAACAAGAACATCAGTCTGAGCCTGGTGAGGGCGATCAAGGTCAGGGCGAAGCGGTACAAGAAGTGGAAGGACAGGGTCCCCACCGCGTCCCATGTCTGGAGGAAAGAGGTTGTGCCCCGCAGCAAAGGGCTGAAATGCTGCGTGTGCCTCAAGTCCGTCTCGCCACCTCAGTACTCGGGGGGAACTATTCATCAGTGCGATATCTGCGGCGCTGCCGCGCATGCTGGTTGCTCAGGGAACGCGCACAAGGATTGCAAGTGTGTTTCTATGGCTGGTTTGGACCATGTCCTCCACCAGTGGGCTGTGCAGTGGATTGACACCGTGGATCACTCTGAGGAAGACTCTTTCTGCTGCTACTGCGATGAATCTTGCAATGGAGCTTTCCTCGCTGGGTCTCCGATTTGGTACTGTATGTGGTGTCAACGGCTTGTGCATGTTGATTGCCACAGCAGTTTGGCCAAGGAAACTGGTGATATCTGTGACTTGGGACCGTTGAAGCGTCTGATATTGTCACCTCTGTGTGTTAAGGAGCTTCATTGGACTGGTGCAGGGATTTTGAGTTCTATCACAAGTGGGGCTAATGGATTGGCTTCCACTGTCCGAGAGACGATTCGTAGGAAAAGGTACAAAAAGGGTAATGCGCCTGCTGATTCAGATAGCTCGGGGGCTATTGAAGTACCATCTGATGTTGAAGGGGATTCACAAGAAGCAAATAGTGCTGCAAAAAGGAGGGATGATCGGGTCAACGGTGAACTCAATGAGATACATGAAAGCTCTGAACCAGAGAAAGATAAACAATCTTTACCAGATAACACAGCTGCAACGAGTAAGTCAAATGGACAGCGTGAAAATCCTCATGCACAGAACAATCAGAAGTATGAAATTTTCAATGTCCCTTCGGATTCTAGGCCACTCCTAGTCTTTGTTAACAAGAGAAGTGGTGCCCAGAGTGGTGATACATTGAGACAGCGCCTGCAGATCCTTCTTAACCCTGTGCAGGTTGGTCTAATTTCTCTAAGATCTTTATTCTGTTTTAAATTATATAAATCTCATTTTTAATTTGATCTTATTTCTGATACATCTAGCCCAGCAATCAGCATCCCATTTTTTTTTATGGAGTTTAAGCTTGGAATGTTCTTGTGTGAATTAGCATATATGTTTAGACAGGAACGAAGCCTGGAATTTTTGTTAAGGGGGCCAACAAACTAATGTAAATAAGACATAGTGCTAAGCAATTATTTTTATCTTATGTTTTACCTAAATCTAAAGACCTAATTAGGAGTGTTGAGCATGAGTCAGGTCTCTAAAGACCTAATTAGAAGAGTCGAGCATGCATTGGGGTGGGGGGGAGCCATGGCACCCCCTACTGCCTCCGTTCCTGTGTTTAAGACTCGATGCTTCTGTCTGCAGCACTAATAAATCCCCATTACTTGAATTATTCTTTTTTTTTTGTCTTTGGTCTAGCTCAAGCTGATTAGTTAAATTATGTTAATGCTCTATCTTCCCTTTTTTAATCACTTCATTTTATTGATTCTGGTTGTTATTGATCATACAACTTGGGGCCACTTTCCATTATGGTATTAATAACTCATTTCCATTAGGTTTTCGAGTTGAGCAAACAGCAAGGTCCAGAAGTTGGCTTAGCTTTGTTTCGGAAAGTAACCCACTTCAGAGTTCTTGTATGTGGTGGAGATGGCACCGCCGGTTGGGTTTTGGATGCCATCGAGAAACAGAAGTTTGAAGCGCCGCCTCCTGTAGCCATCCTTCCAGCTGGGACTGGTAATGATCTTGCAAGGGTTCTGTGTTGGGGTGGTGGCCTTGGTGTTATTGAGAAGCGAGGTGGTCTATTCTCAGTTTTGCAAGATGTTGAGCATGCAGCAGTCACTGTTCTAGACAGATGGAAGATCACAATTAAGGACAAGCAAGGGAAGCTTATGGCACCACCAAAATTTATGAACAACTACTTTGGTATATGTCTATGCAACTACTTCTTAGCTTTGATCCTGTTCTAAATTTTTTCATGGTCAGATAACTGTAATACCGATGCTTTTTCAGGGGTTGGTTGCGATGCAAAAGTTGCCTTAGATATTCACAACTTGAGGGAAGAAAACCCTGAGAGGTTTTATAGCCAGGTAACAATTGCTTGCATGCTCTTTGACGTCTGTTATGGGCATTACTCCCTGATTTTAATGTTGTTGCAATTAGGTGGTGGACTTTTGTGTTACACTTTCTCAGGATGCCAATACCATTGCATGATTTGTGCCAGCGATAATATATTTTCCCTGGTTTCTGAAATTGCTAGGTATTTAGAACTTGTAAAACAGTATATTTGTCAGCTTTGACTGAAATTGTGTTTTGAAAAATTGGGGCAAGGTTCAGACAGAGTAGCATAAGACAATAGGTAGAAGCTTCAGGATGTTAAACTTCTGTACACAGACTTAGGAAGTGCTTGGTTGGGTTTAATGTAACGCAACCTGATTACGGACGGTATCCGATAACAGTGTTGTATGTTTGTTTCAGCACTTCCGTAATCAAATACCATGTAATCAAATACCGGACAGTAGACGGATCGTTACCGCTCCAAATCGAGCGTAATCGATTCGCACCGTCGTCGTCTCTTCCACTCCCTCACCAATCCAGTGCCCCGCGTCCTTCCTTCTACCTGCAGCCAAAGCATCCTCATCAGGAGTTAGGACCAGCCGTAGGTAGCACAGCTCCGGCAACGCGCGTCCTCCTGGACGTAGCTTCGCCCAGCGAGCCAGCACCAAACCTCGCCTTGCGCCCTGCGCATCGCCTCCAGGTGCCACATGAACTCTGCCTGGCGAGGAGGGAGTTGACGTTGATAGGGCCCGACAACGAGGAGAGCGACGCGATGAGGCTGGTGGCCTTGGCGCTGCGGCGACGCAAGAGGAGCCGAACGCCATGCTCGGTGACATAGAGCTTGCAGTTGCGGAGCTGCCGCCATTGCTCGTCGTTGTGCAGCGTGAAGGTAAGCAGCATGAGCGGCCGTGCCTTGAGGATAGAAAGCTTTCTGATTCCATTACAGATGACCCCAACCAAACAAAGTATGTAATGAGATACATCGTTTACAGTCCCACTGTAATTTGATTTCATTACCGTTTGCATTTGCACTCGTGAACCAAACAGCTCCTTAGTGCATGTGTATATGTTTTTAGCCATGGGTTGTTGGAGCCTGGAGGGAAATAAATTTCCTTCTGACATGTTAATGATCGAATTGTGCCTACATGATCATTATAACATATGGGGAATTGGACATTGGACATCAACTCCTATTACAAGTATCCATAAACTAGATTCCTGAATGAATTTTGGACGGTTGGATTTGCCAACTACTGTGTAGTAGCACATAGATCTAAAAATATGTTGTAGTAGTTCTCACAATGATTTATCCTAATTGTCTATTTTCCATGCGCAGCTTTCAGACTTAGTTTGACTTACTAATTGCTATACTTGAACTTATTATGGCAATCATGTTTCCATGCATTTGATGCTTAGCAACGTTTCCCTCTATTCTGCATACATCATTCTGTGCATATAGTTATTACAAAGTATTTTTTAGCATTGATGGGATACAAATATTTTGTAGTTTATGAACAAGGTGCTTTATGCAAAAGAGGGAGCCAAGAATATCATGGATAACACGTTTGATTATTTTCCTTGGGATGTCAAGCTTGAGATAGATGGATCCAAAATTGATATTCCTCAGGTAAGTGTATGGTGTCTTATATACTCTTTTTCTTCAAAGCAAGCACATAATGGTGGTTGGCATGTCTGCAAATAGAATGCTAAGAACCCCATTATGAACATTAGTGATGAATTATTCAGTTAGGATAGCTACTCTACACCTTGATGCTTCACTTCTTGAAGAAATTTAGTAGGCATACACCTTTTTGGATGCATTACATAATCATATTTGGTTAGATCGTGTAATCTTATTTTTTATTGCTTAAATTGAAGGACTCTGAAGGTGTCCTTGTTGCCAATATCCGAAGCTACATGGGTGGGGTTGACCTATGGAAGAATGAGGATGATGTCTCGGACAATTATCTCCCTCAATCCATGCATGACAAGAAGCTGGAAGTTGTTAGCTTCACGGGAATGCTGCATCTCGGAAGGCTGCAGGTAAGGGAGAAGTCTTTTGCTTATAGACTCCATGGTGTTGATTGTTTGATACGGACTGGGCTTCTAAAGTTCTAATGGATAATCTTGTTCTAGGTAGGGCTTTCTCGTGCAAAAAGATTAGCTCAAGGCCATCATATAAAGATTGAAATCAGTACGACAATGCCAATCCAAGTGGATGGAGAACCGTGGTCTCAGCAGCCATGCACCATAGAAGTTTCTCATCATAACCAGGTTCCCATCTGTCTCCATTGAGCTTATAAGCTTAACGGCTTTACTGCATCCATTTTTCCCTGACTGACAACAGTCTATCTTTCAGGCTTTCATGCTGAAGAGAGTTTCCGAAGAACCTCTCGGTCACGCCGCTTCCGTCATGGCCGACATCCTGGAAAATGCCGAGAACAATGGCATCATTTCATCCTTGCAGAAGAGGACTCTCCTCCAGGAGATAGCATCTAGGCTTTTGTAGGACAGTTCTAACGCTCACGTTTGTAGTTGTATAGCTCTCACCCTATAGCATGCTGTCTTGTTTTCAGCTGCCAGAAGCTTCCTTCCGGGCTAGTGGGCAAGTATGCTAGAACTTTGTACATACAGTCATGGTATTTTACGCCTGATTTGGATTGTCCCTGTGTATGATTTGGTGTAAAATTTTGTGCGCCCTATTGGGATGATCGGATGAGCATAGTTCGTTAGTGCACTGCCAGAGCTTTGTGTACTCTGTTGCACTTGGTGAGACTGAAAACATGATATCATTCTTCTGGGTTGTAAAACTATGATTTTTTTGGAAACTGTGTTGTTTGACATGGGTTTTAATTTTCATCCGGGACAAATTTTGGCTGTTTTATCCCTAAAAATTTAAAACATGGAAAAGTATATTTTTACTAAACTACCACTTTGAGACAAATCTACTCATACGTATCATTTCTATATACATTCAAATATAACACATTCAGTGTGAATTTAACCTACGTTTGAAATGGTAGCCAAAAACATCAACTTACCTTCCCCTATAATGCACCGTTCATTTCATAGCGACAAACTTTGACTGCAAATACTCCATTATTGTGATTTATGTGATATATGATATTGTAATCATAAGTTTGGAAAGGTTTCTTATGGTGGAACCAACCCACCTGGATTCAAATCCTCGACTCAGCTTGGGTGCTCGTATTTTCCTGAATTTATTTCAGAATTTAATCGGTGAGTGTGAGTGCATTATGTGAATGTCTTTGATAACACCGTATTTCGCCAAAAAAAAAATAGTCATAAGTTTTTATTATAAACCAGATAATATAAAATTTTCTTATAAAAAGTCATGTATTAATAGAGTAACTGTTGACTAAATGGTACTTGTCCTACGGAAACGAAATATGACTTGTAAAATTGAAAGTAGATAGTACAAGCTAGTATAGTCACACTTTTGTTCAACTTTCCAAGACTTCTGTGCTGTCCAATTCAACAAATTAATTTTCCATTGACATGGTGGAGAGAAACTGAGATCATTATTGGTGCAAGTTTGTAATCACGCATTCACAGATTAGAGTACTATGGTTCACGGGCGACTGTCCTGTGTCTAATGGAGATTTGTACAGAGACCACAGATCTATATAGCGTGTTCAGCGAGACTTTGTCGCCATTAATGGTTTCCTGTTGCCAAGTGATTGTTCATCCAAAAAGGGAGATCCACCAGTAATTAGGGGTAGCTATTAGCTCAGCTGGTCGCGTACAAATCACAGCACACAAAAAGGACACAGCAGCCACCAAACGCTCCTAAATCCATTCCTCTCATTATTTTTTGGTAGAGAGGGAAGCACAATTCTAGTTCTGACTTGATTTTGTGCAGCTTCTTCACTCAAAGTGAAGGGGGTGTTTAGTTGGTGGAGATAGGTGGAGATTTCCTGTAGCAAATATGTACTGTAGCAATGAATAGTGAGGAAAGAATGAGAAATAATGTGATAGATGTGATGGGAGGAATAGTGAATATCTGGAATCTAAACACCTCCGAAAGTGCTTATTTCTGCAGTAGGATGGACAAAACTGCTGTTCAAGAAATGCACCATGCATGAATTTTGACTTAGTGGTGTCATCACTTCACTCTCACTCTCTAGGATGTCGCTAGCTGACCAGAGAGGTTGTCGAGCTGGGACTCAAAGACGATGCCATGCATACTGTTACGTTGACCTAGCTGGTAAGCTCTACTGCTCGATCCCGTCCATGATAATTCTACCAATGAGGAAGTAAGCGTTAGTTCGGTAGGAAAGGTTGATTGGGGAGGGGCCAGCAAAGAGAGTGGTTAGCTGAGCATTGGATTACTACTGGTGGCGAGTCAATTCATTTGGTGGGGAAGCAGAATACAAAGACTGCAAACTACCTATTCTTGCTGTCCTCTCAACCTTTCCCTTTCTTATTTTTTTGGTCTGTTAAACAATGTATCCTCTAAACTTTTCCTTTTGTTTATGAACTTCTACTAGCTGGTTCTTCTTTTTTATTTTTTTCTAAAAATTGTGCAATCATTTCTAATTGCTGACCGACGAAATCTCGCAATGTATATTGTTTGCATATTCTTCACTACTTTGTTCTTCTAGTACACGCACATGATTGATTCGTCAGTGTTTGTTTGATATCCCCTGCATCTAATACAATGTTGCGATAAATTTATCGAAACAATTATATTCCTCTGTGAAAATGCATCACAAAAAAATAGTGTCTAAATTAAACGCTACTCTCGACCGCTGCGACCAAGTGCTTTATCACCACGGCACACCGGTCTACCCAACCATAAGCCTGGATCTCAGTGGCTCACGTACCAGCCCCCAATCTCTACCGGCAAAAAGACATGTATACATGCAATTATGCAAACTTTTTCCTCCAAGATTAGGAGACAGGGCACGAGCTAGCTGGGGGTCCTCTCTGTTCAATCAGAACCGAGCAAAATTTTTGAGCCCGGAGTTCACGCTACCACTGAACCGCAACATCCCAGCATGCAGAAGCAAGGACCACTGCTCACATGTGTCTAGCTCATAGAGTTCAGGCTCCATTCAAATGATGAGCACATGACATTGCAGTGAACCGTGCAGTTATCTGATCTAGTACATAGCTGTTCGTATGATCGTATCATGTGTGTAACTGTATTATATGTGTTCAGTTGCTGCATCTTGTTGTTCATATACTGCTCTCTCCTGTGTCGGTCATCTGCGGGTGACGCATAGTTCTCAAGGAGAGTAGCTGTCACAAATCTTCCAGGTTGTTGGCATACACACTCACAATTTTTTTTCTCCTTTATGAAATACATAAAAAGTTCAATAGGTGCAGATTGTTGTGGCTTAAGTTTGTTCCTGAGACGGCTACTCCCTAACTGTTTCCTCTGTTCACATAATCGCCATATATCAGCAATTCAGCATCTTTGCTGTCACTGACCTTTTGGGATAGGTACTCCTTGGATTCGGACATCTGAATTGTAGCTTAAAACTGGTCAGAGGAGTTGCTTGAATGTTGTTCATGTTGGAATGTTCCATCCGGTTGCAAACTGAATGGTCGAGATCACTGCTTCTAAGGAGGAGGGTTTTTGGTAGCCAAATTACATTAACATAATGGCTTTTGGAAGTCAAATTATTCAGGTATTCATCTCATATTTCTTTTGTGCCGGGAATCGCGAAGATGTTACCATGAATGACTATATTGATTTTCCTCATCTAAGGCACAGAGCAGCACATTGACCACAACAATTTTTAGTGGGCGCCATGCTAAAGCTGAAGACGTAGCAAAATTAAACGGGAAAGGAAAGTCGAATAGAAAAGCGGCACACTCATGTGTTTGTGCAAAATTATGCAAACAAAATCAGGGAGCAAATGCTGCCAGTGTGTGCTCTGGTGTTAAGGGGTCCATTATCCCTGATGACAGCATAACCACCATTTTTTTCTTTAAAAAAAAGGCGCAACCACCAATTTTGTAGGGCCCTGCATTGGGTTCCAGAACCAATATCCACAACCCATGCATGGACTAAGTAGTTGCCAGGCACAGCTGCTTGCCTTACTTGTAATGCATTCCCCTGATGATTGGGGGGGTGAGTGAGCTGATGCTTTCCTTCCAGCTCTCTGCACTGTTCTCCCTTCAAGAAACTCAGTCAGCTCCAGTGGCATATCATCTTCGGCACACTAGCTCATCATGTTCTGTTCCTTGAGCATGTTTGGCTTTGTCACATCAACTGAATAAGCTGAATTTAACAATTTATTTATATTTATATTTATATATAAATGCTGCAGCAAGTTGTCCTGTGTTCTTTGGGTTACATATCAAGCTTTTCCCTAGTAACCGGTTTGATTCCGGAACGGTGAAATTTGAATTATATGCTAATTAATTCTTATTTTGTACTGTTAAAGTAGCATTACGAGTAAGATATTCTCTGAAAGTGAATAGTGTTAGGATATTTTGTACTGTTAAAGTAGCATTACGAGTAATTATGTGGAATAATAGCACGTGAGCAGTGCCATATATGGATTGTGGTGGGTCTGCAATTTGCAGTGTGTTACTGTTGAGAAGAATCGCCATAATTCAGAAATGATCCCAGAAGTTTGCCCATATGTGATGAAGATACTGTCAAGTTGGGCGCTAGGTCAATGATAGTGTTACCCTACCATAATGCAAATCCAGAGTGTATCCATTAGTCTCAAATCTTACTCCACTGAACTGATGAAAGAATCTGATCTGACTGGCTGCAATTATTTCTTGCGATTCAACTTCCAGTAGTACAATGGATGTACTTCGAGAGATGTTTTTCTTGTGTTTTAACTCTTGCTTCCATAGGACAAGTCACTGCAACAATCACCATAACCATTTATTTGCTTCATCATGACGCCAATTACTTCGATTTGGAGACAAGAAAATGCAACGGTTGACAATTATTTCACAAGAAACTCGTTGACACGCGTAGCAATGCCCCTTTTCACTAGTTTTGCAAGTTTAATAGGGCATGTGAACTCGTTTTGAAGCATTAGAAGAGAAGATAGCATCATTAGGAGGTAGTGCGTGGTCAGTCAGTCCAATCCAGTCAGCTTGCTTGATATGCTCCAGAGGAGTAGATATGAGAAAGGCATGCTTGGTCAGCATCCAAAGTGAACGAATAAGCTTTATCAAGTCAATGAGTAAGCACCAGTTAACAATCAACAATTGACAATAAGTAAAGAGCATTTGCGATGTAGATGTACATAGTACTTGGGATCTTGCACTGCCCGAACTAAGGTTTTTTTTACCGTAAGAATAACAACAAAGACCACAATTTTCCTCAGTTTATGTTGTTGACTTTAATGTATCTATATAAAAAAAATATTCTTGAATGTTTAATCGAACACAAGAACACAATATTTAGCGACAATGGCATGGAATTTCCACTGACATTTTACTGCCAAGATGGTTCATCAAACATAAATAAGGCATGCTATTGGACATTTGGACCACGAATTGAGACTCGGGAACCCACGGTCTGTAGGCCAGTAATAACAAGCACAGAGGCACTTGGCTGTCTTAGGAGATAAGAACAGCATATCCATATTTAGCTTTGTTTCAGGATCATGATCTGATCTGGCATGTTCAGTGTCGCTTCAACCATCCAATCAGTATAAACTTCCTGAGCGCCGGTGGTTTGGTTCTGGCCTGATGGGCTGCCCCGTGAAGGGATCAAACTTGTAAGGCTCCCCTGTGAAGGGATCAAACCTTACCTGTTGGCGTTCCGCTGAATATTCAGCAGGTGACCTGGAACGGAAATCTGATCCTAAGTCAGTGCCGTACCCTCCAGCAAGCAGAAATCTCCTCCCCCTAGACAGACCAGCTTCTTCAGGTGATCTTTCAATACTTAAACTCTGTTCTGGTATGTATCCTCGATCAAGATACTTTCCAGTGTTATGTCTTGATTCATGGGCTAATCTTGGTTCCGGGTATCTTTTGGTGTCTATTTCATCATGCCGTGGTTCCGGATTTCTTAAAATGGTGGATCTTTCTTCGCCATACCTTCTAATCCTTGACTGAGACTCTGGTGGATCATCTATGTAACATGATGATGGATGATGGCCTGAGTTGTATCTACTGCTTCTGCAAGTAAAATGGAGATCACTATTCATGAACCATTTACAGTAAGGCCAGCCAGAGCAGGGATACGAGTGCAAACCTACCCGGGTGCCATGTAATCATATTCTTCATGTGGGTACTGCTTGACATGCATTTCAGAATTTCTCGGCAAATAAGTAGCACGGTGTAATGTGTGCGCTAAGCCAAAGTTCTCAACCTGGTGCTGCAAGTCCAAACAAAATGTTCAGAGAAAGAAAATTGTAAGTGCAAAAACGAAAGGTGATGTTATTGCATGAGGCTGTAATTACCTTAGCAATCAATGAATCAAAATAATCCCCTTTATTGCGTTTATCTCCACCTGATATCAAAAACTGCATGTGCTCTATTGTGAGGATTCATGATAACGTACTAAAGGTGAGCTTAGAAATCATTTGTGTAAACAACTGAATACCTTATTAAGGACAGCGACAGCAGATGACTCAGGAAGCTCATTGAGGCTTTTTACACTATGGATGTCGATCTGGAAAATGAAGATGGACAGGAACATCATGTTCCAGTTCATGCATCAAAGAGAAACAAAATGGAGAATTTTCTGTACAATTTACTTACGTCATATCGCGTGCCAATTCCCAGGCGTAGAATTCGAAGCAAGATTTCCTTGGCAGCTGAAGGTAGAGAAGCAAGAGCTGATTCATAGGGGTCAGAGGCATCTGCCACCTAAGAGATAAACAAGCAGAAAAAATTGTCACATGCATCAACAAAAACACCATCCTTTCTCCTTAGTGCAATATAATATTTATTCTCTTTACTTAATCATGCCTACAAAAACCATGTACATTCCCAATATTTTTTTTTGGGTATGTATATTCCAATATATATCATAAAGAAGCGAGAAATCAAGCTATAGAAACTGAAATGTGTATGCAAGAGATCAGACAGGGGTGCTTCCAGTAAAATTGTTGTGCTAGACTTCTAGCCTTCTAGAGTTGAGCTGCAATTTATAATACACAATCTTATACTGTCTACCCTTTCTTCTTCTTTAATATAATGATACACAGCTCTCCTTCATGTTCTTTTTGTATGACGAAGACTAGGCGTTTAGCGACAAGAAGAAGCTTACTCAGTTATAAGACAAATAGATCAAAAGACCAACCATAGGTAGCAGGTTGATGATGGACGCTTCAGTTTTAAAACAACAGTACACCCATAAGCTTCAAGCTGACTAAAACCAAAGCTCTATCAAGTACATAATTTTGGCATTCAGAGTCAATTTTGGGATGTTATATCTTATTTTAAACTCACTTCTTACTTTTTTAAGACTAAAGGAGGCGAAAGAAAAACAATCAATGATATGTTTATTATCATACATACATAATTCGATGATCTCGGAGCTTTCACTTGACGATCATGTGAATCATGTCCTTGTCTTCGATAGGAATAATCTGGCCTATCTCCTGATACATCTGATCTTCTAGTTCTGACTTCTTCACGAGATCGCTTCTTTTCATTGTCTACTGCAGGTCGAGCAACGGAAACCTGTTGATATAAACATGACAACTTAATTTGTCTAATCCAATTAGAAAAATAAATAAGTAAAGAAACTAGTGATAACCCAAAACAGATAGCATTCTTATTCTTATTCATGCCTGGATCTTGAAAGCCGGTCCTCGATCAGGTCCTCTCACTGTTTCACCATCCATTTCTTTTATAGCATTGTCCAGATCCTGCAATTGATAGTATGGTTTTTATGTTAATCATCAAATACAGTTATTTAAATAGAAGTGCATTAATGAGAATGATAGCATAGGCTGATCGGCAGTGCTGGCTGCAGCTGCAGAAGCCAGCTGTCAACCAGAGAACTGCCGATCGGGCCACGAGTCTCCAGAATTAAGATAAAGATAAAAACTTACTGAGCGACTGGCAAAGTGAACAAATCCAACTGGACGTTGTCCTTTTCTTGAGATAGCAACCCGTATTACCTGATTGCACATCAGGTCATAGTTGTTTACATTGCATAAAATTTGATTAGTAGAAACTGAAGAAATGTGAGGCCATTTGGACCAACCTCCCCAAACTGTTCAAAAAGCTTTCTCAAGTACTCGTCGTTTACATTTTCTGGCAGATTGCCAACAAAAGCAGTCTTAATCTGAGAGTAAACAGAACAGAAATCACAATCAAATGTTCAAACAGAAGATAGATATATTTGTACCAAGAAAAAAAATATTCCCCTCCTACATCACCTTGGCCATTTCGTCATCATCCACATGAGACTCCTTATCAGCCCAATTTATCGCAGGATGCAAAACACCGCCAAGCATAAAATCTGTTCTGGAACCGATACGGATTACACGTGCCGCTGCCTGTGATTGATTGTTTGAGGCGGATGAAATCAAAGGAAGTTGATATAAGTAGAAAGCATGGACTTAAGAACATCTTCTCCAAGATGACATTAGATATTTTCCTTCTGTGTCCCAGTGGTTGTAACCTCAGATCAGCAATGACTGAAGAACCAAGATCCTATGCAGATAAACATACTTGTATTTTGTATGTGGCAGCTGTGACTAATACCAAGTAATATTTTGCCAACTTAAATACTATAGGAGCTCTAAGATTACTGTAGTGTAGCAATGATGCCAAGAGAAGGAAAGGGATCAAATATCAGCATGGAAGAGAGTATTGCAGCCACAAGAACACAGATAAATTTGGGAATAAATTGAAGATGATCAATTAGGAAAGAGAAAAGAATAGGCAAAGAATTAGGGTTCTAGTCTACTTGAATGGAAGTAATATATTGGCAATATAAAGAATGGGAGATAATAACGGAATAGCCACAGTAACGGAGGCCAAGTAATGGTATTGCTTCAATCAAGTGTAGCCTTCAGATCAGCTCTTCTTTGACTATCTGTGGTCTGAGAGAGGGGATGGTCTATGGAAGCTTCTACAACACAACCAGAGGATTAATGAGACAGATTTTTGATTTACGTGTTCTTTTTTACAAATCCTACACACAGATTCTCGGCTTACTGATGTTAAAAACTTAGGCTAAACTTTGGAACTGCATAACTTCTCTGGCATTATGTGTCTTCAACACAAACTCTCACAGGTTTCTTGATACGCAAATAGAACAAAAGCCATCCAGATAAACAAATGGTAACAAAGGCGGTGAACACGCTCATCGGGTGGCTCCACAAACTGATGGTTTCATGTTGTTAGCATGGAATAAAATTCATGAATTCTGGAGATTAAAATGCAAGCATGCAAGTGCTTGGCTTATCTAACCAATCATCATCCTTTCAATACAACTGTTTCATCAGATATAGCACCATCAACTGAACCAGGAAGATTGGGGATTCATTTCAGATGAATTCTTTCTAGAAATCCTTGTAAAGATGACAACAGATCAAAGATACAAGATATATATGAGATATCAACAATTCGGGCATATATCTTTTTCCTATATCACCAGTTCCAAATTTCTCTCTACAACTGTGCCGAACAATGGATTTCTTCAATGTGTGTGATTTCTTCAGAAGTATCCACAATACAATAGGAAATTTTTCATGTGGAGCAGACCATAAAAAGGCACCCTTTTGCAACATTAATCAGTCATTTAAGACAACATAGATGGGTGAAAGTATGTTGTTATATAAATTAATCCAAAATCAGTGTCAAGTATATAATTCAGAGATGAATTCCTTAGTTCAGCAGATTGTAAGGTATGCTGATAATTTGGTGCCTATTCATCATCTGGATCCATATTATGATTAGGACATAGTGGCACTAAGGATATAGAGCCACTTGATCAAGCATGAAGTTAATGGCACATGTGCTTCTTTTCCTAGTAGACAGAATTCTTGCACGGCAACAAAGTGCAGAATCATTCATCAGTACCAACAAGAGAAACATAGGAGAATAGATTGATGGTAATTGTGCACATATCTTGGTATTTTCATAAGATGTTTATCCACATAAACTTTTTTTTCTTTTTGAAAAGCAAAACAAGAGGCAACAATATTGGCCGATACCTGCAAGATAAATCAGTTGACAAAGCTATGGTCAACACTACATAAACTACGGGCATTTGCAAAAGGAAAAAATTAAACCAAGGATACAAGGCAACAAAATATGTGAAAGTATGACTGATTTACATGGACTTAGATCAAAGTAAACATCATACAACAAGATTAAAATTAATGGTACATGCAGAATTGTGTAAGACTTGCAAACGACAACTGGTTTACATTTTCACCAAAGAATGAGCTAACAAAAAATAGGAACCATTCTCGAATGAGTTGAGACTTACTGAGTGAGAAGAAAAACGCACAAATCCAAAACCTCGATTTATATGCTTTTTGCTTGATGAACCAAGATTTGAAGCCATTGCAAGGTCAACCGAAACAACATCTTTGAATGTCTGTTACATCAAAGAGAATGAAAAGAAAATGTGCGTCATAGTGAAATGATTTTAAGTAGACAAACTAAATATATGGTTGATAGGTGTATTCAAGGTGCTACCTTGTGAATCAATTCTTCAAACTCTTCTGAAGTCCACTCTGGCAAGACAATAAAGGAAATAAAGAATTGGTAATTGGATGAAAATTTTTATTTGCATGCATGTTCTGATAACAAAGTTCTGCAGATCAACATGTTCACAAGAAACATACAAGACCTCTAACACTGCAGCAGGTTGTTTAAGACAATGGACAGATGTTACAGCTTTCTATGAGACAACATAGATGAGTGTTTGACATCAACTATTATTCTTTGGGACAAATTCAATGCATTATGATTCTTGCTGTTCACCATGGAGGACGTTTACCTTTGCAAAGGTTTCCAAAGAAAACTGTATCTTGGTCCATTGAAAGATCAACAACAAGCCTCTTTCCTTGAAGCTGGTAAAGAACCAACCAAAAAAAATTATGAGTATCATGTTTAATACATGATATAAAATGTTGTAGTTCACATCTGTTATAATGAAACAGGAAACAAGCATCTTATTCTGAACTCAAGGTCTATGAAAAAGGAAGGAAAATAAAACAAACTTGTCATTAAATAGAAATATGAAGAAAGTAAGAAGTGTTGCAGGTAAATTATGATAATGCTAGGAATAGCAAAAGTTTAACAAAGAAAGAAAAAGGTGTCTACATACAGAAAAAAAATAGCCACACCATATGAAAATGCCATCAGCATTGGTACAAGTAGTACATCGTTTTTACCTCCACACCATTCTTTTGCCTTTTAGCTATATTGGCGTACTCCCTCTTTGAAAACCGGACGAAACCATATCCCTGAAAGGATTTCATGAAAAAATGGTGTTAGATATTTTTAGCAATTCATTAAAAAGTCAAAAAAAAATCGATCGAATATATATTGCAAACAATGTATAAAATTTCACAGTTGTACTAGACCTTTGGAAGGCCATTCTGATCTTTCATTATACGTACATCAACAATCTCTCCACAAGGAGAAAATACCTGTCAATGCCACAAGCCAGTCCCATTAGTGCCACAAAGAACAAAATGGATGAAAGCTTCCTTTAATTTTAGCAATGAACAAATAAGTTGACTAGTAGAAATTTCTAAATATGATAATATTCAACACTCAGATATGGAATAGTTATCCTAATCCTTATTATATGACATGCTGGTATATTACTATGTCACATCCCCAGAAAAATCACAGGATAAATAAGAGAGTCAAAGGTACGAGATACGACTGTAGCCTTTCAGATTCAACTCT
This sequence comes from Digitaria exilis, assembly GCA_015342445.1. Lineage (NCBI taxonomy): Eukaryota > Viridiplantae > Streptophyta > Magnoliopsida > Poales > Poaceae > Digitaria > Digitaria exilis. The sequence goes on along the minus strand of JACEFO010000196.1, from coordinate 5,878 downwards.
TCCCATTTCGATTACAGAAGAAATATGAACCTTTCCCCCATTTTACTTCAATATGTTTGTGTAAGGTAGGCAAGTATAAGGAGACAAACGATATGTAGCTACAGAATCTATAATGCTACCGACTCAATAGGATGTTACTCATCTAACACTCTGATTTGCTATTTAGACAACGCTACTTGGAAAAAACACTCTGATTTGCTATTTAGACAACAATAGCCGGATATAAAGGTCTCAATCAACCACTAAATGTCTACTGTTTTTTTTTTCAACGACATCATCAAACTACAAACACTGCACATACGCAATCTTCTATCCCCAGTGGATGGTGAACTGCAACCCCGAAAAGGAACAACCAAACCAACCTCCCGGAGCGTGCTTTCCGTCGCCGACCGCGTCAGCCCGCCAACGAACACCTCGGTCCCTTTCCCCGCGCGGCGATCTGCGCATAGTCACAGAGCACACAAAATCCCCGGACCACGGGCGTAAAACACTCCTCTCGAATCATCACAAACAGCGCTTCGTTACTCGATAGATACTCACCTTGCTCGTCGTAGTCGCCCCGCGGCGCCGCCATCTTATCCTGAAACAGAGGCGGCGTCAGGGCGGGGGCTATCTGGACGAAACCCGCACCAAATCGAACGCCGCGACGGTCGGTTAGATCGCCGGCGCCCCCCGTGACGACTCCGGCGGAATCCGCACGAATAGAATCGAGAAGGACACCAATTTTACGGGATTGAGATCGAACAGATAGCGGAGACGGGCGAGAATGTACGGCGACACTCTGATTTTCTCCCCTTCAATTTTTTTCGCCTTTTTATTTCCGAATTAATTGATTCGTTTTATACTTGATGGGCTTTTGTAAGATACTGGGCCCGGCCTTCAGATTCGTTGCTATGCCGGCCCATTTTAAGCAAACGAGCTGGGCCGCTTGAGTGTTTGACTATGGACCGGATGGGGGCTTTTGCCCGCTTTTGATGTTTGTTAAAGTTTGTTTGTTTGTTTGTTTATTATTTATACTGTTCTCAAAAAAATTATACCGAAATTTTGTTTTTTTACCAGTAAATGTATTTATATTTGCGCCTCAAATAACCAAGCTAGTTTGCCAATACACAAGTCCAAGCACAAAAAACTTTGTTATGCAGACATGCACTGGGTTTAAAAAAACATGCTTTTGCTACGCAATTGTAGCACATGTTCCAAATTCGATCACCATCACCCAATTTCTTCGATACAAGAGAAGAAGTAAACTGTAGAAAGATTTAAATGCTTCTCTCTCGTTCCAAAAGGAATGCTTGCGGTTTCTGAATTTTACGTTGGGGATTGGAACAGCCTTCCCTCCAGAACGTACGCTACAATAAACTGCGTCAACCACTCTGCATGTGCAGCACTCTGCAGCGTCAACCCTCGACTGAACATTCTTCAAAATACACAACCATGTTAACCTGTGCCCAAGGACTTGATCTCTTTTAATAATCACCTGTTGATGAAATCGTATTTTGGCATTAATACGTTCATCTCTTTGAAGGCCTGCTGGATGTGTCAGTATATTTGACAAGAGCAAGCACAAAACTAGCGACAAGCATACTGTGAAAGACTGAAAGGGTCACAATCAAATAACCGACACAATGTACTGCAAAAAATATAATAAATATAAAAGAACTTTACAAAGCATTCAAAGGTCCACAACCGTCATGTTTTGATGCACGTATTTATTTCTCCTTTTTTGTTTCAGAAAAATTAGTTGCTAGCAGCTTACTAAATTGGGTAAACAGAGAGCGTTGCCACGATGGCGGTGACCAAATGAACGATTTCCTGACGCCTGATTATGACTTGGGGATGTGCCTCATCAATCTGGGGTGAAATTTTGGCTCCCTGGGAATTGTACGAGGCTTCACAGACCTGCATGCATTTTTGCCTAAAGTTTCAGCTGAATTGGTTTGAAACGGACAGTTGCATACAATGGATGAACAGTTGCACATGAAACTATTATTTAAATTTTAAACTGACTTGGAACCTCTGGGGGCTGAGATTGTGAAATTGGATGATTGGTCATGTAAAAGGTGATATCAGATCACTAGGGGACACAAAAGCATTAGAAATTACATACCTTTTTGGCACAAATGGCTTGGTAAAATCTGGCATGGGATGTGCTTTCACTACCTGCTCCTTCCTCAGCTGCTTGATCTCATTTTCTTCATCCACCTGCAGAATAACACATCATATGTGCCTTGGTTTCAGTTCTTGCATCTGAACAAGATGAACCTGTGTTCAAAATTTCAGATAAATGGTGGTATACCTTTTTCTGTCTTTCCCTTTCCAATCTCCACTTCCTCCATGAAGCTGTTTCGCTCAGTGACCTGCAGGATGGAAGACAGCCGGTGCATGGCCCTCAGGAACTCTCTAACGTCGAGAGAGCATCGCAAAGGACAACTTACTTGGTGATCAAACTTGGCTCGACCGACAGCGCGCACGTCACTGTGCAGCACGAGATCGATCGGCTCAGTGGGCTTCTTCATTGGAGGTTTCACTGGAGTCTACAGAAGGGCCAGAGAAAGGCTGAGATTAACTGACGAGGAAATTATCGTGCAACCATGGTTTCAGAGAAAGACTGACATCTGTTCAGTGGATTCTTTGATCTAGTTATTTATAAGTACACTACTGATGTGTTATAGGTTACATTAAACTTCATGCAGCCATTGTCGAACATGATGAGGCGATGATGTTCTAGCAATGTAAAAGCGAACACTGAACTGAACGTCTGAACTTAACTAGGCGTCTTTGCCAACTTGCCATACCTCTGGTTCATCAGTGGTGTAGGGTAAGCCTTGAGCCAGCGGGTTACGCAGCCTCTCTTCCTCCATCTGCATCTTCCTCAATCTCTGAACGAAATCAAATTCCTTGGCCTTTCCTCTTTGCTGAATACAAGAAAAGAAGCACAGTTTCTTAAGTCAGCATACTAGTCATGTACGGAAACATTACTAACAGAGCAAGCAATATTGCTTCCAAAATAGAATTTGCAGAGCAAGCACCGTAGATATGAGAAATACATGATGAGCGTTACATCATTCGTACCTCAGTTTTAAGGTTAAACGGGTGCTGGCTCGTCACCCTTGCCACCTTCCTGCTGGAGCCCCTATCTGACGAATCGGTGCTCTGCGATGTGCAAAATATCAACACAAATTTCACTACATATTCATCTTGATCTCGATCAAAATTAAAATTATGAGCATTCACAGACACAGTACGTACGTTGCATGTCCTCTGCCGGCGTTGGCCTCGTGCATGGGTGATCCTTCTGAATTTTCAGAAACAACGCGACAGAGCAGGAGTCAAGAACAGCAAGAAACCAAAGCAACGGCGGAAGCGTCAGGATGCAAGCGAAAGATCAGAATTTGAGACCTGGTCCGGTCGGAGGTGTCGAGGATGCAGGGACGCCGGCGACGGCGGGGAAGGAGACCTCGGACGACGAGGCGATGGAGGGGTACGACACGTCGATATCCTCGGCACCCGGCGGCATTTCTGGCGCGGACTCCGACGTCGCCATCGCCGTCGCGGTCGCCTCGTCCTTCCTCCTCGTCGTCCTCGCACCTCTGCCCCGTCCCCGCGCCTCGGGCCCGCCGTCGCCGGCGGCGGCCAGAGAGAGGAGGCGCTCGAACGTGACCACAAGGTACTTGACGCGGCCCTCGCCGGGCTCCGGGAGCCCCGCCATGGCCTCCTCCATCGTCCGCTTCCTCGAGGCGGAGGCCTCGCTGCCCCGCCGCACCTGGCCAGCCACGTTGCTGAGGGGCAACGAGGGCATGGCTCTCACCATCTCCCGCGCACCGTCGGAGACGCCCCGCACCGGCGAGTTCGCCGCCGCCGGAGCAGAGCACTTCTTGGCGCAAGAACCCACCATCCCCCTCCCCGCCGTCCTCGGCGCCCGCTTCACCGCCGCCGCCGGAGTCTTCTTGGAGGAGACAGGAACAGGGAGAGGGAGCGACCCCGAGCCTCCGCACTTCTTGGCCGCCGCCTTGCCACCGGCGCCGGCGCCAAGAACCGCCACCGCCTCCTCCTGCGCCAGCTGGTTCCCCGCCCGCGACGGCGACACCACCACCGGCGCGAACGGCCGCCGCGCTCCTCCCCTAGGGCTCCTCATCGCCGTAGCAGCGGAAGCAGCCATCCCCGAACCGAAGCACGATCAAGCCAAGAAGAATCGAACAAACCCAAAGAAAGCCCTAAATCAAATCCCCCGACCGACCAATTCGCACCGGGCGGTTGATGGGGCGAGAGTAATGAGGCGAGCGAGGTGGGAATTTCGCGTTTCGAATCCGCGTGGACGAATCGAAACCAATTTATAGCGGAGGAGGAGGGGAAAGCGGATGAAGCAGAGCCGCAGAGGCAACGTTACCTTGGCGGTGGTTTTGGAGGCGCAACGGCTACTCGGCAAGCGAGCGGCCAAGCGGGAGGGAGAGAGGGGGCTTTGGCCGCTGCGGATTCGGTGGGCCGTTGGATCGGGGAGCGGGGGCGATCCGCGACCGTTGATGCGCGGGGTGGATGGGTGGATTTATTGATTGGGTTGATCGTGGGTATTTACCGTTTGGTAAAAAATTTGTGCTGTCAAATTAGCAGTGAATCTGCTCCTGATTTGATTTTGCTACGGGATTTAATTGAAATTTAGAGAGGGGATCACCGTTAGAAAGTAGAGAAAATAAATCAAATATGACCTGTCGTTTTTTCCCATGTTTTTACCATAAACTTGTCGAAGTTTTCTTCTTGAAATCTATATACTCCTAAAGAGTAACATAAACACAAAAGGGTACCATGAGAAATAACCAGCGCACATAAACCTGGGTTGTCTGATCATCAATTGCCCTGGGTTTTAGCCCTTCAGTTATAATTTATAATTTGTTCTGAACAAACATCAAACAGGTCTAGAAATTCACAAAGGGAAAAAAGTAAACGGAAGGATATCCATGTATAGTCTAAGAAATAATGCTTCTACAAGGGCGATATGCAATGACGATGTTTATATAAACAACTTCTTCTAAACCAGAACGGCAAGTGTGAGGAGACCACATATATGAAGACATATAGTGAAACAAACAAGGGGTATTAAGAAGTGGATGCACTCGTGAGACCAATCGATGCAAAAAAAAATGGCTATACACCTTAATGCAGATTAACTAAGGGCAGATAGGCGCGAAATAAAACATGGGTGTGACATGAAGGCTACCTCATATTATTGTTAGCTCAGCTAAAAGATGTTTTTTTTACAAATTTAACAACACAAATCTCATTTAGTAAGCACTGAGGGCTTGCTTGGTTAGATTTTAAAATGTGTCAAACCAAAATCAGGCTATGTCCAAATTTTAACATCCATTTGGTTCAAAATCCAAAAGTTGATGTGCCAAAGTTCCTTGCTCAGATTTCCTTAGTTTCGGTATGGTAAATTCTAGCATCAAACCAATCAGGCTATCAGAAGCAGGCTCTACTGAAAGTTGAACATACCTCCTAGCGGAACAAATCCTGTTCGTCCCTTTTTTTTAACTAATCGGTGCATTATCATTGGACAGATTTGAATTATCCAATTCCGAACATGGGAAATCCACATAAAGTTCTAAACAATGGTGGGCTAAAAGAATTACACATAGGTACCAGGCCGCCGTATAGAGCCCAAAATATTGCCATCCAATTAAACTGGGCCTTTTAAGGCCCAATTTGAACAAAAAAAAGCAAGAACTTAAACACCGATTCTTATTCAAAGCTTTTGTTTATTATTTCCAGCTTTTGATTTTGATGAAAATTTTCTGACTTCACATGGTCAGACGGAACCCACCTTACTTAGGCTCTTCGTTTACAACTACTAAACACTATTATTCTAATTTTTGACTATTCAGTA
>JACEFO010000195.1:0-21001 GCA_015342445.1 Digitaria exilis | reverse complement strand
ACGGTGACGGCTACATCGGCTGGCTATTCGAGGGAGGAACGGAAGGAGACGGGACGCAGTGGCGCGGCTCGCTGGTGTCCGCTCGCGCGCGGCAAAAAGCAAGCGGCGCGACGTGGTGTGGTGTATGGGTGGATGGGCTCGCCGCCCCGAGTCTCGCTCGCGCATCGCCCGCTTGATCTCCATGTCTTTGCTTTGTTTTTCTTTGAGCTTCCTCCTTCGTTCCACTGCTGCGACCAGCCTGCATTTTTTTTGTTTGGTGAGGTGTTTCCCATGGGGACTTGGGATAGATTAAGATAAAATATTGCAAATGCAGGAGACGTTTGCATGGGGCTGTACTGCAGCGACGACTTTGTTAATGGATCTTACGTCGGCATCCTCCAGGATTGTGTGAATTGCACGTTGGATTTAAAATAACAAGGGGTATTAAAAAACACTCTAGTAGTTTTGAAACTAGCAACGTTTAGGGATATTGTGGTCAGTACGCAAAAAAAGGAGAAGAGAAGCGGTAGTGCTAGTAGTACACTCTTACGTCCTCCGTGGGATGAGTTGACTAGAGATATTGCGGCTTTCCCTTCGATAGCTGGACCTCCAGCCTGCCTCAAGCCCGTGCTATGGCCTACGGATGTCCCAGCTAGCTGTCCTCTTGTGACTTTGCTTGAGAACCCTTTTTTTGTGTTCATCAGACAGAACGACGGAATTGTTCACTACTACTACGTGGTGCGGCGCAAATTTTGCGTCGAGCCAGAGGAAAGTTTCAGCTTGGGTGCGCGTTTTTGGTCTACCCTTTGGTCGGCGCGCTTATTGCCGCGTGCGGCACTGTTTTGTGCAAAAGATCCGGCTCTGCTCTGTTGGACACGGACACGAACACGGCTATGGGCACGTCGATTTCAATATTACATCGTAATATGCTCACCCTTAGCCTTAGGTCCCTTGTTCTAACAAGTGCACCGCTCGCCTTTAGGTTGCCTGCATGATCAAGGCTTGGAAACATATTTGGACATATATATGATAATTTACCTAAGTTTGGTTTACTATTTGCAGAGATTCTCAAGTATCTGAGCTGTATGCGTATGCAAAAAAAAAATCATTTTATTGATCAATAAAACTATGTTAGAGAAACTCTAAGAGACTCCTCTATTTCAATTGTTAGGAATAGAAATTTTCCCTCCAACAACTTCTCTAAGTAGTTATCTAAATAAAGCTATCATGTATCTCTGATTTTCTCGCTATCCAAATATAGATAGCGAAAATGACTCTCTAGATTGGTAAACAGGATATAGAAAAGTCATTGGAGATTGGAAACATATGGAGAGCGATTTTTATACTCTTCAAATGATAATTGACAAAGTAAAATTTTAGGCAGACTCTTGGATTGGCCAACGGGCACGTCGATTTCATATTTACATCGTAATGTGCTCACCTTAGCCTTTAGTCCCTTGTTCCAACACGTGCACGCTCGCCTTCAGGTTACATGATCAAAGGCTCGAAACATGTTTGTGCATAACATATGATAATTTTACATAAGTCTAAAGATTCTCACGTATCTGAGCTTTTATTGCTTAATAAACTGTGTTAGAGCAACTCTAAGAGTCTCTCTATTTCCATCTTAATTGTTAGGAATACTAATTTTTTTATGAGAAGCTCTCTCCAACGACTTCTCTAAATGGTTATCCAAAATATAGCTATCATTATTTCGGATTTTCTCGCTAGCCAACTATAGATAGCAAAAACAGCTATATAGAGTGTAAAAAAAAAAGATATTAAAAAAGCGGTTGGAGATTGAAACATATAGAGAGTGATTTTTTTTTTGTATAAATGACTCTTCAAATGAATAATTCAGAGAGTGAAATTTTAAAAAAGACTCTTGGAGATGCCTTGCAATTCAATTCTTTTAATAATGGCGGTTTTTTTTTTACCTACTGTATTTTTTAAAACTAAAAATAGGACTTCAAAAAAAGACACATGTTGTCTTTGATGTCCCAATCACTTAGATTTCTGCCTTTGCGTGTGTGCGCGTGAGGGGGGGGGGGGGAGCTCATGTGGTACAAAGGCAACGTGGACAAAACACTACAACCATAGGTAAGGGGACATCATCAGGGAGGCAAGGACAAAGAGGGCGATAGTCAGCTTTGATCGATGAGCTGGCAGTATAGGCAGGCAGGCTGTACAACCATGCCGTAAGCCACAACTTAACCGTCTGAGGTAGAACCTTTTCGTTCGCGCGCAGAATCCAAGTGCAGGATCAGATGGCCCGTCAAAACTCACCGTGACACCGCGTGCGGCCCAACCTCTCGTCGTGTGTAGATCGAGGCCATGTTTCGGATTCGGAGAAAAAAATATTTCTCCAATAAATTTTTTCTATTCATCTCACTCACAAAACATGTTTCCCAATGCACTATTCATCTTTCCTAGTACTTCCAATCTGAAGGTAGCCCGAGGCTGCTCAGGTTTCTTCACCGTGGACGCTCGTCCGGCCAAGACTGCCAAAGTCCCGCGCGGCAGCTTTCCCTCTCCCCTGCCGTGTCCCCACGGCGCTTTACCACGTGGGGGGCATCTCCTCCCAGCCTGTTTGGTTTCCCAGCCAGCGCTGGTACAGTTGAGTGGCTGACAGGTGGGCCCGGATCCCCGGGGCCAAGGCCGAGGTCGGGGCCGGCTACGGCTGGCTGGCCGGTGGCGTGAACACCGGCGAAAGAAAGGAGGCCCCCGCGCGCGGGTCACGACGGGTCTTTTTTAATGCCGCCATCGATAACGATAGGAGATCGCGGAGGGATGCCAATCCGGGGACGCGCTTCTCTCCAAAGTCCACGGCGCCGGAGCCGTGCGGGGCGGAGGGCTTATCTGGGCTGTGACCCGAGAAGGCGGCCCCGGACTTCTGCTGCTGGCTGCACGGCTGCCTAACGACGCCCTTGTTAACGCTGTTTGTGAGCCTGGCGGCGTCGGCGTGCTTGCTTCGTCACGTATGGCGTGGTGCCGCACGCAAGGGGCTTGAAAAGGTTTGGCGTGGCGGTTAGATCACGTTGCTGGGAGGGACAGCGCAGAAGCGTATGCTACTCGCCTCACAACAACACCACCAGGGACCAGCAGTCCAGCACTACAGCGTGCGATTTGCAGGAACGGGTCATCGATCATGGTCTCATGGATATGGAACGTGATGAGCTATGGTCGTGACTCGTGCGTCCATGTATATAGTTTACCAGCGAATACAATTTTCGTGTACCCAATAGACTACCAGAGGGCTGCCAAGTCCTAAAGGAAACTGGTCCGTGCCTGGAGTCCAACCAAGGCTGGCAGACCACTCAGGCGAAGCGAGCACCATCTTGGCTCTGCGCTGAATCGTGAGCGATGGTGGAAGCGGCCAGAGTCTGAGGATTGGACGTCGAGTTGAAAGTTGAATCCAGCCTCCAAACAAAGTTTACCCGTGAGGACGTTTATTTCGTGCTCGTGCCACGCTGGTCTGCCCACCGGATTGGGCTTTCCGAAGTCCAGACCACTCGATGCGGGGCGACCAATAATGATGCCATTTTTGGCGACAATTCGGCGTCATTTTCTGGCTTTTCGAAGTGGCGCATCGTTGTCAGCTAATATACGATTTGTACCGCACCCAATGATCAGGTCTGACCCAAGCTACCTCTAATGGGCAGATCGATGGATCATCATCGAGAGACAATTGGACCGAAACCTGCGAAAAAAGAACGGTGTGGTAAGACGGATAATGGACACTCATTCGCCACGTTTTTAGCTCCTTTGGTCTTTCAAAGGCGTGGCATACCTGCAAACTTTCCCAGCCTTTTCTTTTTTCTAGAGACAGGGTAGACTTTTCTCCCGCTCAGAACAATTAAGATGTATAGTGTTGTTCTCCCCTAGAACAAAAACAATGGGTAACTTACATCAGGAAACCACTCATTTCACTTTCAGCCAACTACTGCATTAGATAAACTAGCTCGGTCATTTAGTTTCCTTGTGATGAAAACTATCTATACTGGTTTTAATATATGGATCGATGTGGGTATTCCAACTATTATTTATTTTCAATAGCAACTGGCATGCATGTGATGATTTATCAATCTTACAGGAGTGCACATGCGACCATAGTAGTAAGTCTATGTGCACGCGCGCATCTAACGGTCTAAGTAGGAGTGCGGTATTGTAGTGTGGTTCTTTTTTCAGTTGTATTGTAGTGTGTTTCAAACAAAAGTAAACACTGCATTCCCTTTTTTTTTAATCTTTGGAGGAGGAGAGAAAACAATACAAGTTACTAGCGGGATTCTCTCTATAAAAAAAAACAAGATTAGCAGTATTGATATAGTACGCGAGAGTTCAGGGAAAATGTTGTAGTTTTTTTACCGAGTATCCAAAACGAATTCTCAATGCTTGGTGTGTCTTTTAAAGGTTTAAGCAAGATCTTTAAAGGTACACCACACCAGGCTATTTTATGGACGGTATTTTTTAGACTTTTTTAAAGGTGAAGCAAAGTAGCACCTTACAATCAAATTGTTCTCTGTCTAAGATAAAAAGGCGTCCAAACATATTTGATGAGAGCAATCTTATTTTGGACCCTTCTCTTTTTATGTGTGTTTTTGCATTGGGCCGCTTGCCGGCCCATAATTTGTTTGCTTTTCTGGCTGGAAACTCTAAAAACAAAGTCAGCCCAGATACTGTACATTTGGGCCTCCTTCGAGTTGTGCCGTCGAGGTGCACATGACACCTCTCCCCTCTCGCCGCCACTGCTCGTGGCGGGCCCCCCGAGCAGGCACCGGTCCATTGTAAGCCCACGCGTAGCGTGATGTCGAAACTTTGTCTCTCTTTTTTTCGCAAAAGCTATACTAGAAAACTTGGATTTTGCCACCATTTCCTATTGTTCAGACTATTGATTGACGCATACACTTGCTCGGATAAGCAAATATGCAATGAACGATGTCACAGTTCAGCTCGGTTAAGATCTGTGTTTCAAATCTTATCCATGCCTTCTTGCTTAATTGCTTTTACGTTATCCTGACTATTGAAGATCGCTGTTATGGATTCATAAGCGCAACATTATCCAGGTATTTCGCTGCTGACGAGATACCCTGCTCTGCGCTTCACTGCACCGATAGCAAGTTCGCAACAGGATAAAATAGCTCAACCATTGCTGTCCCTGCATCCTCTGGACCATCTCCAACAATACAGACCTAAAACGGATACTCATTTCACGATTTGAGTCACGCACAGTGTTAGGTTGCACATCCAAAATTTCTCCTTCTCCAACAGCCAACCCATCCGCTCCACCCACCCACTGCCGCCATCGTCCGCTCACTCACCGCCGCGGGCGACCACGCCGCCGTCCTCCGCGCGCTCTTCTCCCTGTCGGCGGCGTCCTTCCCGCTCGTCCACGCCAGTGATTGGAGCAATAAAGCTCTCTCGGATACCAGCAACCAGAGAAACCGTCAGGCGGATAGGCTAACATACAGAACTTCGCATTCAGGCTGGATACTTGGATAGGCTAACATACATGTAGAGTTATCATAATGTCACCCTCGGCTGACAGTTCATGAGATAACAAAGTTTATTATCTACCCACCCTACACAAAATAATGACGTGGGCTCCAGCGCTGATTAAAGGCTAATAACCTTTATCTTGGTAGCGCCAGTACATGGCTTGATGTATCATCATGGCCGAAATCATTGTCATCTCCTTCCAGCATCTCGGAGCGACACCACATGCTCGCTGAATCTTTTCGTTGGACCACTCTATTCGGCCATAAAATAGGCGTTGTTTTAGTTCGTCAACTTTTACCAACTTTTCAGTTATATTTTTCTCACAGTCACGTTTACTAATGTACTATTTACACATTCAACTTTTCCTAACTTTTCCAACTACGCTTAATATTTTTTTTCCTTTTGTTTCCTTTTCTTTTGAGATGACATCTGAATTGGTGAATAGGTTAGAGGGTGTTTAGTTGGTGGAGAAATGGGTGAATAGGTTAGAGGGTGTTTAGTTGGTGAAGAAAGATGGAGATTTCTTGTAGCAGATATGTATTATAATAATGAATAGTGAAAAAGAATGAGAAATTATACGATAGATGTGATGAGAGAAATAGTGAATATCCCGTCCAACAAAGAGTTTTTGCAGTACGGAGTAGTGACAGCAAACTGTTGTGTTTGACCTTAGCGAGCTTTTGCTTGCAGTTAACGCATCCCGTCACGTCCACTTGCTCCGTAAAAAACACAGCGCTGCCGGCCGTACGCCTGAACCAAACCGGTCCACGCGCCGTATAGGGTGGAAACGATCTCAGCTGCGTTCAGATTGGAGTGAAAAGTACCTTTGTTAGATAATTGTTAGATGAATAGTACATTGAAAACGTGTTCTGCGAGTGAGATGAATAGAAAAACTAGTTAAAGAATGTTAGATAAATAGTACATTGAAAAACGTGTTCTGTGAGTGGGATGAATAGAAAAATAGCTGTGAATCTGAACACAGACCTGTGTCGCCGCGCCTGCGCACAGGTCCCCAGGGAGCAGCTCCCCGTTTGCATCGTACGGCAGATCACGGGCCAATGCACACTACTGTTCAAGTATAGGCATCCGTTGTCAGCAGATCGCGTGAGTTTGTTCTATGCCGTGTTTAGTTGTGGTGGGAAAAAGTACTTTTTTTTCTGGGATGCTTGTTCTGTGAGGAGAATGAATAGGAAAGGGGGAAAAAGAAATTTTTAGGGACACGTGTTCTGTGAGGGGTGAATAGGAAGTAAAAAGTACTTTTGGGAACTAAACACGGCCCTAACAAGTCTTTAAAAGAACTAAACACGAGAATGAATAGGAAAGGGGGAAAAAGAAATTTTTAGGGACACGTGTTCTGTGAGGGGGTGAATAGGAAGTAAAAATACTTTTGGAACTAAACACGGCCCTAACAAGTCTTTAAAAGAGAAGTTTGTTCTAACTTCTAAGAGCATCTCAGCAGAATCACCATCCGACCGCCATCACCATATTGGCGTTCTGCCAAAAAACAGAACTCCAGCAGAATAGCAAGGCCTGACCATCCCCGTAGAAGCGCCATCGAGGACAGCGGCCAGCCAAATTTAGCTGCAGCATGAGGCTCGCCATCCTCTGTGCTGACAAAAGGTGTTGTGACTCTGACAAAAGGGTCGGCAGTTTAGAATTGTTTTCTCATCAAAGACTACTCATTTTCCCTCTTTCATAATTCAATAAATCACTACATCAAGCTTCTAAAATCGCTTATGTTTTTATGGTGATAGAATAAACAATATGAGAATCCATTTTAAATAGGTTGAACCTAAAATCTCTTATGGATTTTAAATTATTTTTCTAAATTTTACCTTTTTTAGAAATTACTTCAACTTTAGGTGTCAATTTAATTCCCAAAATTCAGGAAGAGATATTTTAATTCATGTTGAATTGGATAATAATAAAATATAGAATAATAGGATATGGAGGGTAAGATTTGGCTAGTCTGCTGAACATACTGAAATATAGAGAGGGAATCTTATGGAGTGAATAGCCATATAAAAATATAGAAGGTTAGATTTGACTATTCTGCTGGAGATGCTCTGACAAAGAATTCCACGTCTGCATCAACCCTTTCGCCATCAGGGTTGCTTGGTCACGTATCTCAGTCTCTTGGTCTGTACCCTGTAGTCTCTGCACGAGACGCGTGCGTCGTAAAGCTTCGAGATCAGCATTTGTCTCCGCGGTTTCTCGAGCGTTTTCCCCGTCACCACGCCCAGATTAACGGCGCAATCCCCTTGCTAATTGCTCCCTCTTCTGTCCGTACCCAATCGGCAGTTCGGCTTCCGAAGTCGGCCGTGTCTTAGTTTCAAAAGTTTTTCTTTTGACTCAATTACTTATCTCTATCAAAACACGCTTTCAGAAAAGTTCCTGTTTTAACTCTTTTTAACTTTTCTATTCATATCTTCACAGTTTCTCAGAAAAAATTCTTTTCCTCTCTTCCCAAAAATTCTTTCCTCTTTTCCCAACTAAACACGTCCTAGCTCCCTCCAGTGAGGCAGCAGAGCAGCCGGCAGGCAATTATTAGCACGTCTCACGCCGCGCCCGTACAACACCCCCTGCGCCGCGCGCCGCGCACCGCCCGGTTTCCTTGCACGAAACGCCGCTGCGCTGCCGCTGCGGCATCGTCTACACCTCACCTACATCTCGCCTTCTGTCCGTCTGTCTCCACCGGCCAGCCACCGAGCCAAGCAAAGAAACCAACGCGCCGGCCGGCGAACGAATGCCGCGGGGGCTCCTCTAGCCACCGGCCCCCTCGCCCGGGGGGACGGCGCGCCCCGCCCGATCGGAGAACCCATGAGGAAGCCGACGCCGGCGCACCGCCGCCGGTGGACGCGCGCGCTGCTGCTCGCGCTCCCGCTCCTCTCGCTCCCCATCCTCTACGCGGCGCTCGGCGCGGCTCGCTCGTCGTCGCCCGTGGGCTCGGCGCCGCGGCGGAGGCCGCCCGAGCCGCCGCCGAGGCTGGCGTACCTCATAACGGCGCAGCCCCCGGGACGGCCCGCGGATCCGGAGGCTGCTGCGGGCGCTCTACCACCCCTGGAACTGCTACCTCGTCGGGGTGGCCGGGGAGGACGAGCGCGCGGATCTCGAGGCCTTCGTGCGCGGCCAGGAGGCGCTCCGCCGGTACGGCAACGTCCGGGTGGCGGCCGCGGCGGAGTGGGGCGCCGTCTCGCCGAGGGGCCCCACCGAGCTGGCCGCCACGCTGCACGCCGCCTCTGTGCTGCTCAGGGAGTTCGAGGGCTGGAGCTGGTTCATCAACCTCAGCGCCTCCGATTACCCGCTCATGCCCCAAGATGGTAAAAATTCAGCTCGCTAGATTGTTCTATCAATTGCAAACTGCAAATGCTTTTATGTTTCACTAGTATATGACATCGTAGCATCGTAGTACTAAATTGGCTGTATCACCTGTTTTTAGATGCCAGTGCATGTCTGAATTGTTCAAAAAAAAGATTGCGTCTCTAAAAAAATGGCCCGTTTAGTTACCTTATAAATTTGGTCCAGCCATTTGATTTATAGTACTGTGTCAAGTTCTTCTTATAACCCCTGATGCTAGTTTGATATATTTGAGCACCGGGAAATCTGTTTTATGCTCTGTATGACAAAGGGAAAATTACACGATGTTGGAGTACCTGCCAAAGCGCTTGCTATATCTGTTCTAGTCGAAGGATTCTATTGTTTTGGGCGGAGTGGCTGACTGGCTGTATCTTCCATTCGATTTAGGAACTTTGGGCTAATGCAATTTCATATTTTCATTGCTGTTTGAATTTCCTATCTCTTTCCCAAGCTGGGGTCTGATAGCTGGTTGTATATGGTAATGTATGTCGTGCTAGTGGCTCCAAACGTATCACTGCATGGTGCAGGTTTTGAATGCATAACTTCTTTTGGCCAGTTTATTGTGTGGTATTGAATAGTGCTTATGATTCCTCCTTTAATGAGGCCTAGATTATTGATGCCCAAGTTCTGACTAGAGAGATATGACAAATATGTACAGTGCTGCACTCACCAGTTTTGCTGATTCCTATCATGCAATGCAAATTGCTATGCCACAGACAGCATAAACTGACCATCACTCCATAAGCTACTCCCTGAATTCTCGACATATCTGACAAATAGATGTAATAGCATGAGATTCTGGTTTTGATTCATTTAATTACTTCCATGAGCCTCAATGCTTACTCAATAGTGTCCCTTATAACCCTGCTACTATTCTTAGTACTGGTCAAGTAATCAACTGACACGTCATGACAGAGCGCAATAATTTGGTTCTATAAATACTCTTACTATTCTTGGCAAAAGCCAGAGAGTCTAATCACACCGCAGTTGCGTCAAGCTTAAAGTACATCTTAAATGGAACCTAACCAGTAAGCTAAATAAGCATGGAACATGGTTAAGAAGTTAAAGCTATTCCCTTTATGGACAAGAAATGCTGGATCCCATAAATTAATAATACCCAGCTGTTGTTCTCCAATCTGTTTTAGATTTGGTGTACCTAATATTAGATTTGTGGTACAAATGCATAATACTTTTTTGAAGTGGTCTACCGAAATAACTGATTTTGTCTAGCTAAATTACTAATGTTCTTGTTGTTGCTTCTCAAAATTTTCAGATATCCTTCATATCTTCTCATACATTCCAAGAGATCTGAATTTCATTGAGCACACAAGCAATATTGGTTGGAAAGAGTAAGCTTATTCTTTCTCTGTTTTTATTTATGGTTTTAGATTCTTAACCACTTTTTTGTTCTTTATGTGATTCTTGGGTTGCATGTGCAGGCATCAAAGGGCAAGACCAATTATTGTAGATCCAGCATTGCAGGTCCCAAATAAAACTGAAGTTATAACAACAAAGGAGAAAAGGAGTTTGCCATCTGCTTTCAAAATATTTGTAGGTACTGTCTGATGTCTTTACTGAATCTCTGTTTGACTCATCAAATGGCACGCTCCAGTGCCTTGTAGCAGGAGCCTTTTCACTGTCCCGTGTTGCCTAGTTGTCTTTTTTGCTCTCAATTAGAATCTCATTAAGCAAATTAGTGATAGATTGTGTTCCATCTGTTAGATGATATTGATGCGATGGCATCTATTAGAGAAACTATCAGCTGTACTGGTGTAGCCTGTAGGTCTGCCTAATTTCTATACACAGATGTTCTTATGTGGTTACATAGTACTTTGAATCTTTGATGATAGAAACACTCATTATGTCTGGCATATAAAATAATACCTGTAAAGTCTATAAGCTTCAAATGGAAATAACTTCATGGGGTCTGGCTGGTAGAAAATGCTACACCAAGTCACCTGGCTGTCAGGAATAAGGTGTAGCCTGCCTCACAATGGCTATCAAGGAAAAAACATTCTTTTGTTGGCATTTGGTGTCACATGTAAATATTACATAAGTAACAACTTCCTGCTGATACGTGGAATGTGTTGGTTAAGACCGTTGGAATGCTGATGATCATCACTGTTTCACCTGTAATTTTGGCACCTGACATCATCATGCTCTGCCTTTTTTTTTTTTTTTTGATACTAGTTTGTTGTTGAGAAACGAATATTGATGATGTGGTTTTACTTCTTTGGTAGTTTCCGAGGTAGAATTATAGAATTTCTGTGAGTGCAGCATCCTCCTGATCAAAGTTTAGTAACGTCGAATCCTTTCTATTGTGAATCACCCAAATAATTTTAGTTAAGACTTTGTGCTCTTGATGCAGGTTCATCTTGGGTTGTACTTAGCCGATCATTCCTGGAGTTCTGCTTATTGGGATGGGACAACCTTCCTCGCACATTACTAATGTATTTCACCAACTTCCTCTCATCCTCAGAAGGCTACTTCCATACAGTGATCTGCAACTCAGAGTACTACCAGAACACCACGATCAACAGTGATCTGCGTTTCATGGCGTGGATAACCCCCCACGGACGCACCCTGTTAACCTTACAACAGAGCATTTCAGCTCCATGGCAAATAGTGGGGCGCCGTTTGCGCACTCCTTTGCAAATGACAATTCGGTCCTGGATATGATCGATTCCAAGCTGTTGGGGCGAGCACCTGACCGCTTCACCCCGGGTGGATGGTGCTTGGGTAGCTCGGTAGGTGGTAAAGATCCATGCACCTTCTTTGGGAGGTCGTTCGTTCTGAGGCCGACCAAAGGCTCGGCCAAGATAGAGAAGTTGTTGTTGAAACTTTTGGAACCTGATAACTTCAGGCCTAAACAGTGTAAATAACACTTATTTACATGGTAGCTATTTTTTATAGTTTTTTTTTGGTAGTGTGCAGAGCCAAAGTGTCGATGAAATCGTCCTGATTGTTGCGGCAGTAGGCAATACATTGGTGTTGTATACTTGCAACTGGAAAGCTCAACGCTAAAGTGATTGAGATCATAATCATGCATGTATTCTTGCTGCTTCTCTTTCATGGATGTGCAACAAATTAACATAATCAGAAGAATTCAGGAGGGCGCAGGAACCTCCCTAGACACCTTTAATAGCTCCATGGGAAAAAAAAAACCCAGACCGGCTACAACAGCGAATTAGCTGTTTAATCGTTAACGTGATCAAGGGTGCGTGTAGCAAACTGTAGTAAATCGATTTAGCATATAATCGCATCCATAGTTTGGTAAACCTGATCTGCCAGGCTTAATTATTGGCATGTTATGGGTCCTTAATTAGGCCTTGTTTAGTTCGCCAACTTTCCAGTCACATCAAGCCACATCTTCTCTCACAGACACGCTTACCAACGCACTATTCACACCTCCAACTTTCCACCAACTTTTTCATCTAAACAAGGCCTGGCATGTTATGTTATCGTTGCGCAGGGAGAGTAGTTTACTGTGAATTGTGATTGTGACATATCCTTTGAGGTTTTTACAATTTGCTTGCTATCTATTTTTTTAGGGCTATTTGCTTGCTATCTACAGTAGTAGTATCTTTTTTTTTTTAGGGACAGTAGTAGTATCTTTGTAGTAGGTCAAAAACACTATAAACACTATCAATATCGACTACGGGCCCATCTTTCCTGCGACAAATTTGACGGGCCCTGAACAAGAAGCCCAACTGGACATCCACGGTCCACCCCCGCACTCCAGAAACTGCTCGTACGATCTCAATTGCGCCGCCGCCTCCCCAGCAGTTGTTCCTCCCACCCCGTCGCCTCGCCTCGCCGCGCCGCCCGCGCCCCCGTCCGCCCGTCGGCGTCTCCTTCTCGAGGTACGCGTCTCCATCCTTCCATCTTCACTCCATTTCTCCGTTGCGGCTCACCGCTCTGGACCTGTGCTTCGCCCCGCCACGGTAAGAATCCAATCCCCACCCAGTAGAGGCTGCTACTCGGTAGATCCGACCCGTCAGTCAGCCTTAGGCCTGCGGTGAGCTAGGATTCACCTCTGAGACGAGGTGTTCGTCCTCACCGCAGCTCGGCTGCCGCTTCCGCGGCGGTGAGGTGTTCCCGCATGTTGGGATTGGACAGATTTGCAGACGCCAGCAACCAGTTCGACTGAATGCTTCTGCGAAAGATATTTGTCTAACTTAGCAGTATCGATGCTTGTGTATAGTTCAGTTTCATGCTCGTGTTCGTCTATAATTATTCTATGGATTGAAAGTCACCTCTGAGACATGGTCTCTGTAGCAAGAGTCACATTGCCCTGATTCCTTGTTTGCTTTCTGCTGTTCAAATTAGTATTCTTATCCTGGGTAATGCACGATGTTGATTTAGTCCGTAGCTAGTAATAATGTATTTAATGAAAACGTCTTCGTGGACCATTCATTCGACTTTACCATGAGGTTTGTTCGGACTTTTCATTCTCCCATATTGATTTGTTGCTCCTTGAATCACTGCTGTTTTGTGCTGTGAGATGTAACATTGAGGGCTATCCACGTTATTTGCTCTTGAGCTAAGCACACAAATCGATCATATATATGAAGGTGAAGCGTTAGAATGGGTCGAAAGGCTGGTGCTTTGTACATAAACCCAAAGAAGTTTGGTGCTGTTGCAAAGCCTTGCATGGTGGAAATGGTTGCCTTCCTCAACTGCCTGGCCTTAAACAAACAGGAAGATGACAAGTGCCTGAAGCAGAAGGATCTCTTGGTTATGTGCACTCAGACTCAGGTTACGATCCACATCACTGTCGTGTTTTGTGTCCTTAGGCATTTTTTTTTTCAAATAATTAGGCTAGCAATCCATCAGCTCCTAATGCCTAGTTGTGACAAAATTGCAGAAAGGGAAGCCAAAGAACGCAGCGAAGACCATCAATTACCATCTCCAGCGGCTTGGGCGAGACAAGTTCCTCTAGGTTCAATGCTTTTGAGATCATTTCCTCACCAAGCTGTCTTCCTTGTGTTGAGAGTCGGAAGACAACTATTATCTTCAAATTAACTTTTACTGAAATGGGGCACTAATAATTCTGTCAGACAGTATTGTATAAGCAGTATATTGATGTGTTTTTCTTCTCTTGCTATAAAGGTGCTTTGCTGCAATGTGTTCGCGGTGTACTGCACTGTTGCTGGGGTTATACCACATGTTCATTCTTTTTAATGGTGCATCAAACACTTTATTTGATCCATTATGACGTTAGACAATCTGTGCCAGGTAAAACTGGAGGAACCAATTGGCAGCAAAAATGCGATGTCAAAAGCCCACCAGTTATAGAAGATTATTATTGTAATATCACCGGTTAAAACATTGGATACAGAAACAATGAAAGATATGCTAGGCTATGGACAAACCAAAAAGAAAATGAAAATGCCACACGCGTGTCCCCACTCCCTTGTAGAAGTTTGGCTGAAACATGGAGAGGTAGTTTGGCTGAAACACGGAGTGGCAAATCCCTTTTGGTGCAGTATACATACGACCGTGCCAAAAGATCAATTGATTCTTCAGACGCAGGTGACACAACAGACATAAGAGAAGGAGCCCCAGTGACAACGATTAAACCATATGCTTCCATAATCTAAGAACTGTTAGGCTACGGTCATATATACGGCACGCCGTACACGCACTGCATAACGAAACCAGCATTAAGCTAATCATCCACTGCAATAACGACGGCAGTTAGCTTCGACACAGAACTAGTAGTACGATTACGATCCCACATATACACAGGCTCCACAATTACTCTGCACGCTCAGACCTCAAGGGCCAGCAATGCCGGCTTCGCCTTCCCCTTGTGGCTCTCGGCGTCCCGCACAATGCGCTCGATCTCCTCCTTGCGCAGCCGCCCGGTGTGGCTGGTGATGACGATGCCGTTCTTCTGCCCAGTGCTCATGTCCACCGCCGACACGTTCATGACGCCATTGGCATCGATGTCGAAGGTGACATCGAAACGGGGTACGCCGCGAGGCGCCGGGAGGATGCCGGAGAGCGCGAACACGCCGAGCAGGTTGTTGTTCTTGGTGCTCGCGCTCTCACCCTCGTACACCGGAAATGATACGATCGTTTGGTTGTCATAGCGGGTGGTGAATCCCTTCACCATCTTTGTCGGGATGGCGGTGTTCCTCGGGATCACTACGCTCATTGTATTATCATCCCTGATCTCGACCCCGAGCGAGAGTGGCGTGACGTCGCGCAGAAGCATATCCAGCAACCTCCCGTCGTCGGCTTGTCCACAGAGAATGGAGGCCTGAATGGCTGCACAGTACGCGACGGCTTCATCAGGGTTGATGTTCCGGCAGAGCTCCTTCCCTTGGAAAAAATCCCGGAGCATGCTCTGGACCTGGGGAATGCGGGTGGAGCCTCCCACGAGCACGACGTCGTGGATGCTGCTCTTGTCCATCTTCGCATCTTGGAGGCACTTCTCCACAGCCTTCATACACTTGTCGAAGAGGTCCTTGTTGAGCTCCTCAAATCGAGAGCGAGTGATAATGGTACAGAAGTCAATGCCGTCATGGAGCGAATCAACCTCAATGGTGGTCTGCGCTGTGAAAGACAGCATCCTCTTTGCCCTCTCACAGGCAGTCCTCAGTCTCCTGAGCGCCTTCTGGTTGCTGTTGATGTCCATATTCCCATGTTTCCGTTTAAACTCCTGCAGAGCGTATTTCACCATCTCATTGTCGAAATCAGCCCCTCCAAGGTGAGTGTCACCGGCGATGGCCTTCACTTCAAAGAGACCTTTATCCATGTTCTTGCCTGGATCAATGTTAAGGATTGAGACATCAAAGGTGCCACCGCCAAGATCGAAGACGAGCACCGTCCTCCCTTCGTTGGTAACAGGCATATTCTCGAGACCATAGGCGAGGGCAGCGGCGGTTGGCTTGTTGATGATGCGCAAGACGTTTAGGCCGGCGATGGTACCGGCATCAATGGTAGCCTGGCGCTGGGAGTTGCTGAAGTAGACAGGGACGGTGATGACCGCGTTCTTGACTGTTTTCGCGAGAAAGACCTCGGCTGTTTCTCTCATCTTGGCTAGCACCATGGAGGAGATCTCTTCAGGCATGAACTGTCTCTCCTTGCCTTCATATTGCACCACGATCATTGGCCCGTCGTCACGACCTGCGACGACTTTGAAAGGCCACAACTTGGTATCTTCTTGCACAGACTCGTCATTGAATCGGCGGCCGATCAGTCTCTTCACTTCTGTGAGGATTTAGAGATATAATCAGTAATTGCTCGAGTAAACCAGTTTAGCAGTAAAACTGATTTGGAACGCCTGCTATTTCTGTTAACAAAAGTGTGGTACAACAATATATGATTGATTTTTGACACCAGATATTATCCTTGGACAGTTTCCTACGAGTTAGTGCTGTTCGGATCATGAACCCATACACTGCTAGCTGATGGACTGGCCTGACTCTTTCACACCAAACACCAAATTCCAGTTTGGTTTCACACTAAAAATAAATTCTGCAATACCGTTCCTTTTTCTTGGCTCAACTTCTTGAATGTTACATATACTTACATGCTCTTAATTATCAAGTTTTGGCATGCAAGAATACGAAGAGTTCGTGTAGTGCTTGTAGGGAGATTAGGCTATCCCCAACCCTCCTAGTAGGATGGTGTCCATAGAATTAATTATAGTGCCACATAAGATTTTTAGGTGATGTGTCATGTATTAAATAAGAGAGAGAGGAGAGATGGGAAGAAACTGGGTCTTGCATGAGACCCAGTGTCTATGCGAAAACCAATGCACTAGACACTATTAATATTAGCATTGGGATAGGGTAGTGTCTATATAGTTTAGGAGGAAGCAAGATGATTGGTCAATAGAATGCATAGAAAAAAGTGAATGAAGTGGCTAATTAATTATTTAGACTCTTGGTAGATGTGATGCATTGGACATCATAGTTTCTTGAGTAGTGTCTATATGACATGACACACATAGACATCAGTTGGGTTGGGGATAGCCTTAAACATCTGTGTGTGGAAGACGAAAACGTACGTACTCCACTAAAACGAGATTAAACAAATGGCAGAGATATGAACAGACAGGTAGAGAATTTTAAGAGTCCTGTAGCAACGGTACGGTTCGGAACTACGGACAAGCTACTTCTCTCTGCTACTGCTAGCTTGAATGATCATCAAGATATCGTGGCGCGAAGCTGGTGATGGAGCGGCAAACTTCCTAGTTCCTAATACAGAAGTAGTACTATTGAGCCATGAACATACGATCTACTGTACGTAGGCACAGCCGATCCATCTGCGACGCAAAAATATAAGCGATCGAGAACGAGTAGAGGCAAACAAGGTGATGAATAGCTCGTGTGTAGTTCTCACCGAATATGGTGTTGGTGGGTTGAGGGCGGCCTGGTTCACGGCCGCATCGCCGACGAGCCTCTCGGCGTCGTCGGTGAACGCCACGCAGGACGGCGTGAGGCGGTTGCCCTGGTCGTTGGGGATGACCTCGCCGCGATCGTGCCGCCACACGGCCACGCACGAGTACGTCGTCCCGAGGTCGATGCCAACCGCCGGCCCGTCGTCCTTGGAGGCAGCCATCTACAACCGCCAGACGCGAGCAAAGTATGAGTACTTGAGTATAGTACGTACCCTTCTAGCAGGAACGTGCGGGTATATGTAGATGCAGATGCGAATCCTAGGGCAAGCTTCGTGGGCTTTTGCTAATGGTTCTTTCGTCCGATCTGATCGGATAGCCCACCCCGGCCCAAAAATGAGGTAAAAAGTGGGAAATTCTCCCGTTCCTTTTTTTTTTCTTTTCCCCTAATACTCTACTAGTAAAATTCGCTTTTATATGCATCAATGGTATTTTGTTTCTAGTATAAACTCGACCTTAACAATTTTCGACATGTTGGAATTTGAAACATCACATGCACTCAAAATCTCAGATCACAAGAAAACCATGGTATGGGCAAATGATATTGGATGATAGCTGCTCTTTCAATTGGGACATGCCTCCTCTTATGTTGCTACTTACTAGTCCCTGGCCCCGACTTAACAGCAGAGGAGCCACGTCTTTCGTGAAGAGCTGCAAATTAAGGCTTGGCCTTCACATTCATGTATTTGTTGTAAAGAAGCAAATGACAGAAGCAGCAACTTGACTGACGAGTCTAATAATCAGGTAACGATAAGAAGATTATCAAGTCTAGCGCTATCAATTAGTTTTAAACATGCATGGTTCCAGCCTTGCAGAAAAAGAACAGCAACGAAAGCACAAAACTAGCTAGGCTACATATGCCAAGCTACAAGTTGCATGGCAATTCTAGCATTAAGCATCCGACACAGTATAACTTACTTTTTTTTTTGCGTAAATGCTTCTTCATTCATTAATTTGATAACAATCATCCTGCAACAGTATGACTTACTTTGAAGGACAAATTGTACTCAATAATGTATTCCCTGTTATTTTTTTACATGTAACATTTGATTTGTTATAAACCAAACTTGTTCAGCTTTAACCAAGCTTATAAAAAATATAACAACTACACTATGAAACATGTACACTGTCAAAATATATTCCATGGAAGACCAAATAAAATTTGGTGGTGTAGGCCTTGTTATATTTATCTAAAAATTTAGTCAAAATTAGGCATATATATAGTAATGTAGTAGATGTTTTAATGGTCAGTAAGAGGTATACAAACATTTGAACGTGGAGTTTAGGATTAGTGTCCTAATTGCCAAGATTGAATGCAAATAAGTGATTGTTAACTCTCGAGAAGAAAGAAAGGTATAATTTTGTGTAATTTCCCGTCGATTGCACGCTACGTATAACAGTACGGCATCAGCGTAGAACATCCATACGCCTTTTCTTTTCATCACGATATAAAAGAACGAGTAGAATTGAAAAGGGAAAAGTCTATTTTTCACCCTTCAACTGTTACAACAGTCTGATTTTCAACCTCAAACTACAAAACTAGATACTAAAGGCCCTCCAACTATCCAAACCATGCAAAATTGGCCCTTTGGGTGGTTTTGAGGGTGGTTTTGGATTTTCTAAATAAACATAAATATTATTTAAACTTTAAAAAATCATAACTAATTCATTTTGGACCCAAAAATATGAAATCAGTGCCAAAGTTCTCATAAAATGTAACCAAACTATTAGCACACCATTTAATGTTATTTGGGTATTAATATTTATATTATGAGTGTCTTATTTTTTTAGAAAATAATTAGAATAAAAATAAATAATATGCAAATAACTTCTGATGGTGCACCAACATGTAGGTCACATTTTTAGAAAAACATTTGCGCCATATTCTAATTTTCTAGTTCAAAATAAATTAGTTATAAATTATTTAATACAAAATTATTTTTTAATGTTTTTGGAAAATACAAAACCACCCAAAGTGCCAATTTTGCATGGTTTGGATAGTTGGAGGGTGTTTAGTGTCTGGTTTTGTAGTTGTGGGTTGAAAATCAGACTTTTGTAATAGTTGGAGGGTGAAAAATAGACTTTTCCCAATTGAAAACGCTTCTCACCCAACTTGGGCCCACCTTACCCCTCACGCCGGACCCACCTGTAAGGGTCAACGGAGGTGGAAAGATGGTCAAACCCATCAAAACTGATTATTTAGAAAATGTTTCTGCCAAAATCAATTTTTTTTTCTCACCCATGTTTTTCTACCCACTAAAATCTATTTTTATTTTTCAGAAATCGTGTTTTTTTCTTTTATACCGCATCGGATGAGCTAAAAATGAGATGACGTAACACGGCGCCGCCGCAGTCCGCACGTCTCCTCACCTATACGCGTGATTCCCTGTGTCTCATGATCTCCTCGAACTTCGACCTCAGCAATGCGTTGGCGAGAGACGATGCCTCCGCATTACGGTGATTGCCGATTGAATAGCGCCGAACTCGTGCGGTCGTGCCTTGCACTCGCGGCCCTTGTGGCAATGCGGTGTTGTGCCTCATACCGCCGTTATATTCTGTTGTACTTTTGTGTTCTCGTCCTGCGGACTGCGTGATGCCATCGCCGATTTCAAACAGATAGCATTATTGTGCGTACCAGCCTTGGTCCATGCCCTGGCAGCTAGCAAGGCAAGACAGCAATCAAGCCAAGCAACCGGAGATAAGGTAGGAATTTTTCAATTTTGCACTATTTCCCGTGATGCTCACCGACTCAGAATACATATCAGAATTTATATTTCGGTTCTATCTATGAATGATGATCATCATCAATAGTGAGTGTTTATTTCATAGGTCATTAATAATCAACTGATTAAAACATACTCCCATTCACCTTTGGCAGTGCTTACAATAAATAGCACAAGCAATAAATTAGATAAGTACCGAGACATATCCAGCAAGATATGTAGGATTACTAAAAAACTACGTACGTTACATTATTTGCCAATCTTGGTTGTGTTACATTAATTTATAATCTAAGTTATTTCTCTGTATTGTTTCAAGGTTGAAATGCAATTATCAAATAGAATGCTATTTAAATGGGCATACAATATCATAGAATGTCGTTGATTTTAATCTATAAATTTAAGTAAAAGTTATATATTATCAGTCATGGTCCCCTTCCCACCGTTTGTACTTTACTATATTGCCATCACATAATCATGCAAAAATATTATTTCGTAATCACTTTAATATTAAACTGCTTATTACATTATACTTATCAATACTATAAATTAACAGTTTAGAACTGGCCAATATTTCTCACTTAAGTAGAACTTACGTCATTGTAATCATGAGAGAGGTAGAATGAGTGCAATCTTACAAAATAATTGTTATTACGTGCATGTCGCACGTGCGTCATTGCTAGTCATATATTAAAATGCACAGCTAATTGCTCTATTACCACTTCTCCGTTAAGCGCTCTGTGTAGTATATCCTGTGTAAGTTTGCGCTCTGCTTGCAACTTAGTTAATAGTTCAGGTCACGGGAATATAATGTCAGATAACCAGTGTACGAGACCCCAAAACTTGATCCAACCTGAAACCGTTCCTCCGATTGACTTTAAACTTATTTGGCAGATGCAAGACATCAACAGGCACAGAGTGTTCCTCCAATAAACAAAGAAAGCCATCTTTCAAAAGAAAAAAAACCAGGCTACAGGCGACGGTCAATATAACTAGCAAGGACAGAAGTCACTTACAGCATTAATATGGGCACCCA
>JACEFO010000194.1:0-25658 GCA_015342445.1 Digitaria exilis | reverse complement strand
TGATTTGTGGAATAGGACCATAACCTGAATTAGCTTACTCATAGTAGCACATTGTGTAGAGATTGCCTTGCTGTAATTTCTTAGCCCATGATAAGGCATTAGCATATCACACATTAGTGAGCAACTCCGTACAAGACTATAACAACTAACTACTGCTATACAAGCAAACAGATCCTGAACTATCCCAGTTTACAGATACTATCCAATCAAGTAACAGCAAAATGAAATCATCATCTAAACATTGTAAACAACTATGTATATAAACAACCCTTCTAACACAGCACGTGCTGGCATACCATCCAACATTTCTCACTATAGAAAAATCAACACTACTACGCCATACTGGTCTATCCTGCATCAGATTCAGATATACAGTCCTAAATTCAACAAGCATTGCAAAGGTCTAGCATCGTAAAAGCATTACACTACCGTAAGCAGGTCTTATAGTAGTATACCTTCACGAAGTTGCCAAGGGTCTTGGTGGAGCCACGGGACGAGGTGAAGACATCCTCAATGCCAGCGAACTGCAGGACCTTCTTGGGCACGCGCGCGGCGACGATGCCGGAACCCCTGGGCGCGGGCACCATGCGCACGGTGACGGACCCGCACTTGCCGGTGACCTTGCACGGCACGGTGTGAGGCTGGCCAATCTTGTTTGCCCCAGTAGCCCCTCCGGACGGGCACGAGTGGAGAGCTCGCGAGGATGATGGCGCCGCGGATGGCGGTAGCCACCTCCTTGGCGCACTTGACGCCGAGGCCGACGTGGCCGTTGCCGTCGCCGACGACGACGAAGGCCTGAAGCGGGTGCGCTGCCGGCGCGGGTCTGCTTCTGTACGGGCGTGATCTTCATGACCTCGTCCTTGAGCCCGGGACGAGAGCCTCCACGATCTGGTGCTCCTTGACGGGGAGCGAGTGGAGGTAGATCCTCTCGATGGTGGCGAACTTCTTCTCTGCACGAGGCGGCCGAGCTTGGTGACGGGGACCCACTTCTCCTCCTCCTGGCGCTGCCCGCGCCGGCCGCCGCGGCGCCCACCACGATCGCCACGCCCGCCGCGGCCGAAGCCCCGGCCGAAACCGCCGCGGTCGCCACCGCGCTCGCCGCCACGCTCGCCGCCGCGCTCCGCCATGGCCTGGGTGAAGGTTTGGGGTGGGCGCTGGAGGCGCTCCGGTGAGTGAGGAAGGAGATGAGGGTTTGGGGGCTGCGGCGGCGCGAAGAGTGGCGGAGCAGGAAGGGAGGAGGTATTTATCTGGACGTGTGGAGCTAGGGTTTTGAGGATAAATATTGGGCCGCGATGGAGGCCGTGGGCTGAGGTATGTGGGGCCGGGAACGAAGTTTTATTGGCCCGTTAGTTGTTGTCGAGCTTTGATGGCCCATGAAGGAAACTGGCGTGGGCCTTGATCGACCCCGATACTGACCAGCCTTTGGTGCCTCTCCTGCTTCAGTCATAAGTGACGGGCTCGTTGGTAAGCCCACGATGACCCGGAGTCGCCGCCTCGCCGGCCGGCGTATGGCAACGGGCCAATGGCGACCGAGGTTGAGGGCGGTGGCGCGTGAAAACCACGGCCACGAGCACCGTCATGGCGAACCAAGTCCATGGCGGTATCGTGCACACCCTGATGAAGGGCAACGATCTCGTGCACATTCTGACGAAGCATCTCGGTTACCATGGCAGGCGGCGAGCATTGTGATTGTCAATCTGCAGCTGAGAGCATCCGTCGTCGTCACGGAGGGAAGCATCTCTGCTTTCAGTGTCAGTGGCATTCCTTCTTGAGGAATCAGGCCGCAACAAACGACGGCGCAATATCAATTTGACCCAAATAAACATAGGCTGCCAAATTTCATCACGAGATTACATTACATTCCACGGCAGGCACTCTAGTGTTCTGCAGAACGCAATCGGAGATGTTACAAGTTCTTCAGTTCTCCCAATCCACCATTACCAAATTCCCAGCACAGACAGAAACGCACATACGACGCATATGGCCGGATCTCACACGCTCATCCTAGTTCTACGCCTTGACTGGCAGGGGCACGACCTTGACCTGATCCAGCACGGGGCCACAGAGCGAGACGCCATCGGTGGCCTTGGTGTGGTAGTAGGAGCTATAGAAGGTGAGCCTGGTCCTGACGCCACTCGCCACGAACTTGAAGCTCGCGGCCTTGACGCGCCCTTCCCTGCGGACTCGAACGGCCACCTTCTGCGTGACGTTGGCCGGCGAAGGCCTCCACAAGCATGGACCCGTGGCAGGCCGTTCTTGGCGTCGCCGACGACGAACGACAGGTTGTAGGATCGGTTCGGCACCGTGCGGATCACCTGCGCGATGGCGCTCTCCCGTCCGGCCACCAGGCTCCACCGCGTACTGGCCCACCGGCACCGAGAAGTGCGCCGCGTCGATGAACCTCACCGCCTTCAGTGACTCGATGATCCACCCGGGCAGCGGCGACGTCGCGTCCTCTGCTTCGGTGGCAGCAGCACCCCCACCGTCGAGTTCTTCAACACCTGGGGACCCATCTCGAAGCCGTCGTTCTTGATCAGGTGTCTGCAAAATTGCCATTGCCAAGCACAGGATGAATGATTCATGGTTCAGGTTATTTTCGGAGGCATTCATTCTTGAGAGAGAACAGATCGAGAAGAGAATCTGATGAATCCTTGTTACCTTTGGTTGGGTACGGGTGGGCAGCTCCTTGATGGTGACGGCGTCGAGGAAGGGCACAGGAGGGGTCCTCCTGGACGCCGGGGTTGGAGAAGGTGACCTGAGCGACGGGGGAGGAGGCACGGAAACCCCATGCCCAGGTGTCAGCGGAGGCGCCGCTGTAGAGGGTGCGGACGGCGATGTCGGCGGGGGCGGAGAGCGACGGGACACGGCGACGCGGAGGCTCTCGTCCTGCGCGCAGGTGCGCGTGGCGGCGAACGTGAGCGCGTAGAGCGCGCCGGGGCGCACCGTCACGTTCTGCGACGCCGACGCGCGGCTGCCGAGGCGGAGCGCGTGCACGCCGTGCGGCACCGCGAAGAACATGCCCCCCGGCTGTGGACCGCCGGAGACGTACTCCACGTGGCCGAGCAGCGTCCAACCTGGCAGCGAGTGGCGGCCCACGATGAGGGTCTTGTTCAGCTTCCGAGGCGCCGTCTCGAAGTTGCCATTGATGAGCAGGCCTACGCGAGGGACGGAGAAAAAAAATCAGATCTTTGGTTACTTCTTCTCCACTCGCAAACTAAAAAACCATGGCAACTACTCTTGTTCTAATGTTGCAAAATAACTGCAACATTTCGCACGATGTATGAACATAGTGATGAATGAAAATGGGGACCCAGGAAAATATAGCACAATAGCAGTTGGGAAAAGCCTGCACAAATACTTGTGAAGGTAAGCTGGAGGTTTTGGAATTGCTATAATAGAACAGTGAAAACAAAAAACGCCTGTATCTTACAGAGATCAATATCTGCTTTCTCTTCAGAGATCAAAATTCTATACACAACCCTAGACCCACTTCATTTTGGAGTGTATCATACAGATCTAAAAGAACCGAGACAATGGCAGCCGCAAGAGACAACAGACACAAGATTGTCAAAGACGAAACAGTGAGATGAGCCGGCAGGCAGTGCCCGTTACCTTCAGCATCTTGAGCATGACGAGGCGCAGGGGCTGGGGGCGGAGCACTGACGGCGAGCGTGGCAACAGCCGCGGATGAGAAGGACGAGGAGACGGAGAGGACCAGCAGCAGCAGCATTCCCCATGGAAGAAGCGCCATTGCCAAGCTCTTGCTCTGCTCACTTCGGCTCTCTTTCACTTCCCTTTGGCTTCTTCCAAGGGAGCGGCCCCTTCCTTTAACAAAAGGATGGACAACTTAGGGGAAACCTCTTCTTTATAGATATTTGCAAATAAATCCGACGAAAGTGAATGGGCCTTCTGTTCTAAAAATAAGTTATTCAGCTCTTAAAAATAAGAGGAGAAAACATTGAGACATTCATGGAGCATTGACTCTAGCTGAACTAACGGACTAGAGCTTTTATTGGTCAGTGACCGGAATATCATTTTACAAATTTTAATAAATCATGAGGCATGAGCTAAAAAAACAAAAATACTCCAAAATCCCACCCCCCCCCTCCCCCAAAAAAATATTTTCAAATCTTGACTCCATAATAAAGGCACAATAGATATTTTCTTCTGAAAAAAATACAACCATTCAGGGATGGAATGATCCAGCCAGCTTTAACTCTACAGCTCTTTATTAGCCTATTACCAGCCAGTTTTTTCTTTGTTTAGTTTGTGGAGAAGCAGGGAGAAGTATTGTAGCAACTGTATTGGAAAACGTGTTCTCTGAGATGGAGGCATAGTGAATATCCAATGAATTGTTAATATCTAGAGAAGTTATACGGGAACTAAACTAGCCCTAATGTAAAGCTTTTATTTTGCAACGGTTAGATCAAGTGAGGTAATAAAAGGCTGGCTGATTAAAAAAACTAATAAAAGCTGGTAGGGTAATTACTATTAGCTAGCTGGATCATAAAAACTACTCCATTGGCAGATGTGTTTGGATCATCTAAAATTAAGTATTAGGTAGATAGTAGTTTTGAATCCAAAAAACCCTAATTTATATTGTTGCATGATTCAAGAATAGAACATTTGCACTCATGCTAACATCATAACACTGCAAAAAAGCTATCCAAATTGTTAAAAAAAATACTATGTCGAAAATGATATCCGTTGATAGTGCCTTATAGGTGCGCATGGATGGAGGGCTGCAAGATTGTGTAAAAAACTAGACACTTCCCTTTTTAGGCTCAATGGAGTCAATTTCTATGTATCGAAGTTACTCTTGTTATATGTGGCTAGAGCAGATCTGAGCTATACATATATGAAATTGAACACTAAGGAAATCAGGCGCTTGAAATCTTTACGATCAGGTGTCCTTTTTTACCCTACAGATAAAAACGCCTAACGCTTAGGCTTTGCCGTAAGCCCGTAACAAGAAAAAATAGTTGTGGACCCCGGAACCAGGGGCAGGTTTCTAAAACCTCAAAAAGATGGAGGGCCGAGCGAAATTGCACGTTTCCGACTTTCCGTCGTCCTCGGCTCCTCGCGTCTCGCGTGCGACGTTGCTGTGACTGATGAATGCAGAGGACATTTACCGCCACCGTGACCGTGAGGCACCTCTACTTCCTCCGTGAGAAAGAAGAGAGCGGTGGTGCAGTGCTCTGTGCCCCTGTCCCTCAATAAATCTCGGAGTAATCTTCACCGGCCCGTGCTGCCACCACCGGTCCACCATGGCCATGCACGAGCCAGAGGTGAAAGGCTTGAAAGCAACAAAAAAAAAACCGCCGAAAATTCAGTTGCCTTGATCACTCGGCTCTTCTTCTTGTCTCGAGCAAGGCGAATCGGAAGAAGTAGGAATCCAGCTGAGGAGATGTGTGCTCTTCTAGGACTGCACGCTACTCCATGGTGGCATGGTGTGCTTGCGACGATGGCCCTCGTTCGTATGGCTGCGTCATGCGTGCTGCTCATTCTTGCCAAGAATAACGGGACTTGCCTCTACACATGATGGCATATGGTGTTGGCCTGATGGCCGGACCACGCGCGGCCGGGGCTGCACGACCTGTACGTGGATTCGGGATCGCCTCCCTGTCCACTCGAGGACCAGGAGCGATGAAGATGACCAAGGCTCAACTTATTTTGCCAACTTATCACATCGAATGTTTGACACTAATTAGAAGTATTAAATATAGGTATAAAATAAACTAATTACATAGATGGATTCAACATCGTGAGACGAATCTATTAAGTCTAATTAATTTGTCATTAGACACTGTCGTGCTACAGTAACCCAATATTAAAATACACTAATGACGGCACATATTAGGCTTAATAGATTCGTCTTGCGATGTAGAGGCCATCTGTGTAATTAGTTTTATAATTAGTCTATATTTATTACTTCTAATTAGTATCAAAAGGATAGATGTGACATTTTGTCAACTCTCACCAACTTTACCTCACCCATCTGACCAAGCCCCAGGTCTGTCCCTGTACTATGTACACGGCTACAGGATACGCCGTCCGGGCTACGGAGTACTGGCTACCGCTGGCCCACTGCGCCCTGGTTTCCCGCCATTTTTTTTTGGCGGGCAGCCTCGGATGCTCCCCGCCGAGGTGGGGTGGGGTCGCGGCGAGCAGGCTGCATGCGTCCCCATTGGGTGGCAGCCATACTGATGAGCGCAGCAGTGGGTCCACCAAGAAAAAGACACTGCACGCGCAGCGTGAACAGTGCTCGTCGTCGGTCCATTCCGCCGGGCGGGCACGCACGCTCCCCGCGGCAGGGCGGTGTCGGGTCCCGCCGCCGCGGCGCGCGGCCCGGCGAGCATGGACCCCTGGCCCCCTGCCGCTCGTCGCCTCGCTCCCCTCATCCACTGTTCATCATCGTCGTGGTCTCTCCAACGATCACACGACAAACTCGGCCGTCGATTAATTGCTCTCATCGGCGCCATTGTCAAACAGGTAGCCCCCCCCCCACCCCCCCGCCGCCCGGTCCTCATCATCATTTGCAGGGCCAGATTTCGCCTCAGAACCCAAAAACTCGGCCTGCCTAGTACTGCTACTACGGTACAAGGGCCTCCGCGCCGCAGCCCAGCAGAGGCCCAAGCCTAACCTGATGCGGAACAAGAGGGCCTCAAGGCCGCCGGTTCCCCCCCTCTCGTCTCTGGCCCAACCTCGGCACGCTAGGCCGCTACTGGAGTCTGGAGCACGAAAGAAAGATGCAGATGATCCAAATGACATATCAGCACACTCTTCGGATAAAAAAGAATAGACAGATTTGATATCGACCAAATAAAAGTACAAGACCTCAACATGCACTCTCGCCTCAGCGACTGCGAGGCAACAAGAACCCCAAAAAAGAAAAGAAAAGAAAAGTTTCACACTCAGGTACACACATCAGTACATGCTTGTACTGTACCAACAAAAAAGGAAAATCACAAACAAACGCTCGAATGCACGCGGCACCTACTGTAGCATCATCGCCACGGAGGCGACCGCTGCCAACGCCATGGCCACGGCAGTAGCTCTGTAACCTTCACGGGGCCCAGAGCCATTGGAGTTGGGCGTCGACTCGTCGGGGTTGCTTCCGTTGGTTGACGACGACGAGGCCGGCGGCGAGGCGCTGCCGCTGCTCCCGCCGCTGCCGGTGGTGGGGGACGCCGCCGCTGGCGCGGGGGGCGCCGGCGATGGCGCCTTGGAAGGGGCGTCAGAGGGCTTGAGGACGCGGATGTTGAGCTTCTGTCCGGCGGTGCAGTGGCCGGGGACGCCGCAGATGAAGAAGCGGTGGCCGGGGCTCTTGATGGTGATCTTGTCGTCGCCGGAGGTGTGCGTCGCGATCGGCGTCGAGTTGCTGCAGCTGTCGTAGTCGGCCTTCTTCACCTCCAGCACGTTGTGGATGCCCGGGGGGTACTTGAACTCTGCACGCGACACCACAATCCAGAACGAAACCAAGGCGGCAAAAATTAAACATGAGGCCTTAATGGTTGGTCACGCAAAGAACAAAAAAAAAAAAGGTCGATGGAATGAAGCAAAACGTGCAGCCTACCTGTAAAGACACGAAGACCACATTTGACATGGATGAAAGGAAAAACATGCTTGCATGCTACTCATGATTGAAAAATGTCAATGTTCATCACTTTAGGCCATGTTCAGATTTTCAACTATTCACTATTCATTCCAACTTTTCACTATTCATTCCAACTTTTTACTATTCCTCACTCACAAAACACGTTTCCCAGCGAATGCTACAGTGTTTTTCTTATGCTACAGTGTTTTTTCCTACAATCTAAACACACCCTTACAACTACTGGGTTGACAGTAGTATACATACTGATAGATGCATGGTGATTACATTGCATCTAGATGATAGTTTTGGCAATGATAACCCTTTTTCCTAACATCTCTACGCTATCTTTTCTTTAAAAAAACATAGCCTTTATCCTCAAAGTCAAAGAAACATCTCTATGATAGCCATTTATGGTTGTTTATCATGGCCATCGAGTATGCGGCCTGATTTGCAATTACTTAAAGACTAGCGACGAATTAGTTAAAGATTGCAATACAGGAAGCCTGCTAGATCTTGCACATCAGATCAACTTGATGCTAAAAGTTCAGGTATTGCACTGCCATCCAGCAGCCAATGAGCGTATTAACTGAGCCAGCATTTATGGATCATGCATGTATATTCACTGTGCACAGCACCGGCACGAAGCCTCCGTGAATGGCCTTTACAGCAGAGCAGTGAGACAAATAAAAGCAGAGGTAAAAGAACTCGCTACTACGTACATGTTTTTTACCCTCATTCCGTTGCCAATGTCATGGTTAAAGCAAAACTTGATGTAAACGCAACGACAAAAGAGAAGAAGGACGCATTCTTAAAGCAGTGACGGCGACAAGTGAACGGTGTTCAGCTCTGCACCAGTGAGAACTGGGCGACAACAGGGGCAAGGTGCTTGCTCAACATATGTAGTATGCTCCTAAAATGGAGTATCAGCTGCAAGCGCAAAGCTACACGAGAATAAAACTGAGAAGAAGGAAATGTGTGCAGCAGTGACAAGCAATGGACCTGCCACTGAAGCTACACGGTGGCAAGAAACTAGCAATGATACTGAAAAGAAATTCTGAATATACTGTATGCTCCTATTGCACTACCGTACTAGGATTGATCTTGTGCGAGCGAGAGAGAAGGCTGAACTTGCCTATGATGTCTCCGACATGGAAGGTCTTCTTCGAAGTCCAGTCGGTGTAGTTGATGTTGTTGAGGATGGTCCAGCCGGAGTTGTCGCCGACCTTGTAGAGCACCGCCGACGAGGTCGCGGCCATGGCGAGCCCAAGCGTCAGCGCCAGCAAACCCTTCATGCACATGGCCATTGCCGCACTGCTCTCCGACCTGTCCAATCTCACACACCCTGCGTTCTCACCGAGCTAAATATAGCAACAAGAGATCGAAGAATAGATGCCAAGAGCAGAGGAGACGCAAGGAATTCAGTTCCACACGCTTTGCTTGGGCCAATGCCTCGCCGAGGACGAAGACGATTTATAGAGCCCTGCTGGCCTCCTGTGCTGACCATTTTGCCCCTGTCCCCCCAGGCATACAATATGCTCTGCTTCGTTGTCTGCTCACTTGGTGCTGGCAGGTTGCTCTTGCGCAGCGTCTTGCTCATGTTCCATGAGTAAAGCAAACTCGATCGATCAAAAGCTGGCCGTGAATCCAAGTCTTGATCATGAGCCTTCTTGTTGTGTTGTTGGGTGAGGCCTCTGGGGGCCAGGAGTGAGTGGGCTCTGCTGGTGAGTTGGAGGAGTTGGGAGATGAGATAATCTTTTCCGTTTCATGGAAGCAACGAGAAGATTGAAGCCGTGCATGTATGCAAGAACTTGTTTTATCTAGTATCTTTTCACATGTTGTATATAGGAAGAGAGTGATGATGAAATATCTTATCCAGATTTGTTGTGCTTTTGTTGACTGAACTGACTGCCACAGATGATAAACAAAGGAGCTTTACAGGATGTCAGCCCACGAACTGCTATAATGACTTACTAGTAGTTAGCACTTCGAGTACTATAATGACTTACTAGTAGTTAGCACTTCGAGAGCTTCAAGCAACGCCGTACATATGTAGCTACTAGTTTGTGCTTTTGTCAAGGAAGAAAATGTCTCCTGGGAGCTCTCTTCTTGATAGGGCTATCAGAAATATGTTCTTTTTTGTTGCGGGAAATATCAGAAATATGTTCAAAGGCGTTGAAATAGGAATTTATATTCTAATTTACTTTTGAAATGGGGGCTAGTGTATCAGGGGAAATGAGGTGCTTCGATCCGTTCCGTTTGGTATTTCTCGCGCATGCACTGTTTCCGTACATCCACTCTTGGTCGTCTGAATTCTGAGCTTTGTTATTTGGCATCCGCAACACGTGTGAACCAAGCAAAGCAGAGTTATCTGTTGAATTTTATGAAATCTGATCGATTACAACTTGTTAAGTAGCCTGTGATTCTTGGAAGAAAAAGATATCATCTCGGTGAATACGTCAAGGTGGACATGGCATGATCACTTTCCCAAATCAACATTTACATATAATTAATTCCATGCACTGCAGCACCATCACCAAGAAAAACTTGATAGTAAAATTACATGCATATCGACCGATCCTCCCATGAACCAGTACCGTACCCAAGGATATGGAACAGCAACTACTTAAGCGAAGAAGAAGAAGATGTTCATCATCAGATGAGAGTTCAGAGGTCGAAGGTGTTCTTGCCGGTGAACTTGACCTCGATGGGGCTAACATTCTTGCCGATGCTACGGAAGTTCTGCCCAACTCCCTGCCTGCCGGCGTTGACCTTCTCCGGGTAGACGCCATCCTTGGGGTGAAGGTACTGGACCTCACCGTTGGGGAAGACGCGGTAGAACTGGTAGTTAATCTTGTACTTTGACCGCAGCCTCGTCCCCAGCGCGAGGCACTGCTCCTTGCGCGCGAGCTTGAGGAGGTTGGGCCCTTCCCTCATGATGGCGGCGCCGCCGGTGGGCATCTCGAACACCTGCTCCTTTGGTGATGTCCAGGTGATCACGTAGAACTCCTCCACCTGCGCCTTGCGGAGGAGACCCCCCGTGCTGCCGCCGAAGATTGGGGACGGCGTGTTGGGGTCCAGCTGCGGGGGGACGAAGCCCTTGGGCGCCTCCGCCGTGGCCTCCTCCGCCGCCGCACGGAGCGGCGCCGGCCCGCGGGAGGATGAAGGGAGCGCGAGCTGGGACGGCGAGCGCGGCGCCTTGTTCGCCGGGGCCGCCAGCAGGTGGCGAATCGCGGCGGAGGCTTGCGTGGCCATGGCCATCGGAGGAGGAGGACGCGGGCTTCTTGGGGCGAAGCGAGGATGGAGCAATGAGGTGGGGGGAATGGACAATGGAGGAGTGGAGTGGCGTGGCGGTGGAGCTGCGGCAGCTAAGAGGCGACGCTGTGGTTTGGGTGGCGAGAGCGGGTGGAGAAGTGGATAAGGGGAT
Organism: Digitaria exilis; assembly: GCA_015342445.1. NCBI lineage: Eukaryota > Viridiplantae > Streptophyta > Magnoliopsida > Poales > Poaceae > Digitaria > Digitaria exilis. The sequence continues at coordinate 14,637 of JACEFO010000194.1, read as the reverse complement.
ATGAGCTCGGCCAATGGGGCGCAGGGATTTTGATACGTTGGGAGACTGGGCATCCACACATGTCACGTCGCCCGCCACACGACGACGCTCCGGCCGACCTCGGAACTTTGGATCTATGCTTTTTTTAATTAGTAAAATCATACTATATTATATATTTACTATGCACATGTACTTATATGGAGTCCTACAAAATTTCATTTCTCATTTTACAATGTTTTTATGATTTACTATATTTTACAACTATTTAGCCGAAATAAAAAACGAAAAAAAGACAAACAAATCGTTGTCCAAAACCGCTTCAGGATCATTTGCCTTTTTTTTAAAAGTTTGGGGGTAAAAATGGCAGTTTCACAGGTTGGAGTAATGTGTCCCACCCCTATAGGTGGAGGGGTTGATTAAACTTTTTCCTATAGAGCGAGACAATTGATTTTTTTAGATTATTGATTTTTTTAGATATAGAACGAGATTATTGATGACTGATACAATCTCGAAGAATAAAATGCATACTGTGCCGTGGGTCTCTCTCTCGTGGGCTGCCAAATGTCGGTTATTGGGCCCTCGTGGGCTGCCAAAACTTCCGACTGTGCCGTGGGCCTCTCTCTCGTTGTTCGTTCACCAATAATCACAATTCACACCATTCACCAGTTCACCACTGCCCCCACACCTGCCGGCTGCCGCCGTCATCCCGACCATCCAGCGGCGGCCGCCGCTCCTCGTCCCGGCGCCCGCTGGTCGAGCCCAAGCGCGGCCCTCCCTCCGCGCGCGCGGGAACCGAATCCAAGTGGTTCCGAGTCCGGCCTCGCCACGTCAGCACGTTTTCCCCCGCCGTCTGATCGAGATTTTTTTTAGTTATTTTAGGAAAGAAAACCCGACTTGCTTGATAAGAAATAGCAACAGCACGGGGCAAAGTTGTGCTGGCCTTTTTGCCTGTTCGCCACCGAGCCCCCCGTGTTGTGTTGCGTTCCTTGCCCGATGGAGGAAACCCTAGCCGTCGAATCCGCCGCCGGCGAGGCACCCGCCGCGGTGACGCCAGAACCTAAGGAAGAGACGCTCGAGGAGGTGCTCTCCAGGCACAGGTTAGTAGCCTCGTCCGTTCCCCATGCCTGCTGTGGATTGGGGCGATGTGTTCTCTGCTAGATTTCCTTATAACTTATTTCGGGCTGTGCATCTTGCGGGAAAAAAAAAGATAAGATATTTGTTCATGAGGAAAAATCGATTCCCCCCCCCCCCCCCCCCCGCCGGCGGTAGGTATTGGGGTTCTAACTTCTAACTTAGAGCGTAGGTGGTTCACTAGATTTGGCACTCTCTTGCGGCTGTGAATGTCCGGTGATCGAAGCAACTGTAAATTTCATGTTATAGGAATGTATAATTGTTTTTTCTGGGCCCAGATGACTAGAATTTCTCTCAGGGCCTTACACGACAATAAAGCTTCGTCGCTGTTATAGCTGTGAATATAGTGATATATTGGATGCAAGTAAATGATATATTTGCTGTTGCTCAAGTGATTGCATAAACACGTGACCCTAGTTAATTCCTGAGCAATTCGCTGAGAAGCTGAGGCATTTGCGAGTTTAAAGCATATAGAAAATATCAGTGATACTAATGAGCTGATAGCTTGGTGGTAAGGCACCCAGTTGCAGTGCCAGTCGATGTGGGCTCAAACCCTGGGTTGTGCAAAAAAGTTCCCTTGCTGGGCGCTTAGGTAGTTCGGCTTTCGGGACTGTTTCTCAACCCTTGATGCTGAATGTTTTCTTGGGCTTGATATGCAACTCATGAGGAACAGATCAACCCCCCCCCCCCCCCCCGGTCTTGGGATTCTAAATTATAGTGTGGCACAGTTCACTAGATTTGACCTTCTTATGTGGCTGTGGATTTCCAGTAATCCAAGCAATTGCAAATTGATTTAACTAGGAAGTGGACATGTTTCTCTCCTATGTAGATGAGTAGAATTCCCCTCACACATGTAAAAAGGAAGTTTCATGGACATAACTAGACTTCCTTGCTATTAAGGTTGCATATACGATGATATATAGAGTTGCAAGTAAATTATATTTTTGCATGTTGTTAGGGTGATCACATACAGCTCGAACCCCTCGGTCGTGCAAAAAAAGCACCCTCGCTTTGCTGCCTTGATTGTTCAACCAGGGAGGCCACGCCTGGCTAATACTGGTTCTGGGGATATTTTCTCAACCTTTGAAGGTTGAGATTCCTTCTCAAGGAAAAATTGCAGAAATGGTCTGCCCCCCAGGGTCGATTTTATGGTATGATTGCTGGTAGTGCTTAACGCTCACTGTTTGCCCCCTTGGTTTTGTGTGGGTAGTGTTCAGTTTGGTGTAATGCATGTTATTCTATATCTAGTCTCTAGGTTCATATGCTACATGCCATGTAACAAAGGGCAATTCTGCTATATGACTGCAAACTGGGAGTATAGAAGTTTGTCGATGCCCTTTTCTTTAAAAAAAACAGAACTTTATAAATGGCCAACTTTACGCCTGTTATGTTCATGCCACATTGCTTGCATAATGCGAACGGAGATTGATGCAGGGGCACACCACTTTTCAGCCAAATAGCCTAAAGGAAAAGATGTATGATAGTAAAGCACTAAGATTATTCATGTTCCCTTCAATCAAATGTATGAAAACCACACCATTTGATCAGCAAAACAGAATACACTGCATGAATCACTTTAGGTTTAGTGTTTCAAATTGTGTGATGGACCTTTGGTTGAGAATGTAGATACTTCATTGTTTTAGTATCGAAAGATTAGCGTCATAAGGAAGCTGGTTGACAAAACCAATATGTTAGTGACCTGCATCTAGCTGTTTAATATTTCTGCTTGTGTCTTATGAGGCAAAACGAGCTGAGAATGGTGATACTTATTTATCATCCTTGGATGTTCCTTACATGTGTACTTGATGGTTTCACAAATTGTTGGCTGCAACCTTTTCAATCGTGTCGCAACTCACAAGTTTACTGACGGTGATTTTCTGTTCGATGTGTCTGAAACAGGAAAGAGAAATCCAAACTTCAGGATAAGGAAACAAGCCTGAAGAAAGCTGCTGCCAAAGGAAGCAAAGCTGAGCAGAGGCAAAGAAAAACAAGTAGAAGAAGAGATTACATGTCTGTCAGCTGAGTTAGAGGCGAGACACGCTGCGGAGCTTGCTTCTTTTGGGTATAAACCCTCAGGCAGCTCAGAAAAGGGTAACCTTGACAACTTAGTGAAGGCCATAGCTGGTGTTTCTGTGTCCAGCAATTCGGAGTCTGCAAAGCTCAGCAAGGGTGCAAAGCGGCGAGAGAAGAAGGCCAAGGAGGAAGCTGCTCGAGAGCAGCGGATCCAAGAAGAACAAAGCAATCTCGTCAGCGACCGCATGCTAGAAAACGAGAAGCTGGAAAAGAAGCTCGAGCCTTTGGGCCTGACCATTCAAGAGATAAAGCCAGATGGCCACTGCCTGTATCGTGCTGTCGAAAACCAGCTGCTGCTCCATTCCAATGCACGGTACAGTTATCAGGACCTACGGGAAATGACAGCCAAGTACATGAGAGAGCATGCAGCCGATTTCCTCCCCTTCTTCCTATCAGAAGGCAAGGCTGATGCCGGTTCAGATCCCGTGGAGAGCTTCGAGAAGTACTGCCAGGAGATTGAGTCCACTGCAGCCTGGGGTGGGCAGCTTGAGCTCGGCGCACTGACCCACTGCCTCAAGAAGCACATCGTGGTCTACTCGGGCTCCTTACCGGATGTGGAAATGGGCCAAGAATACAAATCTGGATCCGGAAGTAGTAGCGCTGGTGATGCCAGCATCAGGCTGTCCTTTCATAGGCATGCCTATGGTCTTGGTGAGCACTACAACTCGGTGATTCTAGCGGAGTCATCACGACAGAAGAAATTCGATAGTCTCTAATCTGTTTGATTGTTTATTACTGGTATTGCCTGTCAGAGTTTAAACACAATAGATGACTTGTTTTTCGGTTGCTCTTGCATTTTCCATATTCTCATGGATCGATGGTTGTTGAGTGTACCAATCAAAGCTGTACTCGGGAGTTCGTTTCCCAAACAATTTTGCTCTCACCAGTATTACGTTTCCACTGGCTGTAGCTTTGTTGCTGCTTTTTGGGTGGACCCCTTAAAGGGGGTGTTTAGATGAGGGAACTTTACTATTCATTTAGCACGTTTCTTTGCCCCTGTGTGGATTCCTGAGAGTTGTTGCCTTGTTGCTGTTGCTGAAATTGGTTGCGACTAGAGAGCTTTCCGATGGCGGATGAGCTGCGGTTTCCTGTCGTTCCATGGCTGTTGCAACTTGAGAGCTTTCTTTTCGGCGGCTGAGCTGCGGTTTCCTGTCGTTCCGATGGCTGCCATAGCTCGTGCATTCCCAGTTGTAATCAGGAGAGTAGGCTCAACGGATTAGGGCAGGTGACCTGAGAGTCCAGGCGAGGGCGCGACTTGCTCAACCGTCGATGCGGTCAGCTAGTATAGCACAATACTCCTACACAACACACGAGCGCTACGCCCTGCAGAGCCAACAACGGATCAAAATGACCAGTAGTTCACGTCGTCTCCCGAAGTGATTGCCTGTTGGGGAGCCATTGGTGACTGCCACAGCCACAGCCAGTATCAGGTTCGCGGTTCGTCGATACTGCCGGCTCAAGAACTGGATGAACGACGTGAAGTGGAAGTTGGAACTGGAACCTAACCCACCAGCTCGAATCTGCCGATGCGGCGCAATGCAAACGTTTAGTTGGCCTGGGGAGCTGTGGCAAATGGACTTTGTCCTGTTATCACAAATGCCACAGAAATTTCTCAGGGTCTCGCCGTCTCCATGCACAGATTTGAGCTGCTGTTGTTCTACCTTTGAAGTCTTTAAGTCTGAACTCGACCTTCCCTGCTAGTACGCGTTTACTTTCTCCAACCTCCACAGACCACCATGCACAAGAGGTTAGGATTGTTAGACAGATATGAGTTGACATCTAACTGCAATTTGAATAGTACTTCATACTTTTCCTGTACCGGCATCAGTTACCCATCCATCAATGGGACACAAAAAAGCTGCTGACCTAAATCTGAATTCTGCCCATTCCACCTTTCGGTGTGCCACACTGACATTCATCAAAGGTGAAAAAAAAGGTGGCAAGAAAAAAGAGATGCACAGCCCATAACCACAAGGACAAGTGAATCTACCATATAGGAAAAGGAGGTAGGCCACCATAAGGGCAACACATCACCACCACATGCCATGCTTCTCTTCAGAAGCCATCCTGGCACTAACCAAAAAAAAAAATAGAAACTCGAGAGAAGAGAGAAACTACTACAACCAGCACAAAACCAACTCCCATTCACATGACACACTATTGATCTAGGCTAGGAGAAAACTGAATGCTTGCAGACGGTGTATTACACTCGAATCGTGTTTACGCTTTCAGAGCTCCTACTGGCAGTTGGAGCTCCTCCCGGGGCCGCCGTAGTAGAAGTAGGTGCCCCAGTCGGCATTGTTGCCGTTCTGCACGTCGTAGCAGTTGGATTGCTCGGTGAAGGTGCCCAGCCCCTTGGGGGGCCTTGAGGTTGTTGGTGCTGTCCACCACCTGGATGTTCTTGAAGTAGCTCGCCTTGCTGAAACCCTTCCTCCGGGAAGTGCCCGCTGCCCCATCTGTGTCGATGTGTGCACGCCATCGGGCTGTGAGTTCACCACCTCCCCGCCCCACTCGATCATCGAAGCGCTGTCTGCCAGGTACGAGAAGAGGAACGACGGCCAGTAGCCCAGTACATAGTCCTTGCCGAACTGCATCCACCAGTTGCCTCCTTTGGGTCCTGAACAGATATAATAACATACACATATGGGGCGGATATTAATATAGCAGACACATCGGAAAAGTAATTTATGATAGGAAACCATCGTTCACATTGATATAGCTACATATCAGATTATCAGTATGAGGGAATAGGACCACTGGACATACACCAGGTGGATGCATTCATGTTCTTCTAGCACGCAAATCATGCACTCATTACCCATGCTCAATGAAAATGGATTACGTTGCACTTTCCATCTCGCACTCAGAATATCACTAGCTCATTGAGGTGAAAAGTAGGCAATGGTTGTTTCTTTTGAAATCAAAAGTTGAGCAATGATTAGCGATAAGAAAGAAAAGTTGTTTGAGGAAAGGAGTACGATAACCACAGGGTGAGGAGGAAATCAATTTTCAAAGCCCCAGTACAGGTTCACCAGTCAAGGAGGAGCACGAGTAAGAGAATAACAGCAAGTGGGCTAAAGATTCTCTGCATGTCCTGATAATTCTCAACGTACTAGGCATGGCATGTGGTGAGTTACTAGTTTAATTACTTGCTCACCTTCCAGATTAGTAGACTGATATCATATTGGGAGCCAGAGTAGCTTGAGGTTGGGAAGATGCTGGCACCCATGGCAATCTCGCTGTTAATCTGAACGAACCCTGAGCACAATATGTTGTAGCATCCTGTTGCTTGGTATGCATCACTCTGCAGAACATTTGATAGCAAAAGAAACAGGTGTGTCATGATAAGCACCACTGCATATATTTCAAGAATGTTCATATAGGAATGTTCAAAACTTACAGTCCAGTAGGTGAACAGCCTCGTGTTGTTGTCCCCATAGAGGTCCGGACTAACCTGATGCAAAAAAGCAACACACAAGTGTTTCAGAGCTCGTGATAAAACACACTGCAATGCGGCAGGGCTCCCAACCGCAAAAACGGTGCTGCATTTACTCGACACTGATTATGGATGTGAAGCTCATGGTCTGTGGGTCTTTCTTTCTCTACCTGCCATCCAGCCTCGATGCTGTTAAGATCCTCCCCAAATGACCCTCCTAAGATCCAGAGCTGGGACAGCTGAACTCGTTAGGCTGCTCGATCTGGGCTCCCACACATTGATGGTCGCCTTGGCGCCGTAGTACTTTCGCCTTGAACATACGCTATCGCATGCTGCAATTGTCAACAAGAGTTATGAGAATCACGGGTACATCAGAGTACTTATATACCTCCTTCCACATTAAGTCCTCAACAACATGGGTGAACACGAGCAGGTACCTGATGGCCACCCTCGTTGAGCATGGTGGGATTGACCGACATTGGGTTCGCTGTGGTATGCCGCTTCCTGCCGTATCGCCGCATTGAGCTTGCCCTGAGGAGGTCGTCCCTTCTTCGTTCTCCTGATGGGGACGGTACCTTCTGGACACCTTCCGTTCTGATGCCAGAGCTGTACCTTAGGCCTCTCCCCGCTGCTGCTGGAGACCACATTGGTCTTGGATTCGTCGTACAGACCCTCCGGATGATAGTTCGGCCTCATCTGCAAAACGTAAAAAATGCGTTTAACTTCAGGAAAGCTGGTTTCAGTTACTCCAAGAAAAGCGGGGAATTTACCTGGATTGTGTGGTTCTTTAGGTAAGGGTGATCAAATGCTGGCTGGTGTGAGATGTGCACGCAATCTATGATGTCCCCGTCTGGACTCTGCTCGATTTGCAATTCACAAACAACTGAATTAGATGGAGAACTGGGAAAGAACAATATAGAAAAACGAAAACCCCAGAAAATGAAAATGCTCAAGCTCAAAGCGTGCAGAAAAAGAGAGAGCAGCCCAAAAGCGAATTCCCCATTTCCCCTCAAGAACCACCACACAAAAAGTACCAAAAGCCATCTTTTTATTGTATTAGAGCACAACCTCAACGACTAGGACCAAAGAAATACACTTATCTTCTTGCTTGTACTTGCTCAAATGCTCCCAAATGCAGCTAAAAAGTAGATAGTTTGGAAAATGACGGGAAAAAAACATTCCCCAAGCAAGCAATTCAAATCTACCGAGAGCAACAGCAAAACAACAGGCTTGACACACCTCAAGAGTAAAACATAAAATAAAAAAATAAAACCTTGACACACCTCGATGCTCTTCACGGGCGGCTTGTTGAGCCGCTTGAGGTGCCGGTGCAACCTCGCCGCTGGCGACCTCGCGGCGGCGGCGGCAGCACACGACAAGCAGATCACCGCCACGAGCAGGCACGCGACCCCCCGCGTGGTGTCCATGGGCGACGCCTCTTAACACCTCCACCGCTGCTCCTTCTCCCTTTCCCCCTCCCCTCCTGACGCCCTCCTCCTTCGCCGCCGCCGGCGACCTCGCAGCACTGCAAGGCCCTCTTCTTTTACCCAAAGAGCCCCTCGCCGGCGGCCGAGCGGCTGCCACCAAGGACCGATTCGATAATTTTGAAACAATGCGGGTGCGGGGATGGGATTGGAGTGGGAGTAATGGCTCGTCGTCTTGGGCGGCTCGTCGCCTCGGACCTCGGTGTGGGGGAGCGGAGCGTCCACTACCGCTTGCAAACAAGTGGAAGTGAAGAGCACACTCTCCCTGCTACTTTTGCCATTTCCGAGTCCGTGCTTCTGGACCAAAATGCCCCTCTATGATTCGAAAATAATTAGGGACACCCCGCGTGCAACAAACCGGGGACCGATACCACTGATCTGTGGGCCCATGATAGCACCGAACGTTTCCTTTTCTATTTGTCCAAATTGATGCTGGAATCTGATCAATGCTGCTGTTAACGAAAGTTTCACGATGGCCAGCGTTACTTTTTTGGGGGAGAAGGGGCCAGGCCAATGTTTAATAGTTGTAGCACATAAAAAAATGTATGTTAATGCAAATAATTTAATTGCAGGATGTTGATTTGCATTGGTGAAGGAGTGCGGTAAATGCAGTGTTAGATGAAACGGTACTACTTTAAGCATTGACGCTTGACCCATAATGTACTTTTATATCGATCAAATGTTATAAAGAAACATTTGCAATACCATGTCCTTTTAATAGCGTTATCGTGTTTTTGACCTACTAGCCGTGGACCAAGATTCACGGACGCTCAAGAGAAAAAAAAAAGGTCTAACTTATTTGCTTGCTCATCACTTTATCAAAATACCCGGCTATTCTAGCTGTGGTTGCATTTTGTTTGATATTTTAGGATTTCTTGTGTTTTTTTCACTACTTTTGAAATCGATCAGCTGAGACAGTGGCTCGACTTTTCGAACTGATCACCCCAAATCAATGGCTCTCCGCTTCTAGTAAGGTTTTACGACGTTTCGTGTGAGAACAGAGCAAGACCGTCTGTTAGTTTGAAGCAGGGTTCCCCTTTACCGAACCGGACGGCCGAACCGAGCTGACCCGGCGGTAGCGGTAAAGCCGGTCCGGTTGGACCGGTTACCGGTGGAAACCGAACAAATTCGAATTTTTGAATTCAAATTCGGTTTGAGTGGCTAGCCCGTCGGGTTTGACCGGTTAGCCGGACGGTTTGACCGGTTAGCCGGTCGGTTTTGACCGGTTTTTTTCTTTTTTCTTTTTTTGATTTAACTTGTATTTGCCAAAAAAATATCAAATGAGCAAATATTTGAAAACTTTTTACACCAATAGATTATACACACCTTGAAGTATTTTAGGAATTTTTTTGACGAAATTTTTCCATTTTTAAATTTAAATTTGAAAATTTTGAATTTCCACCGGTTCAAACCGCCCGAACCGCTACCGGTCCGGGGCGGTTTGGTCGGGAACCGGTCAAACCAGACCGATTCCCGACGGTTTCGGGGAACCCTGGTTTGAAGATAGCCGCTGACCGCCGTTGATGGCCTTTTGGCGTGCGCTCAAAAAACGGCTTCCTCCTTCATCTCGGGGGGTCGGGGCCTCGGGGGTGTGTGGTTGGTAGGTACAGTATACTCCAGAAATTTTCTTTATCCCGGTTAGTTTTAGGCCCCACACGGGCCCACCGGACAGCTTTGCGCATGCGGCAGCAGCTGCACCACACCTCCTCTGGCCCGGCGCGGCAACGGCCATCGCCCCCGTCGGCCAGCCAGGGCCGGCCAGCCCTAGGCTCCTCTTCCTCGCACGGTCGCACCCGACCTGACTCGACTCGACCATTCTACCTGCGCGGCACGTGGGCTTGAGCCCAGAGAGGACCAGGGTTCACAAATTCGTGGTAACCGGTCCGGTTACCGCGGTTACCGGTCGAACCGCCCCGGACCGGTAGCGGTTCGGGGCGGTTTGAAACCGGTTGAATTCAAAATTTCAAAATTTGAATTTAAAAATTTGAAAAATCGGATAAAAAATTCTTAAAAATACTTCATGGTGTGCTGGATCTATTGGTGTCAAAATTTTTCTCAAATATTTGGTCATTTGCTATTTTTTTCGCGAAATACAAGTTAAATAAAAAAAGAAAAAGAAAAAAACAGCTCGGCCCAACTCGGCCCAACTCGCGTAAACCCTAATAACTACCCCTCGCCCCCCTCACCCCCAGAACACCCTCACACTCCCCCCCGCGCAGCTGAGCTTCAGATCGGGCGAAAAAATCGCCTCCAGCTGCGCAAACCGCGCGTGCGCCCGGATCCCGCTCCGGTACGAGCGGTTACCGCTCGGTTTGAGCGGCAAACCGCCCCAGTTCTCGGCGCCGCGGTTTCCCGGCTCCCCACGCCGGCAAACCGCTCCGGTTTAGCCGGTTTCCGTTCGGTAACAGCGGTTACCGCCCGCCACCGCGGGTGAGGTATGGATTTGATGCGGAGTTTCAATGATTTAGGCTATTGTGATCTATGAAATTATGAAAATGGATGTAGTGATGGAGATATTTAGGTATATTTTGATTGCATCCAAGTGATTTTAGAATGTATGAAGTGGATCTAGTGATTTGTAGCCATGTATGTACATTTTGATGTAGGGTATTGTGATTTTGGAAATAAGGAAATGGATGTAGGATTTAAGTATTGTGATATAGCTATGTGTTGTCAAGTTGACATTGATATGTTTATGTTCGTTCCATGTTTGCAGATACGCAATGTCTGGCAGAGATAGAGATGTTGTATGGGAACACGGTGAAAATCTTCACCCCGGTTGGAGATGCAACTATTGTCATAAGTCCAAGGGAGGCGGTGGTGCCACTAGATTGAAACAACATTTGGCAGGCCGGGGGACGGAGGTCGTCCATTGTGAAAAGGTTTCAAAGGAGGTGCGTGAGTACTTTCAGCGTGAGCTTGAAAGGACAAAGAAGCTAACTGCTCAACGTGCTCAAGAGAAGTTGAGAAAGGAGAAGGCTGCAGCGGAAGGTAACTATCCTGGTGGAGGTGAAGCGTATGATGAGGAGGCTGAGCTGCAGCGTGCCCTGAACCAATCAAGAGCGGAAGAGGAGTTCCGTCGCGGGGTGCAACAGAGAGGAGATGCATACGAGCATGGAGGGGGTAGTGGTACGAGGGGAGAGGGTACGTTGCAGAGGATGCTTCGAAGGGCAACTTCAGCGAGGCAGACTCCTGGGGTGACGGACTACAACTTAGGTTTCGGCGCGTGGATCGACGCAGCCAAGGATTGACACAGGCTCATGGACGCAGAAGGGTAAGAATGCAAAGGAAGCTATTGGGAAAGCTTTGGTCAAAGTTTCTCCATACTGCGGGAGTTCCTGGAAGACAAGCTGACAGTCCATACTTTGTCAGTGCGGTCAGAGAGACACAGAAGTGGGGTATGTTTTCTTTGCAGCCGAAATAATAGCTACGCAACTACATGTTTTAGATCTAATCTCATGAGTGCCATATGTTTTGCAGGTGAAGGTATCGCGTCACCCACTGGACGGGATATTGATGACAAGTACCTGGATCAAAACGAGCGAGACTTGTAGGTTCAGTACGCAAAGTTTCAGGCAGAGTGGCCTATGTTCGGCGTCACGTTGATGTGTGATTCATGGACTGGGCCGACAAAGATGAGTGTCATTAACTTTTTTGATATATTGAAATGGGGTCATGTGGTTCCACAAGTCTATTGATGCGACTGGAAGATCTCAAGATTCTGCATATTTGCGGAAGGTAACCCCGTATCGGAAACGTGATCGTTTTCATGCAGTGGATGGGACCAACTACATGTTCCTAGGACAGCATGTATCGGAAACGTGATCGTTTCATGCAGTGGATGGGATCTCCTGAATTTTGCAGAGCAAATGGGCCAATTCAAATATGGGTAGATTTACTCATACGAGATTTTCAAGTCTACAGTGGTGGGAGGGAATGAAATTTGTCATTGACTCAGTCCAACCAATATACAGCTTACTTCGCTTTGCTGATCAGGACAAGCGGCCGAACATTGTGCGAGGTATGTCACAACGTACAGAGTGTGAGAAATGAAATGCAATCTTTCTTTGGCCGCAATGTTTCCATGTACAAAGAGTATGAAGCGATTTACAACGCAAGGTTGAAGGACATCTTCTATGACACTTATGTGGTTCCAGGTAAGACGGATTCTGCTCATTGTGAACAAAAGTTTATACTTTCACGTTCCATACACCCTTATGCTCATTCGTGGTACTTTCTATTTTGCAGCTTATGTCCTGAATCCGAGGTATGCCTATACGTTTATTTCCAAGTCCAGAAATGTGGAGTACACTGAAGGATGCTTTTCAGCGCATGACCGATATCTCGAGCGCCGTCCAGGCATTGCAAAGAGCTGAGCTGTTTCGACAGAAACGTGGTGACTTTGGCACACAATTGGCACAACAAATGCGCATGACCCAAAGACAACTGCATCTTCTTGGTGGTATGATTATGAACGGGGAACAAAACTCCCAGGCTGCAGGCCCTTGCTTTGCGGCTTGTTGCTCAATGTTGTTCGTCAAGTAGAAGCGAGCGGAACTGAGTACTTTTGCCTTGCTGCTCATACAAAGGTTCGCAATCGGTTGTCACACAAAAAACTGAACAAGCTTGTCTATGTCAACTACAACCTACGCCTACGACTTGCGGATGTTGCCGATCTCCACGGGGATCAAGAAGATTTTCATTGACCAGCTAGCCCATCTTTCATTCTATGAGCCTAAAAATCCAGTGCGAGAATGGATGGAATATGGAAGGTCAAACAAAGCTCCTGTTCTTGACGAGGACGACGATGAAGGTGACACGCCGCTTCCCTCTAATATTGTCGCTGATAAAATAAATCCGGCGGACCTCGTACTTCTACAGGGGAAGATTGCATCAGTGATTGGGCACGGCGACATGTGGGTGACACTCATGTAGGGAGCGGAAGTACCACATCGCGCCTGCAGCAAGGTTATCCGTGAAGCGCCAACGAGGCCAGGCAATGGCAAAAGGGAAGACAGAAAGAATATAGAAGTCCTAGCGATGAAGACACTGATGATGGTGAGGGTGAATAAAAGCCCAGAGTATCAGGAGTCTAGGACAGCAGCTCTGGCGATGATGGTGATGGTAGTTAATGAGTGTGATGATAGCAGTTGATATTGTTGACATGATTCTGGTGGCAGTGGTGGGGCAGATGGGCGTGCTACTTGCGCCGGTGTACGTAATCGGGGCATGTCACTTCAAACCCACCTGCTGGTCTCCATTTTACATAGTACCAAGTGTATCGTATATATGCTTGACATGTTTTTATTATTTCAGACTATATGAGTATTAATTATACTTATGTGGGTTCAGAGCAGGGGACTGAGTTCACAGGATGCAACCCAGGACATTGACGATGGAGCACCGATGTTGAGAGGAGAACGGGTGAAGGGGACGGATTACGACTCTCCACATTCTCTTTAGCAATCCTCCTACAGAGGAATCTCACAGTCTAGTTTCACTATCCTATACCGGAGTTGAGCATCGCAGTTACCTTTATTTGGGGTGTAACGATTGATCTTATATATTAATTGTTAAATATGAACGTACTTCAGGAATGGCATGACGACATCGGCCTGAAAGGTTTGCTTGGAATGGTTTTCAAGGATAATTTGTTTGACGCACTAAAAGGCAGGGTTGAATGTGATAGAGATATATGTTGTTGGCATAGCGATGGCTAGGATTTAAGATTTATTTTTCTGTATGATGGGAGGGACTGGCTTAACTAGCCCGCAGTGGACATTTGTACTAGTTGTATGTACAACAATATATGTATTCCGCGATGTTTGTCTATATTTTTAGTTATTTTTTTCCTTAATTTACGCATATTTCATGCCAAATTTTTGCTGTCCATCTAACCGGTTCAAACCGGTCAGTAACCGGTTAAACCGGTCGGTTACCGCCCCAAACCGAGCGGTTTGGGGTGTCCACAAAACCGGTTCAAACCGGTCGGTAACCGGTCAAACCGAGCGGTTAGCCGCCAAAACCGATTGCACGGGGATTTGAATTCAAAATTTGAATTTGACCGGTTTCCACCGGTTACCGGTCAAACCGGTCCGGTAAACCTACCGCGGGCGGCGGTTCGAACTACCGGACCGGATTTGTGAACCCTGGAGAGGACAGGACACACAACCCGCCCGCACCCACTGCCACCCGGGACCCCCCTCACAGGCGTGTGGCTGCCAGCACCCGCCCGACCTGTGCGCGTGGCGTGGCCGCCCGCACCCGCCATCGACCATCGGATACGGGCGCGCGACCAGGCGAGCTTTCCCCGGACCGCACGCACGCAACGAAAGGCCTGCCCGCCCTTTGCCTTTGCTTAACAAAGCGATTAGCTTTTCTTCTAAAAAAACGAAGCGATTAGCCCCAAAAGCGAGCGACCGCGCTTAATCTACTTTCATGACGGTTTTACCGCACGCAAAGGGCCACACCGCGCACGCACACACAAGCCGAAGGGCATTTTTTTTTTTACCGGCGGCGGGTGGCTACCAAAAA
>JACEFO010000193.1:0-32186 GCA_015342445.1 Digitaria exilis | reverse complement strand
GAACACGTAACCGGAGGAAGCCACAGCGCGGTCTAGTCAGAGAATTGGAAAGATTTGGTTTACTAGTGAAAGGAGCACTGGATTATATTACAATTGATTTCTCGGACGCTTGATAAAAGTTTCTTCAACATCGGAAAGGGTAAGGAAAGGCGGGATGATCTGTCCGACCAGATCACAGAACGCCTCCCAAATTAAAAAAAAAATCTAAAAGAAATAACTAATCCTACTGTAATCTAAAGTTCTGCTAAGGATTTGCTCACCTCTGCTTTGACATTCCATTCGATTATCGCTTTTTCGACGCGAATTTGAATTAGGGGCGGCGGCCGTGAGAAATTAGGCAAGAGCCCAAGCACGGCTGGCTAGTCCGATGGATCAGCCGTCCGACCTCGGGCGCCGCCGGAGATTGACGACGACGACGCTGACGTTGTCGCGGTCTGCCTCGCCAGGGCCAGCTTGGTCAGCAAGATGGCCGCATCGGCGCACGCCCTGTCCTCGCCGGAGCCCTCGCCGTCGCTATCGGACGCCGCGCCGTCGTCGCTGTGCCCGGCGGGCCTCCTCGTCGTCGCCGCTGCTCTGGCGGGGGCTCAGGTTGGAGTCGGGCTGGACCGATCCCACCGCGCGTCGTCGCCTGCTGCGTTGCGGCATGCAGGCGCGGACGACCTTGCAGGCCACCTCGTTGCTCACACGTCCCACAGGCCATCGCTGGCCAGGATGAGGAACTCGTCCTCGCCGTGTTCCTCTCCACCACCCTCACCTCCGGTCGGAGATCACGAACGGCTTGAGGTAGCTGTCGCCGATGGCTCGCGACATGGCCAGCATGCCGAACACGCGGGCGCCGTCCAGAAGATGACGCGCCCTCCCGCCGCGTGGATCCGTTCCAACTCGTCGGGACGGTCAGGCTGCAACGAGTAACCACAGATTTGTTTGTTTAGAGGGACAACGCGTCTAGCCGTGTACTACATGAATGGTTGTTCAATGTTCATGTTCTCTCTGATGGGCTAGACTTTTTTTTAAAAGAAAAACAGAACATTTTTTCTTTTCCGTGTGTGCATACCTTGTGGTCAGCTGAGAGCGGGATGGCGGCGCCTCCGCTGCAGAGGACGGCGCGGGAGTCGCCGCAGTTGGCGACGACGAGGTGGCGCGGCCCCACCACGGCGACGACGGCCGTGGAGCCCACGTGGTCGCACTTGGGCAGCTGCATCTCGCACCGGCAGGTGGGCGCGGCGCCGGTGGCCGTGTCCCTCGAGCCGACGGCCTCGGCGTCCATCCGCGCGTAGCTCTTCTCCATGACGTCCCTCCACCGCGCCGCCTCGTCCGACACCGACGAGCCGGCCGCCGCGGTCGCCTCCTCGGCCACGATCTCGTGCATCCGCACCCCGCACGACGTCGCGACCTGCATGCACATGCAGCTAATCGTTAGATACCCATTGAACCAGATCCAAGCAAAAGAAGTGTTTGAAGCTGATTAGCTGCGGCGTGAGCACTCACATGGGAGCAGCCATGGCCGTCGAACACACCGAAGAAGTGGTGGCCGTGGATGAAGTCTGGACGGGTGGTGACCGCGTCCTCCATGTCCCTCCGGCGGCCGCACACCGACGTCACGCCGAACCTCGGCGCCGGCGCCCTCATCACGGCGTCCTCGTCGTCACCTTCCTCCAGCCTCCGCCTCTTGGCGGCCTGCTCCTCGGCAACGATCCTGAGCCGCCGTCTCCATCCTCCGCCGCCGCGCCGCGCGGCTGCCGGCGTCCGCGACGACGCACTCCCCCTTCCGGTCCGCCAACTCCGCCGCCGCCGCCTCGCAGCATATCTCCGCCATGAAATGAATCAACAACCAGCCGATCACGCGAGAAGCTTCCTCGAATCACAAGCCGAACGATGCAGGGGAAAATGCAGCAGCTGCTTCTCTCGGTTTTTTCCTTGCGCTAGAGTTTGATTGAGAGCGAGAGGGAGAGGGGTTGGGGGCTTCCTCCCTTCCAAGTGGTGCCCCGGGCGGTATAAAAAGCGGGGAGGCCACGCGCCACGCGGCCGCCCGGTGGGTCCCTTGTACAGTTGTGCGAGGGCGCCGAGGCCGTCGGATACGCCACACGTGACGCGCGCCCGTGGCCGGTACGTGCCGAGGGACGCGTGTCGCCGCGAGGGGGCGTCCACCAGGCGGGCGGGAGCTGGGGGGTGCGGCCGCGTGCACGAGGAAGCTGGGGCGGTTCGGCCGGCCAAGCCGTGGCTGTTTGGTGTTTGGGTTTCGGCGCGGGGGACACGTTTGTTTGGTGGGTATGGGGGGAGGCGGGGTGGGGGGGCCCGGTCTACGTGGTTGACGCATCCTTCCGTGGAGGGGGATAGAGCAGGTCGGCAGGGGAGGCGCGGGTGGTGGACACGTGGAGGAGGGGAGGAGGCTAGGGGTGGTGTACGGGCTACAGCTCTGCGTCACCGGCTGCGCCTCTCGTTGTCGTCCTGCCTGGTGCCCGGGCCCGTGCGGCTGTCACTAATCTTAATTTGGCATGTACTAGAAGACTCAGCTAACTACGTGGATTTGCACTGCCCCTAATCTTAATCTCGTTTTGGATTTCGACAGCATGATTTTACCGTTATATCCCTGTAGCTTTAAATTGGCTCCTTCGCTGCTGTACCTCTATCTATCTATTTACATGATTGATTCTTCAATTAATTGCCAGTGAAATACAGACATGCAGTCGTGCGATCAAGTACGTATACTACTAATAATCATTAAAGGATGAGCGGCGGACTAACCAAACTTTACATGCTTAATCGTTTGCCAAGTGGAATGCTGCTAGCTACTCCGTGCCGAACGTAACGTATGCCTGTATTCTGAAACACCGTAGTCTCTGCACGCGCATCATATGTAAAATGGCATTCACTTCCACCGTACGTAGCTCGGAACAAGTCCTTGTACCGGTGACAATGCCATGCCAATGTGTACTATTTTCTCCGTCCCCAAAAAAAAGTAGATATGGGATACGTACACGTTTTATTTTCTCAACTTTGACTTAATTTGTAGAAAAAAAAACATATAACATTTATATCTTCAAATAAATTTGTTAAAAAATAGATCCAAAAATCTTTCTAATGATACTAATAATGTATTATAAAAATCTTCAATATTATTTTATATATAATTGGTCAAAGTTGTAAAAAGTTATTTTCTCGGGAAACGAGAACTACTCTTTTTTTTACAGAAGGAGTACATATCTAAATCTGAGCACGGACTTTAAACGCACATTTAGGGGCTGATTGGTTCAATGCCAAAATTGTGGCATGCCCACGTTTTGGCAAGCTAAAACCTTGGCAAAAGTAGTTGCCAACGTTTTGGTAGAATAGATGTGAGATGTGGACACCAAACCAAGTGGTGATCAAAGAATTGGTATTGCCAAATTTTGGCATACCAAAATTTAGATATTGAACCAATCATGTCCTTAGGGCCTGTTTGGATGCAACCCTGAGCTAGTTGCCTGGTCGCTTGACCTGCCTGTGAGCTGCCTGTTACGGATGGCAAAATTGCCTGGTCAGGCACATCCAAAATTCATGATGCTGTTTGGTTGCAGCCCTGAACGAAGGCAGAATGGATAGAAGATGGAGGCAGTGTTTGGTTCATTTTTTGCCTAGGCTCCGTCTGCTACAGTATGAAAAGCAAACCTAACAGAAATATTTTGAATAAGCGTAATTTAATAATATATTACACTTTTTGACAAAAAATAATATATTACACTTAGATGTTTAGTATAAAAATTGAAGATTCTGGGAGTAAATAAACCACCAACTGTTTAAATTAATTTATTTTTATACGAATTTGTATGGTAATTTTTTAATATTAAATTAACGGTATAAATTACTACTGAATTTTTTTCAACTGATTCACGTGGAGTATGAAAATCTATATCGAAGAAACCACTAGCCTGGCCCCAAATTGCTGACTTGTGCAGTGGATTAAGGGGATTGATTAACAAGAACCTCTAGTACGAGGTCTGTGCAGATGGTGAGGAGAAGCAAGATTCAGCAGATGGGGGACAAGCCCACTGTCACCATATATGTAAGCTCAAAAATCATCCCGCTGCTAACTGAATGGTAATTAATTTCCGTGGCCATTTATATCATACAAAACAACGATTATAGCTCAGGCAGGTAGGGTCATCAGGCAGCTCCGCCCAGGCACACGATTTCGTAGGCCTGGACACGATTTCTTTACCAGGCAAAAGCTCAGGACTGCAACCAAATACTATCCAGGCAGGTTCCAGACAGGTCATCCATCCAGGCATTTTAGCTCAGAGCTGCAACCAAATACGACCTTAGTGCCCACAGAGTACCAGGCAAGTTGGTCGTAATCACACGATGGGACACGTGTCGAAAGAAGGCATTTGATTGGCACGATTATGAAAAGGCGTGCTAGATTTTTTGGACAATGACTGGACAGTGCTTTGGGTAACAAATTGAGCTTCAACGGAATGACTTGTACAGTTGTACTCCTTCAAGAGCGTATCCCCCCGTTGCCTTGAGGCCGAAGCCGGCCATGGAGTGATCCTGATACGCAGGCCAAATTTCAAGTTTGCATCACAGCTGTACTACACCACCGTCCCCCATTTGCAAGGCGTGGCCGCGTGGATTGCTATACGGATACGGTGTACGTCAAACCGTGCGCGATAAACAGCGGGCCACGATCTTTGGGCTTGTTTAGTTTGGAATTCCTCCATCACATCCATCATATTTTTTCCCATCCTTTCTCACTATTTATTGCTACAGTACATATGTGCTACAGTAAATCTCCAACAATCTCCACCAACTAAACACCCTTTTTGTGGAGAAGTTCTCCAGAAATTCACTGTTTACTAGATATTTACTGTTCCTACCTCTCACAAAATACGCTTCCCAACAAAGTTACCACAGTATATATATTTCACGATTTCTCCGCCAACTAAAACTTCTCCGTGTATCAAGTGTGATCGTGTCGATGAAATGAACCGAATCTCGCACAGTCCTCTGAACAGACGGGCAAGTACAGTGCACTGTGCAGGATCCGATGGTGCGCGAGGGGAGCGCTGGATCTTTCGCTCCGATTGCGGCTGGGACGGCCCCCACGTAGGGGTCCCTACGCACTGACACGAGCCACGTTTCCGTAGGCTAGGCTAGCTACTAGCCAGGGTCGTGACAATTCTGGCGCTTGCTTCTTGTACGGAGAGCTGGCCTGGCACGACCCGATCGACGCAGCGGCACGTCAGCGCGCAGCTAGCGGGGTTCGGTGGCTCGTCGCGCCTCGTGCAATGGGCCTGCCGGCAGCTTTGCAAGTTGCAACGACAGCCAGCCATCTGGTCCCGTCTCTCCGGCGAGATATTTTCCACCGGTGTGTGTGATTGGCCGCGATGCAAGCTTACACGTTGGGTTATGAATCTTCACGCTTCCTTGTTTGTTAATGCTTTGTTTACTCGCCGTGGTTGAATGAGGCACCGTCTTAGCGGACACGGCGACTTGATTACTGGCCGACACGAGGCAGGATGCTGTAGATCAGTAATTGCACGGTACTGAGATCTTCTCTAGGCTGCCTTGCCCCGCCGGCTGCTTCTCAGGATAGGATGTGTTTTCTTTGGCCACCACTCGCGTCAGCAACTTTTTGGTGCTGAGATATGTGGGATTGATTTTTCAAATTCAGCAGCTCGTCAATGATGGCCTGAAAAGTAAACACATACACCTATGACTATACGAGTCCCATCATGCAGAGAAGTTAGTAAAATACTTGATAAACATGAGTCATTGTCAAGGTAGAAATCATCATCAGACAGAAAAAGGAAAGAATACTCCTACGACAGCGAAGAACCTCGATCCTTTGCTATTGTGATCGCCACGGGTCTCAGCATTTCACCAATGAAGCACGGCTTTCTCAGAGCATCAATACGGCAAGATATATCTTTCAGGTCCATCCAATGGATCACGCGAGCAATCACAGAGAGCCGTCCTCTGTCGTCTTTTCCTTTTCCAGGTTCCGGGCTTGTGCAAGGCGCCAGGCAAAATACAGTACTCAGCAATGCTCACAAGTCACAAGGCAACCCGTTCCATGTGTCAGCGTCCGAGCACAGCTGACAGCCGGCATGCTGGCTTCGCCTTGGCTTGCTTTGGGACCACGGCACCCGCGGCCTGCCGGTGCCCGACGCGCAGCCGCTCGCCACGTAAAGCCGGCACGATCGCGTCGCATCCCCAGCCCTGATCGCGTCGCGCGTCTCATGATCTGCGCCCGCGATCGCGCATGGAGGTGGTGTCGCGCGGGCGCAGGCCGGGGGGGCGACGCGTGACGTGTTCGGTGCCCCGGGACGGGACCTCGCTGTCACGGAGATCGCGCTGCTGGGTCCTCGGATTCGAGCACGAGATTGTTCTTTTCCTTTGAGCACTTTTCGTATCTCGCACAAACGGAAACAGGAGAAAAGGTTTTTTTCGATGAGCTTGCACGTCAATTTCTGCCGTGTCGCTTTCTCGGTTGTGATCTGGGCGGGACATTGGGGGCAACCGCAGCATCTCGCCGTTCGTGCTGTGCTGTCCGGGGTGAAGACCATTTTGCAAGCTTGTGTTCACCAACAGCTGTCTGAGCAGCGTTTGGGTGCCAAGTGTTCGACGTTTCCCCTTCAGGTCTGCCGTTGTCCTCGGCGGCTCGGGACAGCTCACACATAAAGCATTTAACTTCAGATCACCCGCTCAGATGGTTCAACCACTGCTTCAGGACACGAAAGCGATGAATCATGACACTGAACGTCTAGAAACGATCGCGGATGAGACTAACTGCATAACATGTTGGTGTCCTCAGAGATTTGAAGCGCACAAAATGAATATAACCTGAACCTTCTTCACGTGGTTCTGATAGATTGGTACAATGAACCAGGATCATGGATGGGTTCCTTATGTTTGTACCAGCATTGTTTATCTACATGACCAAACAAAAAAAAAGAAGTAAAAATCAGCACGAACAAACTCAAACTGGGGAATAAGCACTACAAACAGGGCATTTATATTCGAATTTCGTAGACTTCTAATCCTATAGAGTTCTAAGCCCAGTTTGATTCGAATATACAACACAAAGTGGAGATATTTTTTGTTTCCCTCTCTCGAAGACGCAGGAAAATTGTGCATCATTGCATTATGAAGAAATGATAAGTTACAACAGTTTGTCCGGTTAACTGCGTGAACATGATGCATATCAAACCTTCAATTGAACAATACTATTTCTCTGGTAAAAAATATAACCATGTGGGCACATATACACAAAATAGAACATCTCTATTCGGAAATTCTTCCTGGACTTGCAAATCCCTTTTTAACAATGCATGCTAGCTGTTTTATAGCAGCGTTCTGTGGAACCATAACTATTAAGAGTCTCCTCTTAACATTGTTGAGTTGCAAAGATAAACTCTTAAGTGAACCACAGGTCCCTGAAATGCTAAGTTTGTGTCAGTTGGACGTCCTGACTTGAAACCTGGCGCTCTGGTGAATTACTATTGTGTGATAATATAGAGATGAACCTGACTTAGTAACTAGAAATTGCATGGTCTATTTGCTCTAATCTAAATGCCAATTGGACATGTGCATTCAACAGAAACCTGCTTTCCTACTGTCTGAAGATAGTTTTCAGCTAGCAACCTAGCATTAAACACATTAGTTCCTACTCCCTCCGTCTCAAAATGTAAGTCATTCCAAGATTCTTGAAGAGTCAAACTCTTTTTAGCTTTGACTACAATTATAGAGTGGATCACAAAAATTTATGGAACTAAACAGATATAATCTAAAAATATACTTAATAAAGAACCTAATGGTACTTATTTGTTATCATAAATCTTAGTATTTTGTTATATAAATTTGGTCAAACTTGATATAGTTTGACTCTCCAAGAATCTTGGAATGACTTGCAATTTGGAACGGAGGGAGTAATATAGAAGAAGCTACACATCTACTTCAGGTTCAGGCCATGCAATGTTAATCTTTGGTAGGATTAAAGGACGTCACTAACATTGGTGCATTATTTGAATATTCTGACTCCTCAACCTTCAGTTTTTTATGGTTCGCTGAGCTTAACTTCATTGGAAGAAGTGTCAAACCTAATAACTCCTAAATTCACTTCACTCAAATGCTCCAGAGCTGTTCACAAAGTCATGTGTTCCGAAAAAAAAAAAACTAAACCCACGAAATTTAAACATCTTGTTTTGGAAATCTCAATGTGGAGTACGTATATGTATTCCTATACACCGAAGCCTCATAGAAAATAAATCCATCAATGGTGCTAAACTTGTCCCACATTCAGCATTCTCACCTAGGTCGCCCGGCTCTAAGAATTCTAAAGTAAATGAATGTATCACTAGAGGTCCAAATCATCCTAATCACTAACTCACGTGCTTGGCATGCTGACTAATAACCCGTGGCCCTGCTACGCATGCGAGTTAGCGCTAATTAGGATGATTTGGACCTGGGATGGTACATTTAGTAAGTATAAGGATACAGATATGAGTTTTGGGAGTTTAGAAACCTAGATGAGAACATGGGCTAAATTTAGAGCTTGCCGGTGGATTTCACCTCTGAAGCTGACAGTTCTAAATTTCTACTAATCTCATTTCTCTGTGAAAAATCTACAAGCTTGCTTTATCTATGTAATTTGGAGCAAATGAATGTGAAATAGTGGTTTAGGTTTTTAATCCTACTTTGCATGTAAGGAGGAATGAAACATTGAGATTACACCTCCCACCAATTTAGTAGCTTAGGACTTTGGGAGGGACTTGCTCTTTGCAGAAGATGGTACTATCTCAATCCTTCATATCTTCATTTATGTTAGAATGCCATATAACTTACACTTGGCCCAACCAAAATCGAATTCCCAACCATAATCCAACCACAAATTCATCCTTATGTTCAAGTTCCAAACCAAAGGCAAGCATGTTTTTAAGTGTACTAGCACTAGAAGTTTGACACATTATAATTTCAGGTATAAATAACTGATGTAGTATCAATATCACATTAGCATAGTGGAACATGGATAAATTGACAGGATCAAGGGATTAGTTTCACACTTACGAGGTTGTCAATCTTGTCGCTGAAGTGGACGGCGACCTCACAGAGCAAGTGTTCTTGCTGGTCCTGCACAGTGATGCAGAACCACTCCCCCCCCCCACCCCTCTGCCTCCTTATTGGAGGACATGTGCAAGGCACCCCAACCTTGGGTACTGCACTACATGAGCAGATGCGCACAGTTGCAGACATGTTATAGTGTGAAGCCTCGCAGGTGACAGCCACTATGGTGAAATGGAAATCAGAGAAGCATTAGAGGGAAGTCTTACCTGATGCCCCAGGTTCCACCAGTGATGAAGGCCGTCTTAGGGTGTAGTAATGCCCATATCCCTATCGTGCTGCACGCCATATCCAGTGCGTGTGCTTCCATCTCCCTGAATGCTCCCTGACCGGTCTGTGTGGCCTTCTTCATGCAGTGTTCAGTACTGTTCATGGCTCACCCAAGTATTCACAATTGATGGAGAGAGCAGCAACATTTGGGATTACAGAATGGAATGCACTATTTCGTGAGCCCCCTTGCCAGAAGCTACTAAACATTTAGAATCATCACAAATGAAATTTACTAGCCAAACATGTTGGCGAGATCGAAGGTTTGCAGAGCAAACATCAACTCTACATAGAATTATGCATTGAACAATAACCATGGATCGATTCATGATAAGATCAACTTTCCATTACATATTATTAGGTTTGTCCCAACTTCCAAGGACTTCACCATGGTAGCTTCCGCCTAGAAGGGCTAGGTTGGGTAAAAGCCGTTTACAGTCATACCTCCATCAACTGAGATTGTCTGGCCAGTAATGTAAGTGGAACCTGGCATGCAAAGAAAAGCAACAAGTGCCGATATTTCTCCAGGTTCTCCAACACGGCCAAGTGGAGTTCGACTCACAACTTGTTCCTCAAAATTCTTATTTGCCAAAATCTGCACCAAAAACAAGTTATGAGGGCTTAGGTTCACAATATAGTGAGCCATAATTTGATACTAACCAAATATGTTGACACGAAGGTACTTACTTTTTCGGTAAGTGTAGTCCTGATGTACCACGGGGCAACAGAGTTTGCTCTTATGTTGTCCTTTGCCCATTCACATGCTAAGTTCTTGGTTAACTGGTTAATGGCACCTAAACAACAAATTTTAGTTAGTCATGCTACAAGTCTAAGACACCTTGTATTCATATTGGTCAAAAAATAGAAGACTGTTTATTTGATGTACACTGTAACCTACTCACCTTTAGTCATAGCATATATAGATCCGCTAAAGATGGCCACCACTCCAGCGATAGAAGAAATGAAGATAATGCTGCCTGATCCAGATAATTTCAAAAGAGGATGTGCAAGTTGGCACAAGTGATATGTAGATTCAAGATTAGTAGCCATCAGCAATGAGTATTCCTCTGCAGAAAATTCAATAGTTGGTTTCCTTATGTTTGTTCCCACATTGTTAACCTAAAAGTTCAAATGAAGACAGCCAGGATAAATCATTATGAAACATATTCAGATTGAGCAATAAACAAACTCTAGGGTTTACAAATAAGTTGTGGGTAAAAATGCAGTACAATTTTTTTACCATCAGCCAACATAGTGCCACCGTTAAGAACTTGAATTCAACTTTACAGTTCCTCTGATCACGAATTCAACAATGCCCCTTCCTTTCAGCAAGGGTTCATTGTGAATTGTGAAACAAAGGTGCTTAAGTTTGGTAGCCATTGGAATGAAGGAAATATCTAAGGTTAGGATTTTGGGGAGAAATTTGGTTTGGAACTGCTCCTTGAACAGTACAGTTTTGGGCAATAGCAAATGCTATCTCTTAGAACAATTTCTCTACTGTCGTCACAACATGGTGTGAACTAGTTCAAATAATGTCTAGCATTAATTTAACCGATGATGTTGATGTGTTGTACCTCATAATCTCTTCATACATTATTACCTTCAGAGGGGTTATTCCTATGTATATTTCTGCAGTGTGGAAGATTGCTATTCCAACTACAGTTGATGACTGTAGATATTCTGAAAAGAGGAGGAACTAAAGAACCACTAAAACTATAGGCACTCTAATGAAAAATGATCCATATTGTATTTATTTTTTTATGGAAATGTAGAATTATATGATAGATTTTGTAGGAGATAGTGTGGGGCAAACTACAGGTCAGTTGCTTCTACATGGCTTAGTCAATAGAAAAATTCAGCAAATAATATGTATTCCACTCTAAGAAATATTTGGCTGATGCATAATGCATTGTTTTCTGGAATGAAAAATGGCAGGACATTATGATGGTACTGAGATTAACATAAAAAAAATCCAACAATCAGAGGCCAATTTTATCAGGGAGATTTTCACAACAGTGTGATGTTGTGGATCCCCAAAGCCTTCATTGAAGAAACCGATTCTAATCACACTCGAACAAAGATATTGCAAAGTTCAAGAGTACTGTTGCGTTAGGGAGCATGAGTTTGGCTTCGCATCTAATGTCATGTAGAACCAGATTCTATAGGTTGCTGGTTCTGGTAGGATGAGCCACAAACTAGGTTTAAACTGTAGGAACATGTAGTTGTTTAATTTTAACAAATATAGTAATAAAAACCACATATAAGAAAGAGGAACAAACGGGCTGCGGGAGCGAGGATTATTTATGTAAGTATAGTTGAAGGCTTACAGTACTTAACACTTAACTAAAACAGGATCACCTAGCCTATTCAAGATCACATCTAGCTTAGTCTAATGCGGAAGTAAAATGGGGTCTGATCCGGTCTTTATACCAGCGGTGGTGTTGTCCATCGCGACGGTGAAGGCCGGAGAGGCGGTGTACGACTCGGTGTTGAGGGCGACGTCGGGTTTGTACTGAAGTCTCTCCTTCAGAGACTTCGGAGGGTGACGGCGACCTTCGGGACGCCAACGGGATTGGCCTGCGGGTGGAGCTCGTGCTTCCAGGCCTTCCAGTGCGTCTGAGTGATCGGTATAGGGTGGTAAAGTTCCGGGGAACTTAGGAAAGCGTGAAGGGTGCCTTTTAGGTGGCACGGCCTCTTGCTTAAATAGCACTGTAGGCCCGGGGCCGAGCCCTAGGGTTTGTTCTCGCTGCCTCACGATCACGGCAGGAAAATCGGACTCAGTTGGAGCCGATTCCGAGATTAAGGGGATAAGTATACTCCCCCTTATCTCGGGTATTCTTGTTGACCTGACGGTCACAAAGAAATATCCAACAATTTAGACTCACGAGGATGTGGAGCTTGCCGCCGAAGCGGTCGGCGACCTCGCGGAGGAGGCGCTCCCGCTGGTCCCGCGCAGAGAGGTCGCAGACGGAGCCGGTGACGCGGAAACCCCTTGCTTCCCACTCCTTGACGCGCTCGCCGAGCTCCTCCTCGTTCCTGGAGCAAGTGTGCACGGCCGCCCCCAGCGCCGCCAGCTCCTCCACTACCGCACGCCTGCATGACACGAATCCGATCTCGAGTGGAACCTCCGTAATTCGTATCGGGTTTGCAAGTGTGGAAGAAACAGTATGGCCGTTTGAGGGGAGGCGTACCCGATGCCGCGCGTGCCGCCGGTGACGAGGGCCGTCTTGCCATGGAGCGCCCACCGTCCCGATGATCCTATCGCCGTGCCCGTGGTCTCCGCCGCCGCCATCTCGCTGCTCCTGCTCCCGGCCAGTATCTGTGTGGACTCTCTGCGCCCAGTCGCTGACGAGAGGAAGCTTACAATCGATGGTGATCAGGAGCGATGCGGATAAGAAGCAGCAACAGATGGGAGTTGCCGAATTGGGATTAACAACTGAGAATTAAGGAAGAGAGAGCAGAAGCACGGGGAAATCGAGGAATTTGCGTTCCACACCCACTGACAAAGGGCCAGTCAGCCAACGACGCTACTCCGCCGTCCGCTTATCTACTCCAGCTGCGAGCCATGCGACCAGCGACCACTGCAGCCGGCTGCTGAATGGTAAAGGCCTTGAACTTTACGAAATTTACTATAGTATTTCTAAACTAAAGATTACTAGGACTAAAACATTATTTTTTAGAGAAAGGACTAAAATATTATTTAATTATAAAACTAACTACAAGGATGGACGTGAAATCGTGAGATGAATCTATTAAGTCTAATTAATCCATTATTAGAGATTGTTTGCAAGCATGACATTGTCTAATCATAACCTAATTAGGCTTAATATATTCGACTCGCAATTACATCTGGGGTTACAATATGTGTTTTGTTAGTTATTCATATTTAATATTTCTAATTCATATCAAACAATTGAAGATGAAAAAGTTGACAAACTAAACAAGGCCTTACTTAGATGGTCAAATTTGGTAAAAGAATTACAAATTGAGAAGCGTGTCTTGTACTACTATTAGTGTTTTTTTTTTTGAAATTCCATCATCTAAGCAGACCCTTGTACTACCTTCTTCATATTGAATATAATTAAATATCATTTCGAATAAGCAAATTAATTTATTTTAAATTAACTAGCTTATTCTAAATTACATATATTACGAATAAGTAGATGCAAGAATTTCTTCCAACATGGACAGGGACAAAACGGCCAATGGCCTCATGTTCATTCAGCCTGCACTCTTGGAGTGCATCTTTTACCCAGAGCAGTAAGCACCTCTGCCATTGTGACTTTATGAGCAAGCAGAGTCCTGCTTTTACACCTGCTTGACTCCAATCACATATGCATATACTGATATACACTAATACACCATTTGTCTGGTGACTCTAAAACCGATCAGTAGCTTTGTTCTTCTAGTCCTGAGTCGGGTAGAACCCATTAACAGTCATCCCACCATCAACGGAGATCGTCTGCCCGGTGATGTAGGACGAGCCGGGCATGCAGAGAAAAGCTACCAGTGACGACACCTCTTCTGGTTCTCCCACACGCCTTAGTTGAGTTCGACGCACCAGGCTATCCAGAAATTCCTGCTCTGCCAAATCCTGTAGAATCGTACAAAAGAAATTACTTGGTTAAAAAAATACAAAAGAAATTACCAACTCAGAAGAAATCCTGCACTTCTCCATTTCCCGTTGTCATAGTGCAGCCACAATGGAATTGTGTAGTGGGATCAGCAATTCACAAAGCGAGCAGCAAAGAAGGATGATCCATATCGATGTGTTCAGTATTTACAGTTTGATCAACGACTGATGCGTGGGAAAACTAATTAACGTATCCAAAAAAATCATTGTCAACTTCTTGATGTAACGTAGCATATAAATCTCTGGTGAATGCTTGACTTTCAAGACCTTACCTTCTCCACAAGAGACGTTTTGATGTACCATGGTGCAATAGAGTTGGTTCTTATGTTGTCCTTGGCCCATTCACATGCTAGGTTCTTAGCCAGCTGGTTCATGGCACCTGGACATATTTATTTACCAGAGTTGTGACGTGATCATAGTCCATGGAAGTAGAAGTATATTATGAACAAATTGATCCAGTTACCTTTTGTCATGCCGTAGATGGAACCACTAGATACTCCCACGACCCCAGAGACCGACGATATCAAGACGATGCTGGCTGATCCAGATGCTTTTAGTAGCGGGTGTGTGAGTTGGCAAAGATGATATGAAGACTCAAGATTAGTGGCCATTATAAAGGAATACTCGTCTGCTGAATATTCAGCGGTTGGTTTTGTAAAGTTCGTTCCCACATTGTTTACCTACATAACCAAAAGGAGGAAAGAAGATAAGAAATTCAAGTTGACAGTCGGGCCAATGTAACGCACACAAGCTGTAGCCATAGAAGCACAGGAAATTATACGGTGAAATTGCTTTCTGATTCTCTGCTAACATGAGGGTTGAGCCATGCGTTGAGGTATTGAGGATAACTGGATAAGCAAACGTCCAGTGACTAGTCTAAACACATTACTGAAACAAATTCAGAAAATGAGGTGACGTCTTACTTTACAGTAGAGCTGTTCAAGTTCATAACTTAATCTTTGTGTGACGCGCCATATCTATTTGTGGCTCTTCCCCTTTAGGTTTCAGCCAAATTGACCTGCTTGTTTACGAGAGCAAAGGGATCGCTACAAAACGTTCCGGATATGATATACGTGGATGATGAAAGCAGCTGATGTTCTAGCGGCGCTGGCAGCGGCGTTCAGAAAATCGATTGAGATCGAAGACGAGCGGGCGTAAATCAGGAACTCACGAGGATGTTGAGCTTGCCGCCGAAGCGGTCGGAGACGTCGCGGAGGAGGCGCTCGCGCTGCTCCCGGACCGACACATCGCAGACGGAGCAGGTGACGCGGAACCCCTTGCCCTCCCACTCCTTGAGCCGTTCGCCTTCGCCCAGTTCTTCCTCCTTGCGGGAGCAGGTGTGCACGGCCGCCCCTAGCGCCGCCAGCTCCTCCACTACCGCACGCCTGCGCACCACACGAGCGCACGATTGGGTTGGTGCCGGACTGGAATCTGACTAGATAGGGGGAGGTCTTCGAGTCAGTTACCCGATGCCGCGGGTGCCGCCGGTGACGAGGGCCGTCGCGCCGTGGAGAGTCCACCTCCCAGCAGTGGACGCGGTGGTGTCCGCCGTGGCCATCGCCAGTCAGGCTCGATTTCTCCGCCTCGTCGTCGGCGTTTCTCCGGAAGAGGGAGGAGGGCGCAAACGGCAAGTGCGGCCTATGTGTTACAGGCCCACGAGTTACCGGTACGTGCAGTGTGTCAGGCGCTGTGGTTATCTCATTGTCTGATGCCCACTGCGACTCCGTGACGGAACGGCGTGATCCAAAAATGCGGTAGGGGGATTGTCCTCGTGCGCCCGTTGGCCCGATCCAACATGACGGCACATGTCTGACGATCGGACGGAACAGGTAAAGACCAAAGAGATCGTCACCGTGGATAATTCCCTAACGTGAAGGAGCAAAGACACCGAAACACAGGCCCCATGATTTTTGGACGTCAAAATCGGGATGGGATCCTTGCTGATGCTGTGGCTGGGATCAAACGATGTTATTTCATATTTTCGTATCGACCACGTTCGGCTTTTGTGGGTAAGAAATTGGATCAGATGCCAAGCAATATTGCACCATGTGTTCAGCAAAACCCAGATCTGGAATGGAGCAATTGGAAGAGGCAAGTGGGTGCACCGATTGCCATGAAGAAAACTCTAACATGGTGCCTTTTGAGACAATCATTGAGAGACACTTCGACCCAAGAAGATAACAAGGCGTGTAGCCTTGAATTATATGGTTGCACTCTAAACTCACAAATTACATATTTAAACCGGTGCGATTTGTTAAAAAAGAAATAAACTCACAAATTGCATATTTTAATATATAATACATTCATGTGTCGGAGGCTAAATTTATAGTGCTAGGTATGCAACGCGAACTACAGTTGGTAAGGTTTCTTGTGGTGGAACCTGTCATCCTAGTTCAAATCCTTAACTCGACACGAGCTCTCACATTTTTCTAATAAAGATATGCAATTGCATGTTCAAGGAGAAAGATGATACTGGGGAGCTCGCATTTTCATGAAAAAAAGGCACAATTGCACATTTGGGGAGAAAGATGATAGTATTAAGAAGTTGCAAGTTTGGAGACTAAGATGACATAGCGCAATAAGTTTTGAGGACCACACATGTACTTTACTTGCTTTTTTCCTAACCGATACAAATGAGAGCCTTGTAACTCTAAAAAAAGAGCGAATAAATGCTTACATCAAACTATGTCTTCTCACCTCAAGCAACAAACATGTCTTCTTAATTTTTTACATCACCCTCGATTGTCCTGGAAGAATATCTTCACTTTCACTAGCCGCTGGCCGAGCTCCAGTTTGGTTTATCGCCAGGAGCTTGTTCGCTATTGCACTCGTTGCTAGTGTTCCCCTGACTCCACTGCGTTCTTCTTTGCCTCGGTCCAACTGATTCACCGGATTCCATGCTGGAGCTGTAGTCATCTACGGTTGTAATTTTGAAAACGCCACTCACATCATCTGCTCGTGTTTCCCCTTGCAAGTATTTAAGGATCTGCGGAGTACATGCTGTTAAATTTCTGAAACAAGTTACAAGCCTTGGGACTTGGGAGTTGGACTCAGGCCACAAACTGTTAGATTATTGGGCTTGGCCCATATGAATAATTCTAAGTAAATCTCAAAAGCCCATTAGCACTTGAGGGGGTACGTCATCTATTAGTCTCATGTTGCTAATGGATGAGGGTGTGGGGGGTTTTTCTCCCAATAAATAGGGACCACCTCCCTCATGGAAGTAGTGCACCATAGACTCTATACAGGAATCCCTTAGGTTTGGGAGTCCCTAAGAAGGTCTATACGAGTCAGGGTTTTGCTAATTCTCATTGCTGCGTTGCCATCGTAGTCTACTCCATCCCGAGCGCCGGCGTGCACCGGCAAACGGGAGAGCAGGTCTCCGGAACCAGTTGTCTTTGAGATCCTGCATCGGGAGAGGGCGAATAAGGTTTTTGGGAAGCGCTGCGCGTGACTGCTCAAGACGTCTTCACCACGGCTCGTCCTCCGTCCAAGTCTGGTGCTGCGGCGTACCGTCGTCTGCAACATCGTCTGCTGCACTCCATCAGTTGAACGGTCGTCGTTCCAACTACGTTGTTTTTCTTCTCTACGGTAATTCCTCAGCAGGTACATTGTGTTTTAATCATGTTTTCTGATGTCATGATTATGTTGTTCGTACTGTCTAGTCTGCTAGAGAATTGCATGCTAGGATTGTTTATCGTCATGTTTAATCTATTTCGGAAATTGAACTAACAATTGCCTATATTTCCAACACAAACGTGGTTAGAGAACGAACCTGAACCATTGATGGACGCTGTTGCGCAGATTGGCGCACAGCGGCCGCAGCGCACTCGACCATTCGCATCATTATGGAAGGATCGTAGTCGCTTCCAAGTCGTGGATCGACAAGGGCTTGAAGGCTTCCGCCCTCCGCAACCTGTTAAATCAAAGGTCTAGCCTGCAGGAGCAATCGCATGGGAATGAGCCTTCAGGATAAGCCTAAACCAGCAGGTGTCAGTAGAGTTCAAATGTTAGGAACTTGTTTATGATGGACTAACCCAACCAACTAATGTGTCATCCATGTAGGACTGAGATGACTGAACAGGTAGCCTTCCAGTAATCAGCTCCAGGAAGACGACGCCATAAGAGAAAACATCAGCTTTGTCAGTTAGTTTTCCACTAGACAAGAACTCTGGAGCTATGTACCTGCGGGAAAGAGGAGAAGAGATTGGTTAGACGCTCATCCGCTGAAGATTTTTATGTCCAAACAAAGAAATCGTAAAATCTGAATGGTGCTGTAGAATGGCAACGATAAAAGGACTGACCCGAAAGTTCCCATTACTCTTGTGGAAACATGAGTGTGATCTCCTGGTTGATACTTTGCTAATCCAAAATCGGCAACCTGCAAATAATTAAGACGTACTGGTAAAACAAAGGTTTATGCTTGAAGAACTTAATAGCATACTCCAAAAGTTCAATTAAAGTTACAAAAATTTGTTCAAGTGCAGCACTAAGTTACAGTTACACAAAAGGTTAGCTTGAAATGGTTTTGTGCAACTGGTGTTAGCTAGAGAGCTCCTAGTACACTTCATGACGTGTTTTTGGCATATATTGCTATATTTTCTCCGTATCGGCCATAATGATACCTTGGGCTCAAAATTATGATCAAGAAGAATGTTGGAAGCCTTCACATCACGATGTATGATTTTGGGATAACCTGGCAATATGTTGAAGCAGCTCTTCAGAGTTCAGGACTACTGTACTAAATATGAAACTGAACAGAGCAAGCAATGAGCAAAACGTATAGGCTAACAGTCGTCATGAAGATAGGCCAAACCCCTCGCAGATCCCACAGCAATTTTCCATCTTTGATGCCAGTCAAGGGGTGGCCCATTGTGCCCTATATAAAGTTGAACATAAAAAAACCATCAAAACAAGAACGAGTCTGATCAAATTTTAAGCAATCCCACGAACATTCATCAAACAGGCATACTGAAAAACTGACGAGGACCAACCAAAGAGTCCAAGAACGCAACAACGTCCATTAACTCACCGTGCAAATGGGAGTCGAGTGTCTTGTTGGGCACAAACTCATAGACCAGCAGCCTCTCGTCGGAGTAGATACAGTACCCAACCAGCGAGACAAGGTTGCGGTGGTGCACGCGGCTGATGATCTCGACCTCCGCCCGGAACTCGCGGTCGCCCTGCCGGCTCTCCATCTTTAGCTTCTTGATCGCCACCTCGGCGCCGTCCAGCATCCCCCTGTACACGCACCCGAAGCCACCCTGCCCGATGATGTTGCCGGGAGCGAACCCGTCCGTCGCGTCCGCGAGCTGCTCGTACGAGTGGGAGCCTCCCGTCGGCAGCTCGGCGACGACGTCGGTTCCTGCGTCCGAGAACGTGCCGCTGGTCTGGGGTGGCGTCGGCCGCCGCTGCTGCTGCTGCTGCGCGAAGTAGAACTCGGATGGCGTCGCTTGCTGAAGCACTGGCCATGTCGTCGGCCCATCTGAGCACCACGTACACATGACGGTAGGCGAGCTGTCAGCAACTGTATTCTACAAGGACATGCCAGGCCAATGCTTGTAGTAGACAAGAAGAGACTACATGATACCTTTGTGGTAAACCATGGGTGGTGGTAGCTGCTGACCAGGTAGTAGCACTGGCAGGGCCGGCCGGCGGCGGCGCCGCCTCCTTCTCCGCCGGAGGAAGCAAGCCACGACGCACAAAACCAGAAGCACGGCGGCCACGATGATCCAGTGCACGGCACGAGAGCTCAAGGTCCACGTGAAATTGTTCGTTGTCGCCGCTGGGGCTGCCTTGGAGGCTGGGGCCGTTAGCTCGGCCACGGCACGGCGTGCGCTCGACGTCGTCGTCGAGGAGATGGCATCGGAACCCACCACAGTCTTGGCGCGGTCGAGGAAGTCGCTGGCAAGCGCGTACAGCGACGCGACAGATGATGGCTTAGGAAGGGGGCCGTACTGAGGCGGCGCGGGCGGCGGCGGGTGGGGGTGTAAACGGCGGTGGCGGCCTCTCCGCCGGCATGGAAAACCAGAAACGAGCCCACTTCTCGGTTTCTGCGAGTAACGCCAAGTAATCGAGAAATTGGGAACACAAGATTTATAAGCTTATTGAAGCTTCCATGGCCGGGCTGCCTGGGCATGGTTGTTCTTGGGCCCTTGGAGTATTCGCCCTTGGACGCTGTTCGTAACCTTGCGGCGACTGATGCAGCTCGTTTCCGTAGAACAGAGTGCTGGGAGCGCACGGGAAAGCAGAAACAATCTGCTCGGCGACCCAGCGTGGGAGTTGGGATCTCATATGGCCGCGTGCCTTTCCCCCGCTGCACCCATCTGCCCATCTCTATCTCATCAGCTCCCGCGTACGATTAGCAAATCCGTGGGCTCAGCGATCGGAAATGATGGGATCCTGAATTGCTACTCGGTAGCGTTTCCGTGGATTGGACCTGTTCTATGTTTTCCCGCATTGGATTGGATCATGTCAAATTCAGGGATGCAGATAATCCATTTGTTGCCAGTAGGTCAAATTCAGGGAATTAAAGGATTCAAATCATAAAGTAGCTCATGATACCACTGTCAGGCAGGCGTGCAGATAGGTCAGAACACATCAGATACACGTAAAAGAAAGTTCAGATACAGGATATTGGCACCAGCACTAAGAGCCATGATTCTGTGAGATGATCATAACACTGCTTGGGCATCTCCATTCTTCAATTTCTTTACTGGACACTAATTAATGCAGATTAATTATTATCGGTCCTCTTTGGAAAGTTCATCTTGGGTAGCTTAGATAAAGCAATATTTTTTAAATGGACTTGCGATCTTTTTTTCGCGGTAAGGAACACTTTCAAGGAAGATCTAGTTACTGATTTACGAAGCCATTCTCAACCCAATGACTAAAATGGTTTTCATAACATTAATTAAAGTGACACATAAAAAATGATGATGTGCCAATAAAATTAAGAGGCAGAGAGTAATCCATAACTATCAACTAGTATTTCATCATAATATTACCATAACTATGTCGACTAGTAAATAGTGTATAGAGCAATTGCTAAATAAAAGTCAACCACACCTGGATATAAGTATATACCTATATTAGAATATTTAACAAATAAGAAAGAGTGCAAAACAAATATTTTTGATTATTAGCTATCGGACCTTATTTATTATAAATTTCTAATTCAATGTCTCTCAAAAAAATTAGCCCGTGTGTGAGCATGAGTAGAAGTACTATTACATCTTCCTTTTCCCTAAAAAAATATTAGTATGAGCGTATAATGCACCTCAACTTTCTCAATAAAGTAGTTGTTAATGGGATAGAATTATTGGAAGACTGAAATATATCTTTACTAATAATCTATAAAAGTGATATTAGAGAAGGGGAAATATTTTCTGGGAGAGTACGGGAGGAGATGGTAAGATGAGACAGCATTTGGCGTCTTGAACAACAGACTCTGCAGTAGTACAAGAGAATCATTAGGTGGAGGAACATAAATATAAAGTCGCGGCCTAAATGGGCCTGAGGTTGATTAAGGTTGAAATTACAACAAAAATGTATCGCTGTTGGAGATGCTCCATCGCATCAGGTGGCATGTCCCTGGGATGCCGCCATGACAGGCTTCTTCTCCGACGCCGACGTCAAGAACACACGGTGAAGATGGCTCCGGTGCTATTTGTACGCGCTCATGCTCCTCTCGCTCTCATACTACGCCACATTATTCTGCCGGGACAGGATCGACCACAACTTCCTGCAATGCTTGTTGTGCGAGAAGCCTCAATCGACTGCAGCAGGCGCCGAGGCCACCCGCTAGCCGTCTACTATCGCCCACGTCGTCGTCGCCTCATCGACGCGTCAAAAACCACGTGGGCGAAGGCGCCATTGTCTGTTAGCGATGCAGCAACTCACCCGCTGTGGTGAATTCGTTTCACCTCGGTAGGCGTTCCACGTCCCGACTAGGGATGCTTGTCACGTTTCATGCCTCTAGAGAAGGAATCGCAAACCTCTGTCTGGTCGTGCTCCAAGATCTCTGCAGCTGCCATGTTCATGTCAGTTTTGTTGACAAGCGTGTAGTGTGTTCTACTCTGTCTTTGTTTCTATCTGGATCGGAGGTACCATCGTCAATACAAAACGTTCAGAATTAACCTGTTTTTTCCCTGTAGGTAGAAGCAGGACGCACTGTTCAAATGGAGCCGATCTGGAGGAATGAACCCAAGAAACCGGGCTACAAATAAGACGCTGCGCAGAACAGGCACGGGAGACACCATTCATGTTCGTTGCGTAGTACTAACTTGCAACTTGAAATGAGAGACATATACGGCGTACATGTCTCTCATTTTCCAGTCCCTGGTCGGCGTGTCCCACCTGGACCCGGTGTCTCCTGGTGCACTTATTCTGGATCCAGATTGAATCCGATGAAACCGAAATAATCCTTTGCGGAGCCGCCGGCTTCGACACGGCCCGTGGAGGTGCAGGCGATCCACGGAGGCAATGCTTGCCAGAGTGCGGAGCTCGAAGGAAGAGGACTCTCTGGTCGTCGAGATATACGAGTGCAAGCCTATGAGAGCAGCACTAATGCTGTATGCACTAGATAGTGATCAAGGCGTAACTACAGCTGAGTTGGTTCATTACTTTGCGGTGGCAGGAGGAATAGTTTTGTTTCGTTTCGTTCGCACAGTCGTTGTATTGTATGTGGCCAAGAGAATGATATTTAAGTATAATTACCTCCCTGAACAGACCCCGATCATCGTGAGTAGATATGTTTTTTAAAACAAATGGGCGTGGCTAAGAAACCTGTCTATTAAGCTCGGGTCCCTGCCATGTTTCCATAAAAGTCACGGCATCAAAAGAACAGTGTGTCGGAAATACCTTTCCTGATTTTTGAAACTGCTCGTAGTACAGCACACTTTAGTACTTTACGCTATCATTTTCATTGCCAAATGATGGATCGTCTTCTGAGCATTCCTCTGCTAATGAGTGCTGCGGGGTGCCTTACCGAGTTCCCGTCAGGGCCAGAGCACATGTGACTAGTTGGTTCGATCATGATGCATGATTTGGCAGCAGAAGGAACGCCGGAACGGCAATCTCAAAGAGAAAGGAAGGGGAGCAGGAAGAATCGAACCGTCTCGCGTGCAAGAGACAAGCCTGGGAATGGTAACATTGGCGAAATGGAGCACTGAAGCTGCAACACACATTTTTGAAACCGAGGAATCTTGTTCCTGCGTTATACACTGTGGTCTGTCAATGTGTTCTCTAGATCTGTTATCAACGGACTGGGAAGCAGACATGACAATGGGCATATTCTAATTCACGTTCAGATTTAAATTCTGCCATTTGCTTTGGTTGGCTCCTTTCAGGTTAAGATCTTAGATTAGCCAGCCACTGGGTGCATCATGTTCAAATGGAAATCAATCCGAGACCTATGCGCTACATCTCACGTCACAGGTAATCAGATGCAGCTAGTAGGTCGGAGCAGCAATGCGTTGTTATATTCAGGCAATCTTCTCAACCAAGTGCGTAGGGCCTTCGCGCCCATGCCGTGCCGGCAGGCATTTTCGTTCCCGATACGGCGGTAGTGTTCACTCAGCAGATGCACACGCACCTTTTGAACGCCGCTAGCGTAGCGCCCGACCATGTTGATTTTTGAGTCGTCCATGTGCGCGCCACCTCGAAGAGGAACGAAGAAAGAAAGAAATCCCGGAACACGCCGAGAAAGTTTAGATAGCGAAGCTGCGAAGGCGTTCCGACGGCTCCACGCGGCTGGCCGCCTGACAGAGCAAGCCGCATGATGCGGGCGGACCGCCCGGCCACCGCACCGAACACATCCGGCTGCGGCTGCGGCGGCGGTGGCGGCCTCCGTCACCAGTCGTACCAAAAGAGATGAACTCGGCGGGCGCGGGCGGCGAAGCGACAGCTTGTGTGACTCGTATACGCCGAAGCGGACGGGCAGTTCTCTTCCTGGAGCCTTTTATCGGGAGAGGGGCGGTTAACGCTTAACGGCTCAGTTATCTCGGGG
Organism: Digitaria exilis; assembly: GCA_015342445.1. Classification (NCBI taxonomy): domain Eukaryota; kingdom Viridiplantae; phylum Streptophyta; class Magnoliopsida; order Poales; family Poaceae; genus Digitaria; species Digitaria exilis. Next base: position 8,175 of record JACEFO010000193.1, on the reverse strand, counting down.
GCCGCGTAAATTATCTCGCCACGGCGCCACCTGTGCCTCTTGATGCTTGCTTTTGAAGCGTTCCCGGCCCGGGGCCCCGTGCCCGTGCTGTATGAAACCAGCCTAGATTGAAAACGCGCCTTTTCTTCCAGTCGTGCCACGCCGCGGCCGCGCCACCCCCGTAGCTAAAAAACACCTGCGAGCGATAAGGAAAGGGAGGGAGGGAGGCGCCCTACAAATCACAGCATCCAACGCCGTACGCCGTGTGCCGCCGCCGCCTCAATTTTTTTCCCTTCTCAAAGGCGACACCCATCGAGGCATCGAGCGCCGGCCGGGCAGCCGGAGCTCGAGGAGGCGAGGAGAAGCGCGTACAGGAGCGGTGCTCCGTTCCGTTCGTTCCCCGCCGCGTTTCCGCCATCTCCGAGAAGGGGGCTCTGGACGGAAGGGGTCAAGGAGTCACATACTTGGCCACCGCCCCACCCCCACAACATCGTTCGAGGGTAACGAACGGCCGGGGCACGAGCCCTCCCGGCCAATACCATTTCGTTGCGCGTCGCGAGATCCCCGCGAAAATCGGTACTAGCGCGGGGAAGGCGGCGATCGTGGGCCGTGGCCGATGCTGCCCAACAAATGGAAGGTCGTGGAGGGCGGCGGCGGCGGCGGCGGGTGCGCCGGCGTCGCGGTCGCCGGCGACCAGCGCCGGCGATGCGTGGCGGCGTCGCTGTCCATGCTGATCGCGGCCACCCTGGCCTTCCTCGCCTACGTCGCCTTCTTCCCCAACGACGGTGCCGGCGGGCTCTACCGTCTGTGGAGTTGCCAGGATTGCGCCGGCGAGCTCCTCCCGGGTGACGACGAGGCGGCCGACGGGCCTTCTTCCTCCCCGCGCGGCGTGGCTCGCGCGCCCACGACGCTCTCGCACATCGTGTTCGGCATCGGCGCCTCGGCGCGGACGTGGGACCAGCGCCGGGGCTACGCCGAGCTGTGGTGGCGACCCGGCCAGATGCGCGGCCACGTCTGGCTCGACGAGGAGCCCGTGACCCCGTGGCCGTCGTCGACGTGCCCTCCTTACCGCGTCTCGCCGGACGCCTCACGGTTCGGCGACCGCGCTTCGGCGGCGAGGATGGCGAGGATCGTGGCGGGACTCGTTCATGGCCGTCGCGGCGGAGGTCCGGAACGACACGGCCCGTGACGACGGAGAGCCGCCGCGGTGGTTCGTGATGGGCGACGACGACACGGTGTTCTTCCCGGACAACCTGGTGGCGGTGCTGCGCAAGTACGACCACGAGGAGATGTACTACGTCGGGGCGCCGTCGGAGAGCGTGGAGCAGGACGTGATGCACTCGTACGGCATGGCCTTCGGCGGCGGAGGGTTCGCCGTCAGCTACCCGGCGGCGGCGGCGCTCGCCAAGGCCATGGACGGCTGCCTCGACCGCTACGTCTACTTCTACGGGAGCGATCAGCGCGTGCAGGCCTGCCTCACCGAGCTCGGCGTCCCGCTCACCCGCGAGCCCGGATTCCACCAGGTGACCGTCCTTAACGCTAGTTGCTCCATTACTTTCTCCCCTAGGGGGTGTTTGGATCCACGCGCAAATGGCAAATGGCAACCATTTTGCTCTTTTTTTTACCATTTATCTCCAAACACCCCTATGCAAAAGGGCAAATGCAAAAATAGATGGCAAAAAACTCTTGCCTCCAAAGTGGCCCAAAAAGTGAGCAAATGGGCAAAAAGTTATCCTTTTGCCCTTTTGCCAAAGGGGTGTTTGGAGGCAAATGGAAAAAAGAAAGGCAAAATAGATGCCATTTGTTAAAAGTTTTGCCATTGATACAAACACACCTAATGGCAAACCTTTTGCCATCTTTTTCTTGAAGGAATTTTTTTGCTCTTTTTTGCTCTTGCCCATGGATCCAAACACCCCTAATTCCTTCTCATTTGGAAATTGGAATGCGATTAAAAAAAACTCCAGAACAGCAATTTTTAAGACGGAGATAGGTTAATGTCAACCCCAAATTGCCCTTTTTAATCATCTTACTATTTAGGAACCGATAAAGGGCTATCTGAACCTCTGATTCGCATGCCAAATTCGGTCCTGCTAGTCTTGGTTCTTCAGCATGCCGACTCCATTGATTTTCACCTGCACCATCCTGGATCAGAGCGTTTTGACCGAACCTTTCAGCTCTCACAGTCTCACTGACCACCGTCTCCCCTAGTTTAAAAGGCCTCCGCGGCTTTAAGGATCTCCTCGTCTTCATTTTTACAGTAGATAGAATCCATGGAAGCATCTTTCGATAGCTGCAAAAGAGGCGAATATAGTTGCGTACAGAACCATTTCTAGAAATCGCTGGAGCCTGGCCGTGGCGGTACTTGAACGCGACGAGGGACAAAAAGTTGCCGGACAGCGTGGAGTCGCCGGACCCCAGGCGTACTCGTCCTTTGCAAAAAGTCCTTGGGGCAAGTCCTCCCTGCTTGCCCTGCATCACTCCTCTCGCTCTCTTTCACCAGTTCACCCCCATGTGGCGCGGCATCTAGCAGGACAAGCGTCGACAGGCCACAAGAACACTGACGAGCCTAGCCAACTACCGCTAGCAAAAAGGACACCCAACTCATCTTTACTCTCTGCCGGGCTCCACGCCATTGCCACCCCATTTTATCTGCCGTGCCCCATCCGGTGTTGCCAGTTAAGTGTAAACAATGGACGATGTAGGCGTGGAAGCGAACAGATTTAGGGTATAGATTTCCTCCGGCGCGCGCCGCCGGTTGGTGGAGCCGTAGAGCCACATCATGCGTAGTACGCAGTGGCATCTTTGGGATTGATGCGGGGCATTGCCAAGAATCCCGGAGGCTACCTGCACGGCGGCCGTAGGAGTCGCCCGCGGCTTTTGAACATTCCAGCGAGCGCACGAAATGATGACGAGACCCGCTGCACGACTTCGCCGTAGTGGTGGCCGTCGGAGTGGTGTGGCCACGATTAGTGGCGCACAAGAAAAGCTTGTGCCCGTTTTGGAGACACTTTACTATTGTGTAAAAGGCCGCGGCGGCCGGCTGGGGCGGCACGGGTGGTCCAAGATCACGACCGTCGCCTTTACGGAGAGTGTGTTCGCCGGTGGTTGGCTTTGGTGCGACGTGCGACCTCGCCGGGCCAGGTGTGTGGCCGTCCTTTCCCGGTGACCAGATTGCCCGGTCTAGGTGTCGCGAGACTAGCGGACTGGCACCACCGCAACCGCAACGTCTAGGATACGTCATCGAACCGCCGCGTACTGTAAGTCAGGGGCATCACAGGCCCGTGTAACGAGAGCAACGGGCGTGATTCGCCCCGGTTCAGGCGAGGTCGTAGTAAAACGGTGCAGCATCCCAGAGCAGTACCACCAATTTCTACCGTGCTTGACGTGCCCAGAAGTCGGTGAAAGGCTCGCGCCGCTTCCCAGGACAGTCGACCCGTTTTCGCATCGCCTTTTTTTGAACCGTGCGCCTTGCCCGACGAACGTGCTTCCAGATCTGTGCCATCTCGCGTTTCGTCGCGTGGCGCGCACACCCCGGCCCTGGATGCCGTTTGTCCCTCATGCGGCTCAAGCCCTTTTCTTGCCAACCTTGCCATGAACCGCCACCTGGCCTCGAGAATCCATCGGCACAGATTTTCATGCGCGTGAAGAAAAGTTGTTTGGAACTGCCTTTCGCTTTTTTTTTTCAGATGATCATCACAGTTTTTAACTGACACGTCGCGCCATGCAATGCAGGTGGACATCCGCGGCGACGCATACGGGATGCTGGCTGCCCACCCGGTGGCGCCGGTGGTGTCGCTGCACCACCTCGACCACATCGAGCCCATCAGCCCACGGGGCAAGACGGCGCTGGAGGCGGCCCGTCCCCTGGTTGGCGCGTCCCGCCTCGACCCGGCGCGGACGCTGCAGCAGAGCTTCTGCTACCAGCACGGGCCGGGGGGCTACGTCTGGTCCGTCTCCGTGGCGTGGGGCTACACCGTCCAGCTCTACCCGTGGGCCGTCGCGCCGCACGACCTGGAGGTGCCGCTGCAGACGTTCCGGACCTGGCGGAGCTGGGCCGACGGCCCGTTCGTGTTCAACACGCGCCCACCTGGCGGCGGCGACGCGTGCGCCCGCCCCGCCATGTTCTTCCTCAGCGCCGCCCGGAACGAGACGGCGGCGCCGGCGCGCGCCACCGTGACGGAGTACGCGAAGCACGACGCGGGCTCGCCGCCGGGGACGAAGAAGGAGTGCGACAGGGCCAGCTTCCGCGCGGCGTCCACGGTGCACACCGTCAGGGTCGTCGCCCCCAGGATGAGCGAGAGCGACTGGTGGAGACGGGTGAGTGGTCGTCGTCGTCGCCGTTCCTGACGCTCGCTTGATGCTGAGCCATTGCTGATAAGCTACGTGCTGCTGCTGTTTGTGCAGGCCCCGAGGCGCAGTGCTGCAGGACGAGGCGGACGAGGTGGGGCTCGGTGCTGGAGGTGCGGATACGACGCTGCGGCCGCGGAGAGCGCACCTCGCCGTGATTTCTCGCCACGTCAATGGGCACGAAGATAGTAACAGTAGTGTGCGATACATACGTACAACAGATGGCACTATGGCAGGCACCGCTCGCGCGACGAATTGAAGAAGCTAAGGGAAACTGTGCGCTGATATGCTCTGACCCAGACTAGATAGTGGAGGCCTGGAGGGGTGGCTCCTTGCTAGAAATGAACATATTCCCCTCCCCCTCGCTGTGTATAAACGGCTTCATGAATCATACAGATCACGTATAGCACGTGAGTACATCAGGTCCGCGCCCTTTTCATGCTTTGGCTTTGCTGGCTTGGTGTACTGTAACGAGCAACATGTTCTGTCTGCACGCACTCAAGGAGTCAAGGTGATGGATTGACGAGTATCAAGGCCCTGTGGTATTTTTCGGCCTTTACCACTTCCTGATGAATTGGGGAAATGGTTGTTTACATAAAGTCGTAGATAAGAGGTCAGTATTAGGTGAAGGAAACTTAAAGTTCAAGTTGTGCGACTTTCAATCTCTTTATGCGCCGACATAAAAATAAAATTGGTAAACGAAAGTTCATTTTATGGATGCAGAATGCAGGAAATAGAGCAGAAAAAAAAAGTACGACAGCCCATTGGGCCATAACACCATGATGCTTCGAATTTAAATGGGCTGGATTAAGAGTTGCCTAACCTCGGCACTCGGTATGACCTTTGTTTTCAAACTTTGACAGAGATTAATTAGTAAGTTCGAGTCAACACTGAACTCTAAAATATTTTCCGGGCAGCAGAACCGATCTGCCCAGATATCGATTTTGTTCTCCTTCTGGGACTGCTGCTGCCCCTTTTCTGGAGCACCTTTTCCAGGACAACTCACCATTTTGTTCGCCGTTCCAACAACATGAGATCATAAAGGTCCGGGTAAACAACCGAAGCATCATATATAGGTAATGGGAGAGAGAATATTGAGCTAGCATAGTGAAGGTTTTGACATGGCATCTCAGCCCCTTTCCAAGCGCTACACAAGTGGAGAGCAGCGTAGAAAAAGGTCAAACGTCCAAGCCGCCCAACATTGTGTGGTTCACATTGCCCGGGGATTTATCAATTATCCATGAGCTCCTTTATAGCACAAGGTCTATTTGCCATGTCCATTTAAACAAAGTCAAACTGGTCAGAGAAATACCTCATAAGTTTCATAACACTTCTTTATCTCATCAGATAAGTTTAGCAAACAATTACTGTTTGCTCTATTGATACAGAATCTATGACACAGTTGAATTATTAGAGCAACTCCAAGAGATTCTCTATATATCCATCCTAATTGTTCGGAAATAGATATTTTGATCAAAAATACCGTCCAACAGTTTTTCTAAGTGTTTATTCAAATATAGCTGTCATTTATTTTGGATTTCTCGTTAGACAAAGATATATAGTGAAAAATGATCTCTAGAAAGTGTAAATAAGATAGAAAAGTTGTTGGAGACTGAAAACATATACTTTATAAAGCAATTTTTATGTAAATGACTCTCCAAATAATAATTAGATAGTAAACTTTAGAAAGACTTTTTGGAGATGCTCTTATATCTGTATTTAAAAATATTTTTATATGGTTATAATTTGAATCGCAAAATAAAATATGATTACAGTAAGGGTTGGTCGAAGTTTTTATTCTAACAAAACAAAACAATTCAAAGAAAAAAAAATATCAATCAAGTAATTTTTTCTTTTTCGAATATCCAGGAGCTGCACATAATTGTATTAAGAAGAAGGAAATAGTTCAATTTACATTATCCGCAGAGAAAACGAGACTCTGGTCGAAGAGGCGAACATTGCGTTCCTTCCAGAGTCTTATACTATAATTTCATTTAGAAAAATAAATTCTACGTGCATGACCAGTCACATCTCGAATAGTTCTCTTCATTATCTGATATTTGACTAAATTTAATTGTACACATCAACAAGTACGAAACTATCAACACTTCAAAATCCAACTGGTACGTCTGATATCGACACCAAGTACTGCTGTTTCTCCTACACAAACGTTGAAGTCAAAATACGCATATGCATGTATAATGGCAGTTCCCAGCTTGGAAAGCTACAGGCCTATAGCCAGCCAAATACGCAACATTTGTCAAAACTTTGTTTAAAGAACAAGTCCACGGGTGATCACAGCTTCGCTAAGACGAAGGCATCATGTGGATATACACGAGCATTTTTGGGCGCACATGGTAGAGCGCCAGACTTGAGTTCTCCTTCACCAGTTCGACATGTCGGCGTCGTCGTTGGACTGACTACTCGACGGCGAGCCAGTTGCAATGGTCGTCCTCACAGCGTAACCGGTGATGTAATCGTGCACCCGGCCGGTCCTGCACCGCCGTACATGAATTGTACTGCTGCTCTCCGCTGCGAGTGCAATGGCGCCCAATGCAATCTGAACACGCCGGATTCTATTCGTAAGCTACGGTGGCAAGGAAGAAGCAGAGACAGGGTGACCAAACCAACAGAACAGATGGAGGGCGATCGAAGCAATGCAAGGTTGCAAGTGGCAAGAGGCGGCTCAAAAAGTCCCTGTTTGCGGCCGGTCGGTACCTCCGACGGCGGCGGATAGGTGGATCTTTCATTTCCATATGTCCATGCATGCATGCCGAATTGCCGACGTCCGGCAGCGTGTGTGTGCATGTTTGTCAAACCCCGTGCTCTTTCCTTTGCTTCCTTTGCAAGGGAAGCGACGAAGCATCGATTCTTCTCTTTGGTGCTGCTCAAGGAAGAAAGCATAGCTCGATCGAGTGTTCACATTCTCAGGTGCGGGAAAAATTTCGGGGACAGACAGTCATGGGTGGCTACTGGTCTACTGGGATTAGTGGAGCAAACATTAGCTAGCCATTCACTCTGACCTGCTCGACCAAGAGCTTATTACAATAGGATTGAGATCCAAAAAGGAAAAGAGATAAGGGTGAGAGTGAGGCATCTGATGATACCTTGATAGCAGACACTACGCAACAAGGCTTTTGCTGATGGCAATTATGCCCTGAACTTTTCTGCGTAACAACGGAGGCTAATGGCTACGCGGCCTGTTCATCGACGCAGACGGGGTGAGTGAGCTCATCGGCTCGAGAAAGAAACCAACGGCGGTGGTGGCCCAGCGTGTAGGCGAGTCCCCAAAGTTCACGAGCGAAGTCGACCGACCCGAGATGTTCGATCCGGGGGCGGGGTCGTTTCCGGGCACTGCACGGCCCGCCGGAAAATCCAACACCATTAACAACTTCGGGGAGCGCGGAGCGAGCGAGCCAGCCGCGAAGTTCCAAGGTCGAGACCGTCAAGTCTGAAAGAGGACTTGGATCGGCCGCGATGCATTGTACTTGGCGGCGATCGGGGGGGTGCGCGCTGCAGGAGCATCGGCCCCTCATCCGCGCCGTCGCTGTCGCCGATCGCAACGGCGCCAGGGACCGCATGGCGTTTTTTGTTTGGCTGGCTTTGGCCATGCGGCGCGCTGCGCGTTCGAGCAGTGTAGAGCGCGCGGAGGGTGCCCCGTGTAAAGGTCGCCGGGGAGCGGGTTTTAATTTGTCATACCCCCCTAGACAATTAGCCCGCGCCAATAATCAGTAGAATGCCTGCTTGCTTGATTAGTAATTTTACACCTAAGCTTAGCTGCAGCAGAAGATGTCCTTTGTGTAGTTGCTTGCTGTGGGCCAGGCATGCATAGGAATGTGATTAGATTTG
>JACEFO010000192.1:0-27265 GCA_015342445.1 Digitaria exilis | reverse complement strand
GCTACTTCTTGTTATTGTTCGGCTGCTTGGAGTTTGGCAGGGAGAGTTATCAATGGAGCCAGAGGACTGAGGTGCCATGGGGAGGAAGCGGCGCTGCTGGATTGGGTGCCCAAGGAGTGTCCTGGAGGGAGGACGTACCGTCGGCTTTATCTTCTTCTCACTCCCCGGGCCCTCGGCGTAGCACGCTGCCCGGGGGCGGCGCGCCTCGCCATCACCGCCCCCGGCCTACTCTGGATAGGAACGGCCGAGGAGAGAAGAACATAGGAATGGGAAAGGTTGGAGAAGGAGGTGGGGCCCCATCTATCATTAAAGAATTTGATGCTTGCAAAGGTAGGGCAAAATTCGTCTTGCCCTGCCTAGTTAACTGTCGTTTACTGAATTTGACGGAAATGGTCTGAAGGGAAAAGAAAGTTTAGCCAATGGCATTGAGGAACTTTTTCAAAAATTTTGTTGGCGTTGCAGGTGGTTAACAAGCAACTTTTAACTTTTCTAATGGCTCATAGGTAAAAAGCTCTTGGTTGTTCTAGCTGAAGCCTCTAGAGCGCCCGGACGAGACGAGCTAGCGCAGGAGACGGCGCCACGCGAGTACTATTATGATCGCAAGAAGACGCGTCAAGCACTCATAGGTAAGTTGCCGCTTGGAGTCTAAGCAAGATCACAGGGTGGTATCCAACTCCAACTCGATTGCTCGTGCTATTGCTTTGCTTGCTCTCCAGTTGGTGGTGGGAGGACCCTGGTGGTCACCTTTGGAGATGAGCGATTGACATTGTCGTATGTGATGTGCTCTTGCTTTGATGTCATGTGCAGGGTGTGATGTGACGGTGACGACGCGTGGTGAAGGTCAAGCGCAAAAGGTCACGCCAACGGACCGTGGTGAAGGCTGAGCTGAGTAGGCTTGGGCCGTGGAGGACAAGCGAAAGGTTCAGACCGAAGGACCCAGACGGTGAAGGGTGACATGAGTAGGCTGGGGCCGAAGGACCCGAGGATACCGGGCGAATCACGGTGGCTCGCAAGGTGCACAGACGAGAAAGAGTACATGATGGACTACGTTGGTCAAGTCAAGAAGGATGGGCGATGCGGGCGTCGAGTTAGGCTTGCCGTTGCGGCGGAGGCGTGAAAGAGCTCGAAGGTGCCGTGGCACTTGGCGGAGGCATCCGGACACGCAATTTTCACCAGCGGTTTTACCAGTTTCGCCTCACATACCGGGGCGTATCGTGCAGCGTCAAGGGGTTTCGAGGGTTTGACCACAAACAACCAACTCAATGGTTGGAACCAGTTTTGCCTCAAAAACCAGAGCTTTGACAAGTCATGCGGCAACTAGTTAAGGGGTTTTCGGTGGTTGGCCACAAAACCACCCGATGATAGGTTTGACCAGTTTAGGCTCAAAACTAGAGCTTCGTCATGGTGTCGCATCGGATGTAAGGGTTTAGGTGGTTTGCCACAAAACCACGTCAGGCGGCGGGTTTTCATGTTTGGGCCTCAAAGCTGGGGACGAGTCCGGTGCAGCTGAGCGGGCATCGGATCGGAGGATGCGTGGCACCATCACAAAGCTTTGTGTGAAATGCGAAGCGAAGTCGTGACTGCGTCGGGTCCGTCCGATGCACCGAGAAAACTTGGACGATTTTACCCCTGAGGGGTATTTGTGCTGTATAATTCATGTAGGGGATCATTTTAGTCTTTAGGCTAAATGCCTATATATATGACGAGGCTGAAATTTTAGCCACATCTCTTTGGCTTGTTAGTGGGGAGGCATCTCATTTGGTTAGTGAGAGAGCTTTTCTATGATTTGGGGGAGAGATGAGAGGCTCTTTTGTTTGAGATTTTAGCCATCCTAACTGTGATTAGTGTAAGGATTGGCTTGTAAACGCGAACCTTTGGAGTGAATAAAATCATCCATTTTGTGCCTAATCTGATCTTTTCCTTCCGAATTTATTATTTTTTGTGTGTTTTTTAGAGCTAGCTTTGATGGATTTCCGTTCCTCTTGTTGGCTGTGATTTGGATTGGGTTTTTGGAAAACCCAAGATTCACGAAGCAGTGCAAGATTTGAGTGAGGAATCACTCCAGAAATATTTGCACACGTCCTATAATCTTTTGGGCAAGATTCACCATGCCCTAGCGCACCTCTGGCTAAAATTTCATGAGATTTGGAGAAGAATTGATCAGATATCGAGTTCGACCTAGTTCTGCGCTGAAAATCGGTAGTACTAGTTTTTGACCAAACCAATGGTACCGGGTGTTGATGCCCGTTAGATACGTTAATTGTTAACCGCAAGCGCACGTGACGTTGTAAGCTCTTTCCCTTGAGTAATTCCCCCAAGGTTTTATCAATCCGTAGAACTAAAGAAAAAAATAATCAAGATGCATGAAAACCTTTGCTTTTATGAAAGATCAAATCGATGGAAAGCGAATCTAATCTACTAGAGTCAACCAACCGCACAAGGTAGCAAGAGAGAGATATAGATAACCGATCTAGATCACCTAGACCAATGCATAGTCGTAGTTCAAACTAGATAGAGCAAAGATAGATGTGAATCTCAATAAAAACATCTTTAAATCATGACCTCCAAATTAACTTTCAAAAACCCCAACCTTACACAAGGATACACCCTGTCACGGCACTATCCCTTCGGCGTTGTAGTTTCAAGGAACGAAGTAGCGTTAACGCTCTTTGGTAAGTCTGGTATGAACACCTAGCCACCACGGCTACAAGAACATCCAAATGATCTACTCGATAATATATCTAAATAAGCACATCAAAGAACGAACGAAATCAATAGAGAAGGCACCCCCCGCCGCCAACCGTTGAGATACTTGATCGCAACAAAATTCGGAAACACAAACATCTATCTTCACCACGAATGATAGTACATCATAAGATCTCAATCATGGCCTACCTTGATCTTGATCTAAGCTCCTGAACTCTGACATGGGAGAACCGTGCAAGGTTCCCAGGTCGGCTAGGGTGAACCCTAGACAACTAGCAACGACCCTTGGCTCTCCGAAAGGTGTCTCTCTACTCCTCTGCTCCTCGGCGGCTACTACGAATGTCAACTCCCATTGGATGTTGGAATGCGGGCTTCTTTATAAGCGAATGACCCAGGTCAAAGGGGGGCTCAAACCACGGCCAGAGGGGGCCTGTGGGTCGGCCGGCCTGGCATGTTCCAGGCACGGCTCGCCTTCCCTTTCATCCACGCGTCTTCTCACGTCTTCTGGAATCCGCGTCCTTCTTTGATGATAGGCATTTGCCGAAGTTTCTTCGGGATATCTTCAGATAAGGATGAAGAGGTGAATCTTTCCTTAATCTTTAATTGCTTCATCTTAATCTTGAAGTAATCTTAGTTGGGCTTGCGTCTTAGGCCTCTTGGGGGTCTTGGAATCATCAGGCATGGGCATCGAACGAGCCTTGACTCAACGGGCTTGTGGACTTCATCATTTTATGCTCCAAAATAGCCCAAAATCTTGCAAAATCACAATTCCTCCAAGAACATATGCATATGCAAATATGATCCAATTATCAAGTATGATAAATGGTTTAGATGTCAAATTCATACCATTATTGAAGATAAACGAGAGTGGGTAGGTATAGCTAAAGGGCACCAACAACCGGTTTTTGCCCAAACTGGTGGTACCAGTTTTGCCCTAGCGGCTTCCCTCATGTGTTCATTTCCAAGTTCGATTGCTACATTTCAATCCGCTTTGTTTGCAATTGTCTCTGTTGTGCTTCCTAGTAAGTTTCTATGTCAGGAGCTTTCTCGTAGCTACGTTATCTTGAATTTACTAGAAGAGAGGTTCATGGGAGTTTCTTGGGACATAGGCCAAGTTCTTTTGAAAAACTTTTATTGTCTCCCATCCACCCTCCTCTAGTCGCCACTCTCAGTCCAACATGGTGTTAGATCTCGCTGGGTGATGGTGACCAAAGAGGGCGCCCACGACCATATTTATATGTTCAGGTTGCGTTGCTTGCGAAAGTCACGCGACCGGGAGAGTTTATTTAGCAGATACTATGTGGTTTGGAGTGTGAACGTAGGTGATGGATGCGTCGTCATGCTCATGACATTCACACAGGTATAGATCAATCCCAAAGATTCTTCAGGCGTGGCAAGCAGATAAAATGTGCCTGAATCCAGTGCGCCTGCAGGTTTCTCATAACAGAAATTATTGTTACATTTGTTTGCTTGCTTGCTACCGCACCTAACCAGTCTAACCCAAAAGCTTAAGCGATTGAGAAGGGGCTAGTGCGACTTTATAGCTCAACACCCTCTGCACGCGCAGCGTGGGAAATGAGTGGCGCAAGGAATGCGGGAACTAGGGCTCAAACTCGAGACCTCCTAGCTCTGATACCATGAAGCAGCTCATCTAACATGTCCAACCCAAAAGCTTAAGGCTCGGTTGGATGTCGATATTGGAAACCTTGGTATTGAATTGGTTTCAAGGCCAAATCAGCCTAGATATTGAAATAGGCTCAATACCAAAGCTGTTGTTTGAATAAGTGAGATAATACCAATTCTTGTTTGGTTGTGTGTACATCTAGAAATAGAAATTGGCATCATCCTTCTCCTCCAGCACGACATGGCCTCGGTGTCCTCCTCTGCGCAGTCTGCGGCTCGGCATCCCCCTCTGTACCTCGCTTGTCTCGCATTCCTCCGTGTGGCCCTCACCTCATCGTCCCCTTCACCTTGACCGCGACAGGAGTCGCAAGAGGAGAAGAGCGGCACCGGTCGGGACTCGCCGGCGGGGTGAGGAGCAGAGCGCCCAAGCCTCACCGGCGAAGGAGAGGGATGCACCTGGAGGGCGTATAGAGGAGAGAGCCGCAAGAGGAGTGGCGTCGTGAGGACCTATGGAGAAGAGAGTTTGCAAGAGGAGTGGCACCGGACAGACCTCGCCAACGGGGAGACAAATAGAGCGGCGCGGTCGAGCGGCGGCGGGGGAGAAGTGGAGCAGCGAGAGGAGCGGCACCATGAGGGCCTCACCGGCGGAGGAGAGAGGTGCCGAGCGAGAAAGAGCAACGGAGAGTGGGGGATGCGGGGCGTAGATGCGAATACCGGACAATACAGAGGGGGGATCGGTCCGAATTGAGGGAGGGGGTGTGGCTGTAGGCTCAATACCAAGCGGTATTGGAGGAGGTTTCCAATTCCAATTCCAGGAACATCCAAACAGCCGTTATTGAAGATAAACAATGCCAATTCCGAATTTCAGGCACCAATGTCGACATCCAAACGGGGTGTAAGCGATTGAGAAGGGGCTAGGGCGGATTTATAGCTGACGATGTACTCTTTTCTGGAAGGACAATTGGTTGAATGGGCGAGCACCAAAGGACATTGCCCCAGATTGCTTTAAGTTAGCCCGACAAAAAAAATGAAACTGTGCAGGCAGCATTGACTTCTCGCTGGTGGATGCGTGGCCTTCGTCGTATGAACTCAGACAACGAACAGCGGCAGTTTGTGCAACTCTGGGCTGACAGAGGCAGATTATATTGCATGGAAGTTAAAGACGTCGGCAACCTATACATCTCAGTTAGCCTACAATATGCAGTTTCAAGGTGCTTATGGTGAAATGAAGTGGGATTCTATTTGGAAGGCAAAAGTGGAACAAAAGTGCAAAATCTTCATATGGTTACTTCTACAGAGGCGCCTACCCACCAATGACCGGACTATCAAGAAAGGAGAACACACAGACCCAATTTGCACCGTGTCGAACCATGGAAAGAAAAACACTCCATATGGTGGCCAAATGCAGCTATGCTATTGCAGTCTGGACACTAATGGCTAACAAGAGTAATTCCAATGTCCACCGTTACAGGATGTCCATCACTTGCAAAGCTGGTGGGAGATGTTGATCAGCTGTGGGACTACAGAGGTGGTAGAACATTTACAACTTATGATATACACCACATGGAACATTTGGAAGAAAAGATGTCGCCGCGTCTTCGACAACAAGGCCCTCTCGCTAGCAGAATTGGCTGCCCTCATTAGCCAGGATATTGCTCTATACAACCAAGCACATACACAGGGGACCATTGAATCTATGTAATTAACATCTAGATTCAGATTTCTGTACATAATAGTCTAGCTGTTGTTCTTTTGCTGTCTTTCTTTTCCTTTCCTGGGCCTTTGGTCCAAACTCTGATTTTGTAACTCATGTATGCTTTCTATATAATGAATGCCTGCCTCCTATTGCTCAAAAAAGAAGCCAGGAACGGCAGAGTACTGTGTTTGTTCAGGTGATCTGGTCAGGGCCATGAAGCCATCAAGCATATGGCATGAGGGTGGGTCGACAGTGAAAGTTCATATTTTATCTTCAGGGTAAGAATTTTTTTGAACACTGAACTTTAATTGCTAGGCACATCTCTTTTCTTTTTATAGGCAGAAACTCAAGATATTGATTTATGAGTATGATAGCATAGCAACTTCAGTCCAGCAGTAAGTCAGCATTATATCACTACAAGATTCAAGATATATTGTTTTTCCCAACATTATCTTATATAATTGGCCAATAGTGGTAGTATATATGATTCACAAGCTAAAAAACTACGCGTAATAAGTTTGTGGCGATTATATTGTAGGCAATTGTTAAGACTATAGGAAAAAACAAGAAATTATACTACGAACTATGTTGGCCACATAGAAAAATACTGTTGATGTTGGTGTAGGCTTGCAGTGTATGTATTCCCTTGCCCTGACTGCCTTCATTCCATCAACCTCCTTGCTTTCATCGTGACCAAATTGGTCTACTAAAAACATTAGCATAGTGCCCGTGCGTTGCTGCTTCTGATGACTAAAAGTTATACAACGAACAACATAGGACAGTGTAAAAGACAAGAATTTAATGATACAATTATATTATTGTAAAACAAAAGTATTACATTTTTAGATTCGCGGTGCTACGGGCATGAAGCTAGTAACCAAGGTCATTTTAGGCATCTAGTAGAATACTTGTGATTGGATGGAGCACTCGATTAAGTAAAAATCCAATATGTTTGAGCTAAAAAAATCCAATATGTGTGAGCTCTAAGTATCTAGCTGTTGATCATTGATAAAGGAATGTACAAATAGATCTTAGGCCATAAACAAGAACAGGGAAAGACCTTCATATTTGCTCCTATCAGCAAAGTCTGCGGACACGGTATACAGTTATGCATGCGGACTGTACATAAGATCTGGTGAAAACCTCCAATTGCTATGTACAGTTGTAGACTGCTATGAGTATAGTCTAAATTCGTCCATTTCCTTGTTAACTTTGTTAATTGAGAGATTTTCGACTGTCAGTCTGATGGAAGTGAACGATTCATATAGCAATAGTTAGGGCTTACGATGAAGCCAGCTGAAATCCTGTTGTCCGAGGTCGTTGACGCCGGTCGGAGGGTTAGAGGTACAAACGAGTGCGGCCGGCGATGGCAAGGGCGTGGAAAAAGCGTCCAAGAGCGACGATGGCTGACGTCCACGGGCGACGGCAGCAACGAACGCGAGTTAAGAGAGGCGCGCGGAGCTACGACACAGCGGCGCCGTGGCGATGGCTAAGGCTGGAAAAGAGCGACGACACTGAGTGCGGCAGCCATGGGTGGTAAACTGGTAACCAGGGCGGACGAAAGGGCGGGCGGAGTTGAGGTCGCGAGAGCAACCCGAGGTCGATCGGACACGGTTGGCCGCGAAGGTGAGGTCGATCGGGCGGTCGCCGAGCGCGCGAGGGGGGTCGCGTAGCGGTCGCGAGAGGACGCGGCGCGAATCGTTTTCTATCTTGTCCAGGACCGGCGAGGGCGGAGGAGGGCGAGAGCGATCTGTTTGTGCCTTTGTGGCGCGGGAAAGGAAAGCTGAGGGGAGGAGGCCCAGTTCTGTGGCTGTGGAGGCTCGGGAAAGATGACCTGTTCCTCTTTTTTATAGTTCGAGTAGCTAAGATACCTGTTTTTTATATGTCATTACAATTCGTCAAGGTTGAAAATATACTACTACTATTCGACTATTTGTAAATATGCCATTATAATTTGAATCATCACCGATTCCTGCCATTATCTACGCTTACAAAGACACAGTTGGCCCACCAGCAGGCGCTGCACGTATACGAAAACTTTCGAAAGACCCATTTTACCCCTAGAGATATGTTCTCTTTCTAGACACTTACACATGGGGCCACCTGTCATCTCTCTCGTTCTTCCTTTTCCTCCCCAAATCCGACGACGAGCAAACTGCTCTCCGCTTTCATCTGTCTCCGGCGCTCCGCTCCCGTCCAGCCTAATCGTCTTCTTCGAATCCAGTGGAGGCGTGAAGCACTGAAGCTCGGCTAGTTGTCCACCTCCGGCCAAGATCTGGAGCAACAAGCATTGAATCGTGAAGGGGGGCAGGTGAAGCTCCTGGAACGTGAGGAACAAGATCTGGAGCAACAAGGGGCAACAAGCACTGAGACGTGAAGCACTGAAGCTCCTGCTTTTGGGGAGAAGCAGGCGGCCTATTTTCCTCCCACCGGAAACAACGCGGCGCTTCTCCGCAAGCGAGGCACACGTATCTGTAGCGTTGATTGGCGGCGTCGCAGCTGCCGGGGACGACCAGCATGGAGCTCAAGTACGGCGAGCATCGCGACGGCGCCGCCCCGTCCTCTTCTCGGTGCACCAGCGAGCCGCCGCGAGGCTGCGTCGCTCCCTCCACCGAGCCTGCTTCGGCGAGCCTGCTCCCGCCTCTGCTCCCCCTCCGACAGCGCAGGCAGGGGGCGCGGAGCTGTCGCAGTCGTTAGGGCAAGGAGGAGAAAGGGACGGAGTAAGAAGATGACGCAGGGTCCCATATGTAAGAGACTGGTAAGATGATGTATGTTTAGGGGCAAAATGGATCATACAAAAGTTTTCGTATAAGCACAGCACCTGCCAGTGGGCCAACAGTCTTTGCGAGCGTATAAAATGGCAAGAATCGGTGATGCGTCGAATTGTAATGGCATATTTACAAATAGTCGAATAGTAGTGGCATATCTCCAACCTTGATAAATTGTAATGGCCTATATAAAAAAACCTTTATTCTAGGGTAAAAATGTAGACTCAGTTTGTTGTGAAAAAGGTAATGGGCTTGGTGGGATGGGTGAATGGTTGAGAAGATAGTAATAGGCCCCGTGAGATGCAGAGTGTTCCTCTGGCTGGGCTGGGCTCCTAGGCAACCAGCCAGGCCCCCCCCCCCCCCCCGGGCATACCAGCCAGCGCTGGGCTATTTCGAAGCCAAGCGAACCGGCTAATGGTCGTCGGAATTCGCACACAGCCTCTTCAAAAAAGAGAAAGAATAGTGAAACTTAAAGGTTCAAATCCTCGATTTCGGACAGGTGTTTATATTTTTCTAGATTTATTCTAGACTTATTGGCACTATGCATTAGGTGGTAGGCGACGTCCCCGTCGACGTTGAAGCGCCTGTAATTACTTTGTGAATCTCAATTCTCAAGTTCTGACGACTTAGTCTTTCGGAGGTATTTATAGGGCTAGAGTTTACATACGTGTATTCATAAGGGTGAGTGTGAGTGTACGTGTGTGTTGAGCGTATACGTTATACTGTGTGATTCTTTAAAAAAAGAGTAAATCTGTTCAAAAAAGAATGCAATTTTAGAGTTTTAAATTTGTCCACAAAAGAATGTAATTCTAGAAAAAATTGTGATCCTTTATGAAAGTTGAAAGGCAAAATCTAACTAACACTCCCATGTTTTTAAGAGGACAAGTACCTAGATTTCGGACCTTAAATGTGGCTCAAATTCCTTTTATCTTTTCATCTTATATTTTTTCCCATAAAAGATAGCAAGTGGAGTCTATCGGTGAGTGGTGAAGAAAAAGGTAATAAAAAAATGAAAAAAAAGGAGAGAAAAAAAAATTCTGAGCCTATCCACATCAAGAGTATACCCCTGTTCGGATGGCTGGGCTGGGAACAGCCAAGACCTAAACCAGCGCCAGCCAGCCACGCCCCAAATCAACCTAGACTAGTTCCAGCCCAGCCCAGCCCAGCAATCCGAACAGGCCCATAACCTGTCCCGAACTTTTGTGATTTGTGAAACCCTCCCCCTTCTCTCTCTCCACAAGCCGCGCTGTCCCGAACCCGCGATACCGCCGCCGCGGCGCCGCCTGTGTTCATCCGTTCCCGAATCCGCCTGCCCACAGGTAGCTCCGTCGGCTCTGCGATTCTTCATCTCTGCCAAATCAGTCCCCCAACTTCTCCTCCAAATCAGTCCCCTTGTCCTCCCGGATTCGGCTTGAATCGCATCGGCAGGGTAGATTAGGTTTTGGGGATCCTGTTTAGATTAGAGAGGGCTTGCGTGTGCGAGGGCGGATGGAGGATCACCGCTCTCATTCCAAGCTTGTTCCTAGCAGCCGCCGACGATCAGCGGAAGCGGATGCCGATTATGCTGGGGAGGGAAAGAAGAACGGCACACCCTCTCTGAAGAGCGATGAGTGCAAGGCTGCTGCTGGGACGGCCGTAACAGGCGGATGGACCGGTGAAAAGAAGACAAAGATCCAACACACACCTAGCTCCGGGAACATCGGAAAGGTTGTAAAGGATGACGATGGGCAGTCTTCTGGCAAGGTCGTCCAAGAACAAGAGGAAGGTCCGGAGCTACTGGAAGGCCTTGATTGGGGTCCAGACGAGCTCCGCGAGAAGATCGATTGTTTTGTTCAACAGTTGAAGCGTAAGCTCCCTGATAGTGACGATGATTTTTGGATTCACTGTGATGACAAGCAGAGCCGGGAGTTGAACGAACGGCTCGCCCTGTACCGAATCAGAGCACATGAGGTATTTCTTATATTAAAGCATCATATGTAGCAAAATCATACGGATTTATCTTTCTTTGGATTTTAGTTTGAACTCGCTGCTGTGGTATATGTCTAATTTGCTCTTGTGCCTTATCCTTGTTGATAAAGGAGGAATATCGAAAAATGGAAGATGCAGATCTGAAACTGATCTACCCTGCGAGTGTTCTTGAAACCAAGGGGTACTTCAAGTCTTATGAACGCAATTTTGACTGGTATTTTGATCCTCAATACTGCAACTATGCTCGATTCCAAGACTACCAGCGGCTTGTGATTCGGAATAATGTAAGTAACTATTGGCTATATGCAAGTTTCAGTATTCGATTAAGGCACTTTCTGTTTTTGTTGGTGTTTTCTTATCATGTTTAGAACTTTAAGAAATAGACTTTGCCCCATTCTTGTTGAAGCTGAGAAGATAATGAGGCGATAATGAGGCCATATACTTAGATCATTTAAAAAAAAGATGACCTTGCCCTGTTAAATAACACTAGCTTAATTAAATCACTATGGTAGATTACAGTTTAGATTTTTTTTTCCTTGATCATGTGTTATTAATGGTTTGCAAGGACTGTTTTTCCTTGTGCATCGCTGAACTGAATGAAAACGTTGTGCAATGGTGGATTCTTTCTGCATCTTTGACTACAACTCTTGTTGAACTGAATTGGAAGGTGTCCAGCCAAAATTATCTGCTTATCACACATGGCCACATTCAGCATCACATGTTCTGGCGAATCTTTTGTCATATGAGAATGGGTAGAATTCTTTTTAAAATTAGAAGGCTATAATTAATTTTATTTTGACTGCTGCTGCACCAATTCTTCCCATTATTGCCAAAGTTGAGCTAAATGAGAATTTTAGAAGGAAGATGAGGCCATAGACCAGGACTGCAAAACTTTTGCAAGAATCGGAAGAATTGGTAGCCACCCTTTTTTATGTGGCTCTTTCTCCATGCCTCACTGCTTGAACCGTTATCAAATAACCGAGTCAGTGCAGTGGAAATCTAGAAATGAATTGCACGAGTTTGTCATAGGTGATAGGTCGGCACTGGATGTACTTTTTCTATGGAAAGGTATTGATGCCATGTACATTGTTACTGGTATTGAGTGTGCTAGGTGACGTTTTCATTGTGCAGGGTGAGTATGAGGACTGGGAAGATCACCGAAATGCTTGTAGTACACTTGAGGGTGACCAAGAATTTGTTTGGTTGTGGGATAAGTTACTAAGTAACACAAAGGTATGCATGATGTGACCAATTGCAAACTTCTAGTCATGTTGTTAAGGTCTGATTGTCCTATTTGTCGTGTGCAGTTGATTGAGTCCTTACTTACAGACAGCTCATATGAGGTACACATTCCAAAGTAGTCTGTTGTAGTTAATCAGTATTTCTTTATTGTAAAGTATTTGATGCTCCCTAATGCCTTTTTCTTGGCTGCTAAAGATTGAGCGCGTGGTCTTCTATCATGCATTGAAGATCGCAGCAGGACTTTCCCACGTTTATGAGTCTCTAATTCACTCCGGCTTCAATGTAATACTCTCTCACATATTAGTCGGTATTGCAAATGATGATGGTATATGATTTTTTTTTCTTTATTATTCAGGACTTTATTTGGAGTGTTTGGTTTGATAATACTTGGTATAAATACTATGCTGGTTTCTTTTTTGAGATTTGGAAGAGGGTTGCTAAACAGAAGGTACAATTCCTTCCTGGATATACTAAATGAATGAACTTGCTGCGCTATTTCTTTTTACATTTATCCCGGCTTTATGTTCTTGATGACATAAATATTTCTTTCATTCAACATTGTTTAGATGACTTTCAAAGAGGCGTTGAAGGCAGTGTACTGTGAAGGAAAGTATACCTTTGGCAGTTTTGAATGGAAACCTGAGTTTGAGAGTGATGATCCGCATCCTGGTGTCTATGAGCGTCTTGTATGTTGCTTCTTCAAAGATGCTATTCACTTATCACTTCATGTTTCTGTCTTTCTAGATTAATCATTGGTATTTTATTCTTTTATATGTTGTTTGTCCAGTATAACACCCACTTGGGTCCCATCGATGAAAAGGTAAGCTTCTTTTGTCTTTGATCAAAGACTAGCCTGGATATATTTCTTCACATTAAAGCAACCTCTGTCTATCTGTAGGCTGAAGAAGGTGATGCGTATCAGCTGATCATGGAAGTTGTTAAACAAATTGTTAGTGAATTCTTTTTCTTTGCGAGATGTTAGCTGTACCACTATTCTGAGTTTTGATGCATGTCCAAACTCACTTTATTTTACTAATGTGGAAGCTAAATTTATTTTCAGATTCCAAAACAGAAGAAATATTATGATTATGCCAAAAAGAAGTTGAAAATTGCAAAGGAAATCGGCCTGATCCCCCCAAGTATGCACACATTTTGTCTGATTACATGTTTGTATAACCAGATAAGAGCTGTGGATTCTAACATACTTTGTATAATTCTACTTTTATTAGGTTCTGCGTGACAACATTTCTGAGGCACTGTACATGAAGCAGGGGTGAGGTTATTGCTAAGTGAACACAAGAAACTGTTTGCAATTGATGTTGATTTTATAATTTCTACAGTGGATCCAGTGTTTACTTCGTTCCCAGTATTGACTAATGTATAATTCACTTATAAATACGTGCTTGTGCTACATTGCCATTGATCTATGGCCAGCTTTTTGAACTGTGTCGTCAAAGAAAACCTTCCTTTTGAGCCTCTGCCTGTCAGGTGAAGAAACCCTTTTTTTAGACAAGTGAGGTGCAGAAACCTTGAGCATAGCTTTTCTAAACTATACTATCTAAATCATCATTTGGAGAAACACTAAAAAAAAACGTTCTAGATTGGGAGCGTATCGTTTCCATCCTAGGATGCACATCTGATGGTTAAAAAATCAGATGGAACAATCTTGTAAATAACCCCTCCCACCCTTTACCCAAATTTAGCTCCGTTCCCTTCCGTTACAGAGACATTAGACCTGATTCATTGCAGGGGCTATTTGCTAGCCAAGAGCTGTTACACTGTTTTGAGCATGGGGGAAAACATGTGAGGGTACAAACTGGAAAGTCTAGCTTATTACATAATGGAAAAAGAACTACACCATGCGTCTACAATTCCTCTATCTGCAGCCGGCCACCTGCAGCTCCACAACCTTGCGTCTTCTTTGCAGGACGCCAGGAGCCGGCCATGGCATGGCTGCTCCTCGTTGAACAGTACACTGTTCCGGTGCTTCCAAAAGAGCTCAAAAAAGTCAATCTTAACTCTGAAATGAACCGTGAGTCTATATTGTAAATTACATTACAAACTATAGTATTTTCAGAGATCAAAATGTATACTATCATATCTCTACTTCCCTTGAACCAACAGTAGAGACTAGGGAGATGATGAGTCTCTATATTGTAAGACCATGCGTCTCTACAGTTGGGGATCATGCTAAATACATTTAATATATAACATAAGTAGGGATTAAAATTATTAAAATTAGAAATTCTATGTCCATGAATTGAGACACAAAATTCGCAAATAAACAATCTATGCTAAATACAATTGATGAATAGCTAAACTAATTCCAGTTGAACAAAGAGTTTATGCCAAATACTTCAGCATTAGAAAAAATCAAAATAAAATTATGAATAGATAAATTTTCATTATATAATTATGAAACATATACATATAAGTAACATATACATCTTAAATGTTATAGGGCATCAAGTCAAGCTACGTTATTAGCGAGGGTCAGCTTGGACAGGGGCGGATCCAACGTGGGGGCAGGAGCCCCCCTATCCCTATAAACTCCATGGAGACCCCGCTCCCCTACAAAGTTTAGCCATAGGTAAAGAGAAGGAAGAACAAAAAGAGAAAGAAGAAGAAGGGAAAGAGATGAAGGAGAAGGACCAAGAAGAAAATGAGCCCCTGCCCCTCCCTTCAAAGGCTGGATCCACCCCTAAACTTGGATGGTTGATCAAACGATAGATAAACCAGAGTTCATATCATATACAATTCACAAATAGATAAATTCAAGAAAAGGAAAAATATTAATGTTAGAAGTTAACAAAGTATTATGCATAGGATACTTAGATTCAAACTTTTAAAATAAAAACTAGTTGTTGCCCAGAGTCCATATAAAAAATAATCTACAACTCAATTCAAAATAAGAAAAATAATCATAAATTTGTAAATGATAGAAGTTTATACCAAATATAGTTTAAATAATTTGGGAAGCAAATTGAGAGTCTATACAAAATATAATTTAAATTATTAAGGAAGTAAACAGTCAGATTCTATACATGATACAGTTAATTAATAATTACATGTAAATCATGTAAGCCATTTGCTTGTAGCAATAGTTTTGATACGTATATCAAATATTAGTATTAAAATATGTAGGTAATACCTGCGCTATTTGCGGGTCATATGCCTACTTATTCATTAACTATTGCGTCAAAAGAAAATGATTCCTTGTATTTTGAACGGATGATCAAATTACTAGATTCAAAACATTTCCTGAGTGTTTTCTCTCTCTTTTTTTTTACCTTTTCGAAACGTTTTTTTTTGTCTTATTCAGGATTTCTCTCAAGTAGCCAAGGTTTTCATAGTTAAACTAAGACATGTCCGAGAGTTATTTACCAATGTAAATTTTGCATATATTTTCCTCCTTCGGGGACTGTTCTAATTAAACTACAAAATCCTCAATCATTTGCAAAAAAAATAATTAAGAAAAACAACAATCCACGGTCATTTGAAAAAAAACACTCGAGAACTGTTGTACATGCTGTAGTGGTGTTAAGATCATGCCCTCAAAAAAAAAGTGGTGTTAAGATCAGACATAGATGGCATAACGGATAAAGAATCAGCAGATGGACTTCACCTGAAACAACACGCTCGTGCACTTTCGCACGTATCAACGGGGGCAACAAGGAGGAGAACAAAATGGACAAATTCCGTCACGAGAAACCTGCAGGCAGATCGCGATTTCAGGCACATTTATCTGCTTGGCCATACCTGAAGAATCTCGAGGTTCAATTCCTTCCGCCAGCACGCATGGCCATGGAAAATTGGCGATTGCCGCATGCACACTCCCAATTCGATATCTGCCAGCCTAACTCTCTTCTCCCGCGCTATTCTTCTTCACAAACAACGCAACCCAGAATCTTAGCTCTCTCCCATAATTTCTGCGCATATAAATACGCCCCGTGAGCTTGCTCCTTCATACATCTTCAACCAGCAACACAAACCAAGCTGAGCTCCAAGAAAAGCAACGAGCGCCCAGCTGAATTTCGCTCATCAAGTCAAGTCCCTTAGCTTGTGATCGATCTTGTTCGGTTCAGACTTCTTCACAGTCTTGGCTGCAACCTGTCGATCATTCTTAACTGCCTCTTCCAATGGCGTCACATAAGCTGCTGCACCTCGAGTTCGCGGCTGTTCCTCTCCTCGCGTTGCTCTTCTTGTCCAGCGCTCTAACGGCCTCGTCGCAGAGCGTTTTCAGTCTCGACCGCTACGGCGGCCATGGCGACGGGCGACACGACGACACGCAGGCGTTGGCCATGGCGTGGAAGGCCGCCTGCGCCTCGCCGCGGCCGGCCATCGTGCTCGTCCCCGGCGGCAAGCGCTACCTGCTCAAGCTCGTCAGGCTCTCCGGCCCATGCAAGTCCAGCGTCACGCTCACGGTGAAGGGCACGCTCGTGGCGTCGCCGAACATGGCCGACTGGAGCGACAAGGACAGGAGGCACTGGATCGTCTTCCGGAGCGTCGACAAGCTCACCGTCAACGGCGGTGGCGCCATTGACGGCAATGGCGAGACGTGGTGGAAGCATTCGTGCAAGATCAACAAGGCTATGGTAAGCTCATCTGCAAGATCAACAAGCTCGATTTATCTGATGTAATTGTTATTAGCATGGTATGCTCATCTGTTTTTTTTTTTCTGTTCAGCCATGCAAGGAGGCGCCAACGGCCTTGTCATTTCACTACTGCACGAGTTTGAGGGTGGAGGATCTGAAAATCGTGAACAGCCAACAAATCCACATGTCGGTGGAGGACTGCACCAATGTGCAACTGGCACGTCTGTCCATCACTGCCTCTGGCACGAGCCCTAACACCGATGGCATCCACATCACCCGCAGCAGAGATGTGAAGGTCACAAACTGCAAGATCAAGACTGGTAATTACCTACCATCAACATGGTCGCAGTTATTCAAGATCCTTCCAAATGCTTTTGTACCTTTTGGATTTTCTTTACTAAATATATTCATTTTTGTCATGAAATTTGCAGGAGATGATTGCATGTCAATTGAGGACGGAACACATAATCTTCACGTGTCCAAAGTTGTATGTGGACCGGGGCATGGGATCAGCATTGACTTAGGAGATGACAACTCAAGGGCTGAGGTCTCTGGTATTACCATAGACACAGTGCAGTTGTACGGCACAACCAATGGAGCGCGCATCAAGACATACCAGGGAGGAAGCGGGTATGCCAAGGATATCACATTCCAGAACATGATCATGTACAATGTCAAGAACCCAATAATCATCGATCAGAACTACTGCGACAAGGCTAAGCCATGCGGACAACAGAGATCGGCAGTGGAGGTTAGCAATGTGGTCTTCAAGAACATCAGAGGAACAACCATTTCCAAGGATGCCATTAAGATGAACTGCAGCAAGAATGTCCCTTGCCATGGAATTACCCTGCAGAACATTAACCTGAAAATGCAGGGTGGCAAGGGCACCACAAAAAGCACCTGTCAGAATGCAAAATGGAGAAAGTCCGGTACTGTTCTTCCGCAGCCCTGCACTGCCAAGAACTAGGGGTTAGTTATAGCTTAACAGTTTGTAGCATGTACAAATGGTGTACATAAACAACTAGTCATACGTCATACTTAGCATACATCGCCGTAATACTCAAGGGTTAGCAAAAACCTACAACTCTTGGGACGTGATCAGTTTATTTGTGAATTTGTTCATGCAGATAGCATTTGTATAGGTATCTTTGAATTAAGTAGTTCATGTATATTGATAACTTTGTATACATTCTTTCATAGAAAGCAACGAATGTTTATATTTGAGGGTTTGTGATAGTTGAGAATGTGAATCACCTTTTTAAAATCTACTTTTGTCTGGCTTTGGCCCATCTCACAGTCTATAAGACTGTATATGCCTTGAATAGACTATTGACTAGCTATAATGGAAACCATATAAACTTTCTAAACTTTATAAAGCAGAGATCAAAGTGAGTCATCCGCACTTACATCAACTGTTGAGAGGAATAAAAAGATAATAAATAATGATACTAATGGGGTAAATCAGCATTGTAGAACCTCAAACTGGCATCGCTCGATCGACTTCCTTGCTGACACCAAGGATGGAACAAGTTTTCAGTGCCGTTCTAAAAACTAACAAAAGCATATTGCGTTCTGAAACTAAACAGTGTCCACACAATGAACATTTTGAGATTTGGAGAGGGTTAATAAACAAAAGGTGGAAGCCTCGATATGCTAAATAAATGAACTTGCAGACTTGCGGTTCTCTTTCTCATCTTTTTACATTTATTCTGGCTTCATGTTCTTGGTAACATCAATTTTTTTCATTCAACATTACTTAGATGAATTTCAAAGAGGCTTTGAAGGCAGCGTACAATGAAGGAAAGTATACATTGTGCACCCTTAAATACAAAAATATAGGACACCGAAGAATTTTCCATTTGGGAGGTTTTTAATTTTCCAAAAAATATTAAAAATAATTAAATATATAAAATCATAAATAATATTTTAAATTAGAAAAACATGAATTCAATGCCATTTTTTTCTAAAAATGTGACCTATATGCTTGCGCACCATTTGAAGTTATTTCCACGTTATTTATTTTTCACTCTAAGGTCTCGTTAGGATCGTTGGAATTGAATTCCATTCTAATAATCATAATTTGTATATAAATTAATTAAACTAATATAATTGTATGTGAAATATATTTGTGTAAGTTGGAAATCGTGCTAAGTTAGACTTCGCCTTATAAAAACAAATGTAGCAGTTAAACATTGCTGATGTGCCGTTAATATTTTCAGAAAAGGGAATATATTTCAATATCCCAGCATCTGCATCGACCGATGCATATAGCTGTTTGAATTAGTTAATTATTACAACCAGACAAACTAAAACAAGCTCATGCTCACTGAGAGACACACCAAACAAAGCCATAGTTTGATAGAAATTATTGATTGATTCTATTACTAAATATCCAGCTATTGTGGCCGAAAATTTCCATGACCAAGGTTTCAAGCACACGACAACCCCACTTTATTTGTGGTCGATCCTCCTCCTTTTGCAACAACGCCGAAAAAACGTATCTGGTACGTTCCTCTGAATATAGATGTGCAGTTAATATTGTTATCAGATCTAGGAATTGGTGTGTGGTCAGAGAAAACCTTCCTTTTAGGTCAGTTTCAGTTCCACATCACTGGCACGTTTAGGCCAGGGAGGGAGTGCACTCCAGGAAGTCAGGCAAGCAACTGATCAAGTTTTGTTGCCATCTGTAATGCGTCGGATCCAGAATTCCCAACGTGACGAACAAATTAAGATCGTTTATTGATGCTGACCATGGCTTTCTAGTAGCTTGTTTCTGGAAGACTGGATGGGCACGATGCAAGCAAGCACGAGGTTAGGTTGATGCAGTGATCGACGGTCAGGAGTCAACCAGGACTCAAGACATGGGGTGCTGAACTGCTGACTGACTGCTGGACTGAAGTTTCACATACAACAGATTGCATGTCATCAATATTTTGGTGTTTTGCCTCCAAAATACAAAAAAATAGATGTGTTTGTCATTGCTTAGCAAATTTTGTAAGCAATATTTGCTTATCATTAGTTCAGTATTTTAAAACATACCTGTATCCTGGAAAAAAAAATCTGAAACTTTCACTGTCGTCTTTGGGGCCCATCCCCCACCCTCATATGCTTGGGGAATCAGATGGTCCGATCCTGATATGTGATCACCTGAACAAAAATCACAAACACACTCGTGGCGCTGCCGTACGTGCCAACGGCAGCGGAGCAAGCAAACGAATGCAACAATTTCTGCCATGAGAAACCTGCAGGCGCACTGGATTCAGGCACATTTTATCTGCTTGGCATGCCTGAAGAATCTCTGGAATCCATCCATGCCTGCGCGCATGGGCATGGCGACGCATCCATCACCTGCGTGGCACACTCCAGAGCACGCAGTATCTGCCAACCTAATTCTCCTGGACGCGTGACTCTTCTTCGCAAGCAACGCAACCCATCACCTCCCAGATTCTGTAGCTCCAGCCCTCCTGTGATCTTGCGCATATAAATAGGCCGTGGGCGTGTTCCTTGGTCACCATCACCCAGCAGCGACCCAACACACCAAGCTCAGCAAGCAAAGCAACTACACGAGCAACCGATCACTAGCTTGGCGCCTCGAGCCTCCTGTGATCTTGCTCGATCAGACTCCAAGCTGCAACATACTAGGCTGTAGGCTCTTCACGTCGTCTCTTGCCACTCATCGTACTCGCGTAGCTCTGCCAATGGCGTCGCGTCTTGTGCTCGTGGCTCCTCTCCTAGCGCTGCTCTTAGCGTCCGGCGCTCTAGAAGCTTCTGCTGGAACAACCAATAATGGACCTCGCCGGCCGACGAGATCATCAGAGGCAGGTCGCTGGGCTCGTCGTCGCAGAGCGTGTTCAGCCTTGACCGCTACGGCTCTCGCGGCGACGGGCGACACGACGACACGCAGGCGCTGTCCAAGGCGTGGAAGGCCGCCTGCGCCTCGCCGCGGCCGGCCATCGTGCTCGTCCCCGCGGCAAGCGCTACCTGCTCAAGCTCGTCAAGCTCTCCGGGCCGTGCAAGTCCAGCGTCACGCTCACGGTGAAGGGCACGCTGATGGCGTCGCCGAACATGGCCGACTGGAGCGACAAGGACAGGAGGCACTGGATCGTGTTCCGGAGCATCAATAAGCTTACCGTCAATGGCGGCGGCGCCATAGACGGCAACGGCGAGACGTGGTGGAAGCATTCGTGCAAGATCAACAAGGCCATGGTAAGTGTCGCTGGCGCCGTACACGTTGTACTACACATACAATTATTGTTGGACTTGGAAGAAGTCATGAACTAGCTCAACGTAATAACGTTGCTGACTCTGTTTGATTTTTTTGCAGCCCTGCAAGGAGGCGCCAACCGCTTTGGTCATTCCACTACTGCACAAGTTTGAGAGCTCAGGATCTGAAAATTGTCAACAGCCAGCAAATCCACATGTCAGTCGAGGATTGCACCAACGTGCAGTTGGCACGCCTGTCAATCACAGCGTCCGCACGAGCCCCAACACCGACGGCATCCACATCACCCGCAGCAAGGATGTGCAGGTCACCAACTGCAAGATCAAGACAGGAGACGATTGCATGTCCATCGAGAACGGGACTCACAATCTCCATGTCTCACAAGTTGTCTGCGGACCAGGATGGGATCAGCATTGGAAGCTTGGGAGACGACAACTCGAGAGCTGAAGTCTCCGGCATACCATAGACTCTGTGCAGCTATACGGTACGACCAACGGAGCACGCATCAAAGACATACCAGGGAGGAGTGCTACGCCAAGGACCATCACATTCCAAAACATGATCTGGTACAATGGTCAGAACCCAAAGTCATCGATCAGAACTACTGCGACAAGGCTAAGCCATGCGGAACAACAGAGATCGGCAGTGGAGGTTAGCAATGTGGTCTTCAAGAACATCAGAGGCACAACCATTTCCAAGGATGCCATTAAGATGAACTGCAGCAAGAATGTCCCTTGCCATGGAATTACCCTGCAGAACATTGACCTGAAAATGCAGGGTGGCAAGGGCACCATAAAAAGCACCTGTCAGAATGCAAAATGGAGAAGATCTGGTACTGTTCTTCCTCATCCCTGCACTGACAAAAACTAGGGGCTAGTTATATATAACTCAGCACTTTGTAGCTTGTACAAATGGTGTTCAGAAAACAACTAGGAGTATGTCTTTGGACGTGTTGATCAGTTTATTTGTGAATTTGTTCATGTGGATAGCATTTATATAAATATCATGTATATTAATAACTTTGTATACATTCTTTCATAGAAAAGCAATAAATATGTGAGGCTTTTGAGAGTTGAGAATGAGAATCCATGATTCCAAATCTACATTTGACTGGTTTTGACCCATTCACAGTCTAGAAGATTTTGTGTGTGACTAGCCATAATGGAGATCCGTAGAAATTTTCAAGTTTCAATGAATGGATGATTGACTATCCCATAATGGAGATCCGTAGAAACTTTCAATGAATGGATGATTGACTATCCATAATGGAGATCCGTAGAAACTTTCTAAAGTTTTATTGTTCATAAAAATTAAAGATAAAAGCCAGTTCTCTTCACTTCAACTGTTGAGTGAATAAAAACATAATAATTAAGTTGTGGACCTTGCCATCCCCTGATCGACTTTGCCCTGCTGATGCCAAGGATGGAACAAAAGTTTTTCAGTGCCTCTCTGAACAATACCAAAAGCATAGAGTGTTCTGAAAGTAATTAGTGCCAACGCGAACATTTGGGCCACCAATTCAGTTTCAGTGGACATGCAACATGCCAGGTTGATTGCCTTGAAGCTCAGTATGAAATAGATGTGCATCCCCATCCAACATTTATCTAAGATCGGGAAGGTGCATGTAGTACGACAGATACTACATTTGAATGAGAGATTGAGAGTCAGGTACTCAGGTGTCCCGGTTGCCACACTAACTGACCTTTGTTCTGGAAGACTTTTTCATGGGCTACTTGTTTCTGGAGGACTGACAAATCACTCATCCCTAGATGCTTGATGAGACATTGCCATGGCCGCTATGATGTACACGCAACATGCCAGTAGACACTAGAGACGAGGCATGCATCATCATAGCAGGCCATTTTAGACCATAAAACGTAAGGCATACTCGTGGATTTGAGCTTGAAAACTCCGGATCTTCACCATGCTGGTGCACTAAGGGTGCGGCGGTCCACATTGTGTTTCCACAAGAACTCAAGAAGGGCAACCTGAATTCTGAATGAACCAAAGGTTCATCATTCATGCAAATTACAAAGTATAGTATTTTTGCCTCTCTTAAATCAACTGTAAAGACTAGGAGGGCAAATCAGCAATGCAACACTCCAGGTTGGCAAACACTTACCTTGAACATTGCCCAGAGCAATGTATACTCTCTACTACAACTATATACAAAACTGACTGACTGATGCTGGAACCACAGTGCTCTACCTAAGGTGCTAAGCTTAATCAGCAACCCAAAAGAATTCTGCGCCTCGGCATCAGCCGATCTTCTCGGTGTTGGTATCGTCGGTTGGCCAGATGACAGTCTCCATGAGCCTCTCTCGCATCAACGCCAAGTTCTCGTCAGAGATCTTGTCGTACATCTTTCCATGGTCACATTTCTGGCAATTATCCAGAATTAAAATGTCAGTCTATAGCTGAACGCCTGAACCAGGGCAGCAGGTTGATTGGCAATGGACATAATACAGGGACAGTGATTCAGTTACCTTTATCCATTTCCCATACAGGTGAAGCCTGGTTATCATCACCCTTTCTGCAAGCTCCTGCCTCTCCTGAAAGACAACAGCCAGCAATTGTGTGAGCTTGATTTGAAGCAGTACAGTACAGACCATGTGCAGGGTAGCTGTGGATTTATATTTGTACCTTGCTGAGAGCACGGAGGAACATCTTGCCATCAGTAGGTTTGTTGACAGCAACAAAGCTGTTGCAGAAAACAAGAAGATGTTTATTTTACAACCGTGAGCCAAGTTCATACTTGATGAATATTGGAATGTGCAGTAGGACAGAGACAGTTGAAGTTATTACTTGTAGAACCAACGGTAGCTTGGTGGGTTCATCTCGTAGAGCTGGGTCAGCACGGTCCTAACGGCTTTGTAGGTGAAGTAGTTCATCAGTTGCTGCAAGCAAAAAAAAGACAGAAGCAGGAAATTCTATTGAGTATTCAGAAAGTCGGCATCCATTTCTCATCGGAAAACAGAGATTCGATCTTGGAAATTATTAGGCCAAATCAAAGCAGAACAAGACATGTTTTTTTAATTGTTGATGATCAGGACGTGTGGGTAAGATCTGCTTGACAAGTGGAGTAATCGACTCAACGTACCAGCTGGACGTCCTCGAAGCTATCCTCGTACTGCCCCGCGAGGTTGCAGGCGATGCCAAGCCCGCTCCTGCTGCTCCTCCGGCCCTGCCTGAGCGCCCTGACCGAGCACGACGGCCGGCGAGGAGCCCTCCTCCTCCTCCAGTCCCCGGCGAAACAAGCTGGTCGTCGTAGTCACCCTGATCCACCCGCCTTCCTCAGCCCCGCCACGTCCACGGCCGCCGGCATCATCTGAACTCCGGCCATGTGCTGACTTCAAGCAGCTCTTGTGCCGCTTCCCGGCCGGATCGATCTAGCTCCGGCTTCTTGGGAGCAGCGGAGTCGGCGGCGTGTTTTAACCGAGTGGCGCAGGGAAGAAGAGGACTTCTTGTGCTGTTTGGCCTCCGGCGGCTCTGTCCTCGTGGCTGCCTGGCTCGCCTTCCTGGCTCCGGCTCTCACCCAACCAATTTTTCTGAGGTCCAGGGCGCCTGCAGTTTCAGCCTAGTGTTGGGAAAGGGGAAGAAAAAAAAACCACTGGCGGCAGCGACACGCGGAGGCCAGCCGTTGGCCGGCGACGATACCGGCGAAGATTCTATAAAAGGCGAGGCCACGTAAACGGCCAGGAGAAAAAGGAAAAAATGGAGCTCCCGAGCGTGGCCCCGCTTGTCATCGGCTCGTCCACGGCGAGGATCGTTGCCGGCAGGTTGGGCGAAGCTGGAGCAAAAGACGGGACGGCGCCTTGCCTGTTCCGGCTTGGCTTCCGGGACGACGCCACGGCACGCAAGGTTGCTGTACGCCGCGGGGTTTGTTCATCGTCGCGGCCGGCCGGCGCTGCGGCGACGACTTGTGGGAGCGCCGCCGCGTTCATGATTCCTGGCCAAAGACGTGCACGCTGCGCACACTGGGTTCTTGCGCGAACGAAAAACTCTGAACGTAGTGGTCAAAGCTCTACATGTACGGAACACAGCAACGACCATACATACAACGAAAGGGTGGCAATCGCACCACGAGATTTTTAGTACGGGAATCTGGCTACTGAAATCTGCATCTAGACGGACGGCATTGACGCATGTCGTGCGAAATCAAAAAGAGAAAGTCTAAAGAGTTTAGAATTTGTTGAGAAGCATATTTTATAAGGAGAATGAATAGTATGAAGTGAAAAGCTGTTGATGGATAGTGGGAAGTGAATGTAAACTAGATGGTGCCTAAAGATTACAGTTGCAATCCTGGGTGCAATTGGCCCAATAACTTATAAAAAAAAAAAGGAAGCACACGCAACAAAAAGGAAATGTAAACATAGGCAGCCGGACATCATGCCTTAATTATGCAAACAAAAGGCAGAGTATATACTGAATAATACTGCAACAATTCAAAGACAGATCAAAGCAATATCGTAAAGGCACTTGAAACAGGGAATACTAGCAAGAATTCAAGTATCCTACTTGTCACCATGGGACCGATGATGAGATAATTATGTAGCATTCACCGATAAAAGGCGAGACATAGTACCATAATCCAAAACTTGACAGCAAATGGCAACATCCAGGCAAAGCAAAACCAAAAGTTGGCTCTCAAGGTTCTCAACTATAATATAGAAAGTGCATTAGACAACTCCCAACGAGTTGAACTCTTTACCCCAACATCCTAAGCCTCTACGGTTTCAATGGGGGCCTCAAGCATAAGACCCTTGTAGGCTTTGCCAGGAGGTCAGTGAACTCCTGGTACGGAGTCTTGCTGAACTTTGTCTCCCTCCAGAACTCTGGTGTAAGGAAACCATATGTCTTCATGAGGCAGTCGAAGGTTGCCTGCACATAACAAAATTTAAAGAGTTACAGATTGCGCTGTACAGACATAAAAAAGAATCAACTAATCAATGACGTGTCATAATATACATGTCATATACAGAAATAAGTTGATAATTCAGGAATTAAATAGGAAAAATTCAACACAAAAGTATCTTGAAGGTTAACTGAAAGATCACTACAGCATAAAGTTTGTTTCTGTGTAACGGTGACATATAGCAACAGATCAACACAAACAAAAAAACACAAAAGATGACAATAAGCAAAAGATGGACAAAAACAAAATGCCATTCAGCAGGTACCATTTCCTAGGAAAGTAGACCAAGGAAAGAAGTTGTCCTCTATATATGATTTGTGGAATAGGACCATAACCTGAATTAGCTTACTCATAGTAGCACATTGTGTAGAGATTGCCTTGCTGTAATTTCTTAGCCATGATAAGGCATGTAGCTTATCACACATTAGTGAAGCAACTCCGTACAAGACTATAACAACTAACTACTGCTATACAAGCAACAGATCCTGACTATCCAGTTTACAGATACTATCCAATCAAGTAACAGCAAAATGAAATCATCATCTAAACATTGTAAACAACCTATGTATATAAACAACCCTTCTAACACAGCACGTGCTGGCATACCATCCAACATTTCCACACTATAGAAAAATCAACACTACTACGCCATACTGTCTATCCTGCATCAGATTCAAGATATAAGTCCTAAATTCAACAAGCATTGCAAAGGTCTAGCATCGTAAAAGCTTACACTACCGTAAGCAGGTCTTATAGTAGTATACCTTCACGAAGTTGCCAAGGGTTTGGTGGAGCCCGGGACGAGGTGAAGACATCCTCATTGCCAGCGAAACTGCAGGACCTCTTGGGCACGCGCGCGGCGACGATGCCGGAACCCCTGGGCGCGGGCACCATGCGCACGGTGACGGACCCGCACTTGCCGGTGACCTTGCACGGCACGGTGTGAGGCTGCTGGCCAATCTTGTTGCCCAGTAGCCCCTCCGAACGGCACGATGGAGAGCTTCGCGAGGATGATGGCGCCGCGGATGGACGGTAAGCACCTCCTTGGCCACTTGACGCCGAGGCCGACGTGGCCGTTGCCGTCGCCGACGACGACGAAGCCTTGACGGGGTGCGCTGCCCGGCGCGGGTCTGCTTCTGTACGGGGCGTGATCTTCATGACCTCGTCCTTGAGCCCCGGGACGAGAGCTCCACGATCTGTGCTCCTTGACGGGAGCGAGTGGAGTAGATCTCTCGATGTGGGCGAACTTCTTCTCCTGCACGAGGCGGCCGAAGCTTTGCGGTGACGGGGACCCACCTTCTCCTCCCTCCTGCGCTGACCCGCGCGGCCGCCGCGGCGACCCACCACGATCCCACGCCCGCCGCGGCCGAAGCCCCGG
This sequence comes from Digitaria exilis, assembly GCA_015342445.1. NCBI lineage: Eukaryota > Viridiplantae > Streptophyta > Magnoliopsida > Poales > Poaceae > Digitaria > Digitaria exilis. The sequence continues at coordinate 149 of JACEFO010000192.1, read as the reverse complement.
CCGAAACCGCCGCGGTCGCCACCGCGCTCGCCGCCACGCTCGCCGCCGCGCTCCGCCATGGCTGGGTGAAGGGTTTGGGCGTGGGCGGCGGAGGCGCTCCGGTGAAGGTGAGATGAGGGTTTGTGGTGCTGCGGCGGCGCGAAGAGTGG